>OX465104.1:7561179-8111179 GCA_949987565.1 Luidia sarsii | reverse complement strand
ACTCGGGTTTGCAAAGGTAAACAGTAAACACAACGAAAAGTGTGTAGTAATTTTAGTAAAGAATACGAAATTTAAAACGTGATGTCGGACAAAATGGAGGCAATTTGTTGGACCTTCAAATCGCGCGTTGCAATTGGTCAATTTGTCTAGGGTCGTGGCCAACTGGTTCGGTGCATTCAATGAAGGCGGATCGTCGGCTGGTCACTCCCATTCTGGGCGTTAACAGGGCGAGGCAGGTGACCTCCAATAAAACGGTCGCCTAAATCAGCAAACGGGCTTTCCAAGCCCCCCTCAAAAAATATCCTAAACAAAAATGAACAAAACAATTCAGCTGCAACAAAAAGAAAGAAAACATTGTTCTGAACACGGTTTTTACCCGACACTTATTACCACCTCGCGTATATACAGTGCATTCACACATGAGTATTATGTGCTACAAGGGGAAGGATTTCATGGGCGGCGATCTGGCAACGACGTGAATTACGTATTTCATTGACACTCATTGGTATTCATAAAGGCAATCAAAATGCATGCACATTATGTACTATAGACTATAGTGGATGGTGTATGGTGGCTATTCTTGTTGGGGATTTCGAGAAATTGAAAGGCATTATATTTCAATACGTAGGCCCCTACAGATAACTCGCGTCGATA
This sequence comes from Luidia sarsii, assembly GCA_949987565.1. Taxonomy (NCBI): domain Eukaryota; kingdom Metazoa; phylum Echinodermata; class Asteroidea; order Paxillosida; family Luidiidae; genus Luidia; species Luidia sarsii. Next base: position 8,110,525 of record OX465104.1, on the reverse strand, counting down.
CATGGATCAACGCACATTAGGCCTAAGTCCTTCCTGAAATTACGTGTGCATGCAAACGCACTGTAGTTATACACATAGACAATTTAGGCATATGTATACGTTTGTCAGCAATCCAGCTAAGTCCCTTTATAGCTATGAATCTTCCATCCCCTTCAGCCCCTCCCAAGCTCGAGCAAAACACAACAAAACACCCCAAAGAACCTCCTTGCACCGCTTTGCCAGAACCGACTCGCATTTGGCATTTTACAGGCGTGCCAACTGAGGGATGGAACCGATTGAAGCTGGCAGATCGCTACCGTGGAGCATGCAGCGGCCCGGGCAGAGCGCCCCTCGTCTCGAGTGCCTCTCAGCGGGCAAGGCGAGTGCATGGAGCTTCTCGAATGTCTGATGGGCAGAAACACCCACATCACCGGCAACAAATACGACAGCGATAGTATAGGCCTAGAGGCCTATAGGTATACATAAACACCGCATATCACCCCCGTCATCGAGTGGTTCTCTTGTGAGTCTTGCAGTGTATACGATGCTTTCAGAGTAGCTCATGCATTGCTGGTACCGTATACCGCCCGGCTCAAGTGCGATAGGGATGCAGGGGCCCTTGGGTTCAACCATTTTCCAGCCATTGCTGTAAACAATCGTATAAAACCCCTAACGGGCAGAACTTAACGACTTCGAGACAAAGAATTTGGGAATTTCCGTAATAATGTATCTAGGAATGGCCCAGTGAGGTGTCAATGTTGCTTTGGTGAGCTATTGTTCACAAATGCACAGTATATATATAAACAAATGTGCTGTGATTCAAAAACAGGCCTACTGGTATTATGTGCATTAGGGTCGTGTCATGCCATAAGGTATGATGTACAGGTAATTTGAACGTAGCCGTCGGTACTGCATGCAATATGACCTCTTTGGTACAACCAGAAAGGGGGTTAATTTTTGTCCTGGTCAAATATAGATAGGCCTATCCAACCCAAAAGAAAATCGATGAAAAACTAACTTTTGAACAAATTTAAAACAATGGCAAATAAAGCTTTGACTAAAAATGTAACAAAGAAAATGATTTGAAAAATGGCAACTTGAAATTTCCCCGGGCCTGCAGCCCATTTCACGAAACTTCAAATGTTGCGTAACTTACGCAACATTTTGCTGCCTTTGCTAAATACTGCTGAAAAGAGCCGTTGTGGCGCAAGACTTACGCAACATGTGTACGTTGCGTAACTTACGCAACTTTTCTTGAAATCGGCTGCTGGACTTGAACCCGAGCACTCTTGCTTAACGTATACAGGTGCTCTTACCGTCTGAGCTGATGGCGGCCTTCCCAATTGGTCAACTAGTCTTTGCCGGGGTTGAGGTGCCAGTCAGAGGCGTTAAACTATTAACTGCCGTATGTACATTTATTCAAAATGTTCCCTAGTCAATTTTTCTTTCCTTTGTTTACACACGGTACCGTTTTCTGACACAAAGAAACAGAAAGCTGAATGTGTGCCGTGGTAAACATTGTTCAAAATGGATTAGCTGCCCTGATGTGTTTGATGTGACCTTGTGCATAAGTACGAGTGTTCACCGGGCAGTGTGTATAATTATTGATAAGAGCAAGTCTGCTTCTAGCTCCAGAGCTCGCGACGTTGAAACCACCTGCCAACTAGATTAATGTCTAATGGGAAATCGGCGACAAAATATGAAGGCTAACTATACAAAAAGAAGAAAAACAACGAAGAGAAATTTACCGGTACCAAGCGAATTCTGACTAGGCCTATTTCACGTGTATGAAATTTGAACGCTTGATTCTGCTTTTTCGTTTGCTTTGATGTTAGTTGGACAGACACGGGCCGACATATCGGGGAATGCGGAAAGACTCGGAGAAACATTACCGGTATATGGTGCGTGCATATACTGAGCTTGTGGACTCAATATGCCGAAAAACAAAAAATGCCCGCTTCCCTACGTTCGCCTCCTTAATTGTAAGGGGCAGGTGTCCGAGTGAATCACGCGTTTCGGTGCAGTCTGAGCCGGATCCTTTAAAGGGACACGGCAGTTTCATTGGGCTCAAATAGAGGCAATTTGGGAGCCAAAATACGTCTCAGTAACGACTGGGAAAGACCCACCGAACCGCAGAACGTACTTTCGCGCAAATTGAGCAGCGGAGGGATCTGTGCCTTTATATAAACGGCCTTCAAAACAAGCGTACCATTTTGAAGCGGGTGATATTTGGAAGATATCAAAATAATTAACACTCTTTATATATAGGACGCTTTGCTGAATTCGTGGATGCGTGTGGCGAGGATGAACCGGACATGACGGAATGGAACAGAAAGTTCACGAGAGAAATTCCCGGGTCACATTCTCGGAAAAGGTGGTTTGGAAAAGATGGCTTCGGCAGGGAAACAATTGATAAGAGCGGCCGAAGAAAGGGAAGGCGATCTGGAGCCCAGACTGATGACAAGAAAGATGAGTATAATAGGCCTACGACACAAGGAGGCGGCGATACCAGAGAAAGCAAAACACAGATAACTGTGGCATGGCATGACCGCCGACGTCAAGAGAGAAATAAAGAGAGAGAGGGGAGAGAGAGAGCGAAAGAGAGAGAGAGAGATGTGAGAGCGAAAGAGAGAGAGAAGAGAGAGAAATATATATATATAGAGAGAGGGGAGAGAGACAGCAAGAGACAGAGTTAGGAGAGGGAGCAAGAGGGAGAAGAGAGGAGAGAGAGCGAAAGAGAGAGAGCGAAAGAGAGAGAGAGGAGAGAGAAAGATAGAGGAGAGAGAAAGATAGAGGAGAGAAAGAGAGATGACAGTGTATAGAGAGAGAGAGAGAAAGAAAGAGGAGACAAAGTGCAAAGGAGAAAGAGAGGAGAGAGAGGTATGGAGGGAGAGAAATAGAGAGGGAAAGACAGAGGTATAGCGAGAGTGACAGAGAGACAGAGGGAGAGAGGTGATGAGAGGGTGAGAGAGAGAGAAGTAGAGAGAGAGAGAGAGGTAGAGAGAGAGAAAGAGAGGTAGAGAGAGATAGAGAGAGAGAGACCTTTGTATTCGGTGAGAAAGTCTAAGACAGCGTGTGCAGGCCTATCAAGGTGTAATGCAGATGCGTGTGCGTGAAAATATACGATGTGTGTTTCTGACTTTGAGCCCGAACGCCCACCCTTGTTGGGGCCAAGGCGGCACCATGCAGTTGGGCTATGTAGGAATAAACGAAATTGGTTTTCGAATTGCACGCGCAAGGAAACGTGCACTTATTGCTGATGGGGGAAGAAAACACACGAAAACCGTCGTGAAATTCTTCACGGAAGTCATAAGCACCACGATATACTACTTTCCACAGGATGGAAGTTCTTTTGAAGGCAATCGGTGGACGACTAACACCATGCACGCGGTTCTTTTCTTTTTTTCGAATGTGAATACCAACATTACTTTGCAAACAATAATTGCCTGACTTCTCCCTTGCTTTAACCACTGGACTTCCTCCTCCACCCGTCCTCTTCCATTCGTATCTCATCACTCAGTGCATGCTTCCCCTTCGGTATATATACTTGTCATTCCTCTGCATTTTTGCAGAAAGGTTTCGCTCGACGAGTGACGTCGGATCGTCTGATGCGTTTCTAGAGGTTCACAAAATGATTGCAAAGAAAACGAATACAAACCACCCACTCGCACAATCGCGTATTGTGAATTTCAACACTGCAACGTGCGCCCTGGCCTTCAGTCGGGGTCCTTTGCCGTTCTTGCACGCAATTCAATAACGGCTCTCGCTGTGTGTTATACTGAAGCGGTGTTGCCTTCTTGGCTTCCGGGTGGAAATTATCCGACAGCTGAAACCAGCATAGGCCTAATTCTTTTTCTACTCACTTCTCTTTTTTCCCCTGTTTTCTCCCTCAAATGTTTGACTAAGAAAAAGGAGAGCGAGGGAGAGAGAAAGATACAGAGAGGAAGAGAGAGAGAAAGAGGTGGAGAGGATAGAAAATAGATAGAGAGAGGGAGTGAGAGAGAGAGGTGGAGGGGGAGAGAGAGAGGGAGGGAGGGAGAGAGAGAGAGAGAGAGAGAGAGAGAGAGAGAGAGAGAGAGAGAGAGAGAGAGAGAGAGAGAGAGGGGGAGAGGAGAAAGGGAGGGAGAGAGAGGGGGGAGATAAAGCAAGAGAAAGGGAGGGACAGGGAAAGAGAGAGAGGAAGGGAGAAAAAAGGTTGAGAGAGAAAAGACAGAGGGGAAGGGGAGAAAGTGAGAGAGCGATTGAGGGAGAGAGAAAGAGGGAGAGAGAGGGAAGAGAGACACAGAGAGAGGGATGGAGAGAGAAAGAGATGGAGAGAGGGAGAGAGAGAAGGAGAGAAAGAGAGAGACAGAGAGGCGGAAAGAAAGAGGGAGAGAGAGGGGAGAGAGACAGAGAGGGAAGGAGGGAGAGAGAAAAAGAGAGAGAGGGGATAGAGAAAAAGAGAAGGAAGGAGATAGAAAAGAGAGAGTGGGGAGGGAGGGAAGGAGAAACAGCTCGGGCGCATGCAAGAACCACGTGCCTAATAAGACTATAGCAACTTTCCAGGGATATTAACAGAGACGGTCAGAAACTCGATATCGCGTCCACTCTTTGCTGTCGCCCTCTCCCCCCCGAAAAAAAATAAAAATAAAAAATGGAGACAATCCTGTCCGCGAAAATTCACCGCCAATTACTCCCCAAGTTAAGTGCCCCGCGATGCGATAACGACGCGAGACGGCGCGACTATTAGATAGACGCGGGAGAGAGAGACCTCGCCGATGTAAATCCATCGTTGCAAAATTAGACGATTCAGGGATAAAAAAAAATAAAAGCTATAAAGAGCAAGGGAAGATGGAGGAAGAGGGGCTTCGCTGCCGCCAGTACGAGGTCGAGTATACATCTTCCGAGGCACTTAACGCCGTGACGCCCATTGTATACACAAGCGGCCGGATTGGCCATAAGTATGACATCGCTCCTGACGCGCGGCATTGCCACATGACGCTCCGAGGTCCTCCAACAGCCTCGTGCGTGGCGCGCTGCCTGCCTGCGCAAGTGGTGGACAGCGGTGGTATAATTCTAATCAAATGGTGATTTTTTTCTCCAGGGGCGGATATGACAGGGTCATTTTAGGACAATGGCGCTGAAGGGAAGGACGCGCTCGTTTTCCCCTGGGCGCGATCGTCCGGTCCGCGTAATTTTGTTCACAACGCAGCGTAGGTTTTTTTTTTTTTTTTTTTTTTGGGGGGGGGCTGTTGCAGTGCAAATTCGTGCTTGAAAAGAGACTAGCCTTGCGTTACCAGATCAGCCTGTGTATGCAGCTAGATATTGTTTTAAAGGCAGCTAGACAAACTACAACAACAGCAAGTCACATTCCGCCCCTCCACAAGAAGTCCCTACTGGCTGATCTCGTAACGCTGTACTACAGCAATGTAGTCTCTTTTCGAGGGCGGATTTGCACTAATACAGCGAAAAACCCAAGGCTGAGGTGTAAAAAAAAAATTACGCATCCCGCAGGTCCACAACGCCCCCACTGGCTGTTTGAATAAGAGACAGGGGATAGAGGCGGCCAAATAGCTCGCCTGCTAAACACGTATCGGATGGTAATGTTTTTTTCTTTTTTAGCGTTGGTCACTAGTGGCGTGACTGGCCGATAACGTGAACGTGACTGACGTACGGTCGTGCGCATCGATGCTTGTTAAGGACGGCCTTCACGCCTTAAAGTATACATGAACCGAACCATGAAGTCCATTACTAATTGGTGGTTTGACTTCTATGCATGGTTTTCCAAATTAGCAGCTAGCTGAGCGGCAGATCAGTGGGCACGGTGTGCGTCCCGAGCAGCTGGACTTGCTGACGCCATCTAAAACAAGACACAGCGCCAGAGGCAGAAAGAAGAGTACACTACACCGAAGAAAACAAACGTGAATGTCACATAGCGTGGAAAACTGCTAAGCATGAAAGGCCTCCCGTGTGACAGGATTATACACCGCATTGTTGCCTAAAGACAGTGTGTGTGTTGGCGGGCCGGGCAGGGCAGTGCAGGGAAGGGAAGGGCAGGGCAAGGAAGGGAAGGGCAGGGCAGGGAAGGGCAGGGCATGGTAGGGAAGGGCATGGTAGGGAAGGGCAGGGCAGGGAAGGGCAAGGCAGGGAAGGGCAGGGCAGGGAAGGGCAGGGCAGGGCAAGGCAGGGCAGGGCAGGGCAGGGCAGGGTAGGGCAGGGCAGGACAGGGCGGGGCAGGGCAGGGCAGGGAAGGGCAGGGCAAGGCAGGGAAGGGAAGGGCAGGGCAAGGCAGGGAAGGGCAGGGCAGGGAAGGGCAGGGCAGGGCAGGGCAGGGCAGGGCAAGGCAGGGAAGGGCAGGGCAGGGCAGGGAAGGGCAGGGCAGGGCAAGGCAGGGAAGGGCAGGGCAGGGCAGGGCAGGGCAGGGCAGGGCAGGGCAGGGCAGGGCAGGGCAGGGCAGGGCAGGGCAGGGCAGGGCAGGGCGGGGCAGGGCGGGGCAGGGCGGGGCGGGGCGGGGCGGGGCAGGGCAGGGCAGGGCAAGGCAGGGAAGGGCAGGGCAGGGCAGGGCAGGGCAGGGCAGGGCAGGGCAGGGCAGGGCAGGGCAGGGCAGGGCAAGGCAGGGAAGGGCAGGGCAGGGCAGGGCAGGGCAGGGCAGGGCAGGGCAGGGCAGGGCAGGGAAGGGCAGGGCAGGGCAGGGCAGGGCAGTGCAAGGCAGGGAATGACAGGGTAGGGCAGGTCAGGTCAGGTCAGGGCAGGGTAGGGCAGGGAATGGCAGGGCAGGGCAGGGCAGAGCAGGGCAGAGCAAGGCAGGGCAGGGCAGGGCAGGGCAGGGCAGGGCAGGGCAGGGCAGGGAAGGACAGGTCATGGCAGGGCAGGGCAGGACAGGATAAGATAGGACCTATAGATAGGAGTAGATCTCCTCTGTCCAGCGGCCGCACTTGACCAAACGAACCACCTGGCACAGCGTGTATTTTGTGTCCAGTGCCTCGAGCTTTGCGCCAATACCTTCTCCTCCAAAGAAGCAACGTTACTGACGCAAATCAATCATAGCGAAGCAAGACGAAGCTCGTACAAAGCAGCTGTCCTGGCTATCAATGTACACAGAGGTCTCAGGTCGACGATGATCACAGCCGCACTGCCATAGGCCTATACGTTTGGCACCAAAGGTCACCCATCCCAGGGCGCCACCATCCCCAGCAAAGATAGCGGAGATAGCCTAGGACGGCCATCGACTATAAATCCTTTTTTTTCACGAAACCAAAAAGACGATGCCACGATTAAGAAGGATTCTCCAGACAGCCCCCTGGGAATAATGAATCCATTTATTTTACTAATAACAATTACTTTGCGTTCACTTCCCCAATTCTCTCTTTGACTCATTCCCTTTGATCTTTCCGCAAACCTTCCACCTGATCCTTCCCCCTCTACTGCCTAATCCGTACCCTACCACCCCTGCCCTTTCCATTAATCCCATCCTCCCAGCTAACCTCTCGGCCCTTTGTCTGTCATCCGTGTCCCTATTGCCCCTCCTATCTCCCCCTCCCTACTTGTCTTTGTCTTTGTCACTCTGCCTTTGAGAAAGATGCTGCTAGGATGAAACGTCATGCCCTCCATTTTTGTTTGCCATTTCTTTTCCGTTTGAAGAAAATGGGGAGGGGGAAGAAGTTCGCTGCAGCTGAATTATGTCGTAAATGTAATTATGCGTACAGGGCATGCAGTGCGAGGGGTCTTATCATATGCACAAATTTTTATACTGTAACATTTCAACTCTCCCAAGGAGACCACAACAAAGGTCTAAATACGGATTTATCTTGGCGCAGGCATAACAATATTATTGATAATAACAATGAGATCCCACGGCGTTTTGACGTGAAGGTTGCGCGCAGATTGCATTCGGGGGAGTGCTTTGTGCAAATCAGATTGTTTTTGTCCCAGCTAACGGGCTGGATTTGCTGACAACACAATGACAAAGCAAAAGTAAATCGCGGGCGAAAGCGCCACCATGCATGCACGAAGATCCCTCAGCCATCGGTTTAACCATTTTCAATGACCACCCCTGCCCGAATCAGGGTCTTCTAAAAATACGAATTCATAATAGTTTTCATTTCGTCTGTTTTCATCAGCGTTGGTCCCTATGAGTTAAACGTACGATGAGGACCGCACTTGGCGCAGGGGACAAGGCAAGCAACACACAGAAAAGCACGCAGAATCTGACCCCGTGGCTTGTTTTATGCATGACTTATGACGCTGTGTTAACCAGCAGCTGGTGAAATAAACCCATTCTCTTCAACTGGCCCATGTCCCAATTGACGATTCCGTTACTGTAAGTTTCAAACAAAATCTTAAGCATCGCTCTCGAAAACAATAGTCTCCATTTTGTGATTTCGTCATGGAATTTGCGTAGGCCTACATATAGGCCCTACATGATGTTCAATGTCAACAACAGTACTACAGTGTCAATGTCAAACACACAATTACCAAACATGAAAGCACTGACCGTTGATTCACAAAAGGTAATGACAGTTCCGTAAATACAGTAGACCGAGCAAACGAGAGTTAACATCATAGGCAGTGTTAGACACTATTCACAAACACTGCCGTTCTTCTATAAAACTGGTCCCCATTATGCATGCGCGTGGGCCTATACCTGTGTTTATTATACGCCAGTGACAATGCATGCGGAGGCCCGCCGCGTGTTAGTATAATGGGTCCTTGACGTCACCACAATGGACGACTGGAACGATCCCGCCATTTACGACGGGGGCTCGTTCATGACCATTCTGTAAGTTCATGGTTCGTTCAGTCTGCCCTGCCCAGGGGAGCTGAGGAATGATCCACGCATGGGTAGGTGCATGGCTGCAGTCATTTCCCCGCGCAAGAGAGGTGGGAAGGCGAGATGGCAAGTCCGATTTCGTCTTGCGTCTCACCATGCACAGAGGGGAGGGGGGGGGGGGGCAATGACAACGACAACCAGTCCATTTCCAAAGCATTATGGACAAGGCTGTCGAGTACACAGGTAAATAACCAGCAGACTGCCGCCGATTTCACGAAATTTAAAATGTTGCGTACGCAACATTTCAAGAGATACTATGTCTTCAACGGGAAGATAGCTATATACCAGTTGGCGTACAGGCACACTGTGCCGTTGTGACGTCATGGGCGAGACACAAGCAGCCAGCAGCCGATTTTACGTAACTTCAAATGTTGCGCACGCAACATTTGGTTGCATAACTTACGCAACATTTTGCTGCCTTTTCTAAATAGTGCAGAAAAGAGCCATAGTGGCTCAAGACTTACGCAACATTTTGTAGCTGCGTAACTTACGCAACTTTTCTTGAAATCGGCTGCAGAACTACAGGCAACATGTGAAACCGGCTGGGCAACGCACTTTACCCATTCCGTGGGTGGTGACGTCACCGTGACGTCATATGAAGAGACAGGTGCACATTGCAGTTTCGCACATAATTCATCTTAACGTTAATGCCCGTTTCTATATACGCGGCTACGCGGACGGTTTGCCAAGCATGAGATATATAAAGAGGCTGGTTGGCTTTTTTTAATTGATGAAAGGCTCGGTAGCCTTTCAAAGACACCGTAGCGATGTGTTCCGACAACCTCCGGGAGGCGATTTACCGCCTTCCTATTAGGCCTATGACTATTATATGAAGTTTGTCTTTTTCAAACGCCCGACGAACACTCTTCCTGGCTGACACTGATGACGGTGAGACAGGCTGACAGGACGAAGGCTATTCTTCTGCTTTTCACTTCTCACAAGCATACCGTCAATAATATTGCTGCAGTACTCGTTTGGTTAAGAGTGTGTATTTATCCTCTCAGGAGTTGCTGGTGGATTGTCCTGACAGTTGGACGTCATCTAAGTGAGATCTTTTGTCCCCAAAATCCTGTCTAAATTCTAGCGTGCCCATTCGTTACATTTTGATCGACCGCACAGTGCGTGACTGTTGTGCTCGTCGTGTCGTACCTTTTTAAAGTGCGTATACGTAGCCACCAGTGGTGGATCGAGAACGGTCCAGACCAGCGTTCGTGGAATATGTGTAGGGAATTTTGTGGACAAGTTGCAGAGATTATATCTGCCGTATCTAATTAAGGGTTACTATAGAGATTCGCTAGAAATAAGGTATAGTTGTACTCTTTGTGTACAACCCCATTACAGTGGGAACCGGGTTGAAAAACAAATGAGCATAACCCTCGCGCTCTGTAAATTTGTGGTGTGATCGAACATTCTTCATCGCTGTATTTAAAAACCACACAACCCTGTGCCGTCCTGTGACATTCACCCAGTAATTTTCTGATAGGACACATTTTGGCGAATCCTCAAAAAGAGAGAGAGACAGGAGGGAGAGCGAGAAGGGGGAGAGAGAGAGAGAGAGGGGAGAGAGAGAGAGAGGGAGAGCGAGAGAGCGAGAGAGAGAGAGAGAGAGGGGGAAGAGAGATAGGGAGAGCGAGAGGGGGAGAGAGAAAGAGGGAGAGAGAAAGAGGGAGAGAGAAAGAGGGAGAAAGAGGGAGAGAGGGAGAAAGAGAGAGGGAGGGAGAGAGGGAGAGAGAGAGAGGGGAAGGAGAGGGAGAGGGGAGAGAGAGGGAAAGAGAGAGAGAGAGAGATTGAACCTAACTCGTATCCATCACTGGTGGAGAGAAGGCACGGAGAGATAACGATATCAAGAGGAAGAAAGAGACCTTGACCGCGGGTATGACTCAGGGCCAAGCCCTCGTGCGGTTCACGGTCAGCGCACCGGGGTAATACGCTTTTTTTTCGGCGGACACCGCGGATGACGCTATCGGCGACTCTCCCTCCCATTCCCAGTCAATCACAGGGAACCGAATCGATCGGGGGGTTGGTGGGTGGAAATATAACTTGTATACTTTTCAATCATAACGGAACAGACCGCCATAACTTTGACAACTGCTACGGAGTTCCGTATATTTGGGGGTTTTTTTTAGCAAGGACGCGAAGCATTTTTTAGGTGGCCAAATTGCTGCACTATTAAAAACTAAAAATCGGTTGATTTTTTCAGGAATGTTGCTATAGTGACTATATGTTGCTATATATGACTGATTTTTACCACCATAATTCAACATTGCAACATCACAATCCAACAGCTGGGTATGGAACCACTTGATATTTTGACCAACGTTTGTCAAAATCGTGATTAATATTGCCCGATATCGTTTTAGGTGAACGGGTGTAGGGTACTTTGCTGCCAGCCAAATCACAAATAGGAACAATTACCAATTGTATCAACTGCCATGACGCCCTTCTTTCAGATGGGCATTGATATCTGGGTGGGCATTGATTAGCACCTGGATAGGCATTGGAACCTATTATGGTTATACCTGCATGAGTGGGAATAGGCACCTCAGTGTGTGAACAATGGCGCCTAGGTGGTTATTGGCACCTGGTTGGGCATGGGCGCCTGAGTGGGCATAGGCATCTGGGTGTTTGGCACCTTGGGGAACATTGACACATGGGTGGACATAGACAACTTTACTGGGTCTGCATTGGCACCTGGTGGGCATTGGCACCTATATGGTAATTGGCACTTGGGTGCATGGGCATAGGCACCTGAGTGGGCATAGGCATCTGGGTGTTTGGCACCTTGGTGGACACTGGCACATGGGTGGACATAGAAAAGTTTTCTGGGTGTGCATTGGCACCTGGTGGGCACTGGCACCTAGTTGGTTATTGGCACCTGGGTGGGCATAGGCACCTGATGAGTGGGCATAGGCATCTGGGTGTTTGACACCTTGGTGGACATTGACACATGGGTGGGCATAGAAAACTTTTCTGGGTGTGCATTGGCACCTGGTGGGCACTGGCACCTAGTTGGTTATTGGCACCTGGGTGGGCATAGGCACCTGATTAGTGGGCATAGGCATCTGGGTGTTAGGCACCTTGGTGGACATTGACACATGGGTGGACATAGACAACTTTTCTGGGTGTGCATTGGCACCTGGTGGGCATTGGCAGCTAGATGGTCATTGGCACCTGGGTGGGCATGGGCACCTGAGTGGGCATAGTCATCTGGGTGTTTGGCACCTTGGTGGACATTGACACATGGGTGGACATAGACAACTTTACTGGGTGTGCATTGGCACCTGGTGGGCATTGGCACCTAGTTGGTTATTGGCACCTGGGTGGGCATAGGCACCTGATTAGTGGGCATAGGCATCTGGGTGTTTAGCACCTTGGTGGACATTGACACATGGGTGGGCATAGACAACTTTACTGGGTGTGCATTGGCACCTGGTGGGCATTGGCACCTAGATGGTTATTGGCACCTGGGTGGGCATAGGCACCTGATGAGTGGGCATAGGCATCTGGGTGGACATTGGCACAAGTGGAACTTTAACTTGCAACCCGATTTTACTTAGCAAGCCTTTTTATGCGCATATAGCCCTAGGCAAATGTTGTTGCCGAAACACTTGCCGAAATGACCCCGGTAAAAAGTCAAACCGTGCGATGGACATAAATCATTTCCCCCAAAACATTTCCCCAACAACAAAAACATTGCCGATCTTATCAACTGTGCTGCGTTACCATTCGGAAGACGAACGATGCCGTGTGTTTTTTTCCATTACGTGCATCCGTATAATTATAGTTCCGTACACAAACAAGAACTGGAAACCCCTCTATTAGTGATGTATGGAAATACATCGACTATGAAGCACGCGGAGAGTATATGCAGCTATTGTTAGTTCACCTCAGGGCCATGCGCAATCAAGAAAATGGACGGACTCCTACTTTAGACAAGCGACTGACGTCATCATCTGACAAACAGTCACTCATGTCATTGTATGAAAATGGGGGTGGGGGTGGGATGCAGGGATGGGGGAGTGGGGAGATATTGAACCAAGTCTGATTATGTGTTTTATTATATGCATTGGCAAATAGATATTGAGTTATTGTAACAATGTGGTAGCACGCCGAATGACCTGACCAACCATATGGCGTGCTCTCAGTATAGGCGAACCGGTCGAATCATAGGCGACGAAATAACACAGGGCAATGATTCGGGTTAGACCGAGAAACCGAATGAACTTTCATTTTCGGTTACTAATTGATCTGACATGCATGATGGATAAGTGGGCAGAGAGCGAGTCCTCGACGGAGATCGATCAGCAATGCATAAAATAATCATACGGCTCATGCATTATTCATGAAGCAGCCCAACAGTGGACCCTCGCAGTACAATAAGATTATGAACAATGCATCATCATGTTAACAAGAGCTATTGTGAGGGCAACCCCTGATCATAACGGCTCATGCATTATTCATGAAGCAGCCCAACAGTGAATCCTCGCAGTACAATAAGATATGAATAATGTATCATCATGTTAACAAGAGCTATTAAGAGGGCAACCCCTAATCATTACGGCTCATGCATTATTCATGAACCAGCCCGACAGTGAATCCTCGCAGTACAATAAGAGATGAACAATGCATCATCATGTTAACAAGATTGTGAGGGCCACCCCTAATCATAACGGCTCATGCGTTATTCATGAAGCAGCCCAACAGTACAATAAGATATGAATAATGCATCATCCTCCACCGCCAGTAAGATCGGAAACTGCGAATGAATGAATCAATCAGAATGACACCCGAATGTTCATCCAAATAATAACATGAAAGCCAGCACTTAAATGGCACTCTTTGGTCTAAACACCACAATATCCATGTCATTGATATAATATAACTTTTGTGTGTAGGGAACAACCAGCTCGGTGGTCCAGTGGTTTAGGCGTCTACCCTAATGCACGAGTCGCGGGTTCGAATCCCGCCCGAACTAATTATTCAGCAGGCAATCAGGAAAAGCACTGGGCACACGGTTCCTTATTGCGTCGAGTACGTATAGGGCAAACCCCTCATTGAATATCGATCCCTGTCATTTTCCGAGCACGTGGGAGATTTCTGTAAAAAATACCAGACTGTTATACATCCGCCCGTTTCCTTTCGCCGTGGGGAAATGACAGAATAGGTTCTCTCACACTTAGTTCGTGTGTTTGCACATTGGTGAGTAATATTTGGGTCGTGTTTCATTTTCTGAAATTAAAGAGTTTCTGTGGTTTCCACAGCTGCACTGCAAATATTTGGACAATATCGAATAAATATTTTGTTCAAAGTCGGTCAAAATAAAAAATGCCTACCTCACGTATAGAAAATAGCTCTAAATCAATCACGAACTCGAACGTTTTAGAGTAATATACACAAATGTTGAAAAAAAATGCTTAATGCATGGCTGAAATGACCAAAATGACCAAAATTTAGCGGGCCTGTCGTTTCGATCCTAGCAGGACCTTTCTCGAAAGCAGAAACAAACTAGAAAAGTTGTGATAAGCCCAAGCGATTTTGCCCGACGCTTAAGTTTTGCTAATCGCTTCCAAAGTGCACGCAATTGTAGAAACGCCCAGCAAGAATTAGTTCGCTACGGCTTCGTATAGCACACAATATACACGCAACCAGAAGTCGCTCACTGGTACAAAGACTGCGAGGAGGCCTGTAGACCCGCCGCTTGGAATCCATCGTATTATGGCCTCGGCCAGCTCGGTGGTCAAGTGGTCAAGACGTCTGCACTAGAAAGCAGGAGTCGTGGGTTCGAATCCCGCCCGAGCAGGCAATCAGCCAAAGCACTCGGCATACCTCGTGTAGGGCAAACCGTCAATGAACCCCATAGACCTGTGTGTCCTTCCTTTCTTGTCAGATGATAACTGGATGATTGAAACAGACGAAAACGCCAGAGCCGCCCATCTTAGACGGCGGTGTTTTTAACATGGCGGTTTATGCCCCCAAGTTTGTAACACGAAACAAAAAAGCCAATATTGTACAGGCGCCGATGTTTCGATCCTAGCATTCACGACCCCTCTTAAGGCAGGCACACTCTGCCTTTGAGAAAGATTCTGGAACATTACCGCGACTTTCGTGAAGATGATATATTGACAACTTGTACATTTATCTCATCGTATAGTTTTATCAGCGCTATCTGTTACCCTACCCCCCTATTATACACACGGAATATCAGCCTATAGTTGCTTCTTGTTGATAACGAATAGTGGTGGAGATTGTGTGGGACACATTTCGTACGTGTTTACCCAATGAACTAAAATCTCCCCAAATCAAATGATTTTGAATGAAGCGAAGGGTTCCTCATTTCGGAAACGTTTCGTGATGTCAAAACCAGTTATAAAATTACAAGTAACAGATACAGATACAGATGTATGTATATTCTTGCTCCGCCCGTTGCTGACTAAAGTTGTTCCAATGTGAGCACTGCCCAGCTCGACGTACGATTAATAGTATTACGTGCTTAGTGCTTTGCCCGATTGCCTGCCGACAAAATACACAAGCAGCACGGGCTGGATTCGGACACGCTCGGTGATCAAGACGTCTGTCTCGATCACCGAGCTGTCTCAAGGTTTCGCGATGGATTCGAATCGTTGAGTATTTGGCAAACCCTCACCGATTTACATTCCCCCTCGGCGTGTTCCCTATAATGGTCGCAAAACTGCTATAGGTTAGAATCATTGCCGATTCAAAAGAGGATCGGAGTTTTCGACTTACCGCTCGTCACCACGCCGTCCGTGATGTCGGCCTGGCAGATGTGCCAGAGACCGCTGGTCGTTATGACCACGTTGCCACCCTGGCCCCCAGTGTTCGAGCCGTTCCCGCCGCTCCCAGTGCCCGTCGACAGCGTCATGCCGGTAATCAGAGCGGGCCGGCCGCTGGCTTCCGTGGGCGCCCGCTCCGCCGTGGTCGGGCCGGACACGGCGGTGGCGGTGGTGGTGCTGATAGTTACGGAGGCGGCGGCGGTGGCGGTGGTGGCGATATTGACAGCGGCAGCGGCGGTGCTGCTGGCGTTGCCGGCGTCCCAGGTCAGGTTGCCGAGGTCGGTCAGGTTCAGCGGGCCGTCGCTGGCCACCGGCGGGTACTGGAGGGGCTCCACCTCCCCCTGCGACAGGAGCCAGGAGCCGGTGCCGATGGCCAGCGTGCCGCAGACGAAGGAGACGGCGCTGACCACCACGCCGCTGACGCAGATGAGGCGGAAGTAGCGCAGGATGACCATGGTGAAGTGGCCCGAGGGCAGGCTGAACCGGGAGCTGCTCCTCGGGATGCCGGCCGGCGCAGCGGCGTGGAGGGGACGGAGGCGGGGAGGGGCCGGCGGAGGCGCGTGGTTCGAGTTGGACGACGCCACTCTTGAAGCGTGTATACCAAAGGGGACGGGCGGCCGTCAAGCTCCCGCCTCTCCCCTTTTTCAAAAAAAGTAAACAAACCACAAACAACGACTACGACGACGACGACGAAGCAACAAATCCTTCACCCCCAAAGTGTGGTCCTGACAAAGGGTCGCTCTGGTCCTCTTGGGGCGTCTGGATCGGGGACGGGAGGTGGGTATCCTCGAATTACTTAGAAAGGCACAGGGGTCGGCTGGTCGGGTTCGTTGGCGAGTATAAGTTCAGGTTGTCGTGCTTATTGGCTAATACTAGGCTAAGGCAGCAGCGGTGGTGATCGTGGCTCCGTTGACATCAAGGTTTTCCCTGGCCAAAAAAATGATTCCACAGTCAGCGTCGGCACAGAGCTCTCTGCCTCATCTGTCTGTCTGTATCTCTCGGTCTCATCTCAGCCGGGCGTGCGATGACATCTTCCGAGAGATGGTCCGATTTGGGGCAGACGCTCCTCTCGAGACGGGTGCGGAGCGGAGAAAGCCGAGGGGAAAAAAGTAGAGTAGAGCAGTGGCTAAAAGTCAAGGCGAGAGGATGTCTCAGGAATCAGACCGTGTCCGGGCTTGGGGAGGGAAAAAACACACGCAGGCGAGACTCTGTGGGTGTAATTACTCGCCTCAACACGGCAAGAGTGGAGTGGAGCGTAGCCCTGCTTGGTCCTTCTTCTCCTTCTCCTCCTCGTCGTCTTTCTCTCTCCTCCGCGAAGAAGGCACACACGGTCGCTCACTCTCACGCCTCGCCGAGGACAGCGGGTATTTACACGGAAGCAGACAGGGAGGGAGGTGGGGAGGCGGCGGTGATGAGAGCCAAAAATGTGTCCGCCGTCAGACGCGACGGTCGTCCGCGCGGGCAACGGGCCGCACCGGTACGCAGTGGCGGCACCGCGTCCCGCCGGCGCTGCGCGGCCGTCGCCTGAGGATCGCAGCCGGCCGCCCTGCCCAGCGCGTTCCCGCTGGCCGCATCCTCTCACGGCGCGGCAGCGTGGCGAGAAGCGCCCGGTCCGCGATCCATCCGGGAGCGCCGCCCGCGAGACGGTCAGAGAGGTGCAGCTGAAAGACAAGATGCACAGGCAAGGGGGAAGAGGGGAGGGGGGGATTCAGTGATGCTCAGGAGTGCACGGAGTATAAACGCTGTATGTTGAAGGGGTGGTTATACGCTCATCGTCCGCGGCAGAACGTCCGAGGTTTACATATCGTCTGGTTTTGCTCGTCTTTCCCGCGTGTGGTATACAGACACGCACGCAAGCTAGGCTGCCCGGGGATGCACTGTACACTTTTGCGTCGCAGCACGCCTTGTCTATGCGAAAGCCGCCGCCGCGCACGGCAGGCCTAGCGCACGATCGAGCGCGTTCGCTTGGCGACGTATCACCTCGTGCCGCGTCACCTCGCGCCCGACGGCTGTTATATGAAAGTTTCAGAAAGAAACAACACAACAGGAGAAATCGCCGATCAGAGAATGGCGGTATACACACTCACTATAGGCTACCTTCCCACCCCCTCTATCCGTTTCATAATGGACTGTTACAAAGAGCCCGATTATTTATTAATGGTAGCGCCGACGTGACTAATTATGATAATTCCATCTCAATTAACATGATGACTTAACGAGAAAAAAAAGAGTCCGAGAGACATTGCTGAAATGGAAACGCACAGAAATCGGAATTTCCAGCTGAGGTGGATGTACCGTATATATTAACGCATTGGCTGTTGTTACGGCAGTCGTCCGTGTGGTTCCCTGGCTTCACAGTATTTGTCAGGATGTTTAGCTCTTGGAACCAGACTATCAGCTAATAGACTGGTTCAACCAGCCTGCAATGCTGACGAAATGCAATCAAGTCAGGGAACCATACGGACGACTGCCGTAACAACAGCCAATGCCGATATATTAATCATGGACTTGAAATCCTTTGGCTTGTCGTGAGAATGTCTTTCTTAATACCAATCTTTCCCAGACCACTTTTCTCCCCAGACCTTTTCTCCCCACAGCTGCACGTGCAATTTCTTGACCTTCGTGTGTCAATCTCTGCTCAGTAACTAAAGGTTAGATCTGCAGTAATTGAAAAGACCGAGAGAGGTATGGCTTCTCCTGCCTTGACTGGCGGACAGTCGTCGCAGCTGAGGGGCAACGGACTAGAAAATTTCCTGGTCAGGACGATGTATATGGTTAAGGTCAGGCGCATCGTTCTTGACTCTTCTTACTCTTCTTATTTCTTACTAAAAAAAAAACACACACACACCAAAAACACATACCCAAAACACCCCCAAAAAAGAAACCCCCCAAAAAACAATCCACAAAATAACAACCCCAAAACAAAACCCCACAAACAATAAAAAAAAAAACATCAACCCCCCCACCCCGCCACCCAAAAAACCCACCAAAATCAACCAAAAAACAAAAGCCCACTTAACAACCAAAACCAACAACAACAAAAACAACAACAACCCACCAAAACACAAAACCCACCTAAAAATAAAAACCCCATGAAAAAAATAAAAGCCACCAAAAAACAAAAATACAACAAAAAACCACCAAATCCCCAAAACAAAGACCTACAAAAAACTGGCCTGGGCTCTGGCTCCGGTTCAGTCTCTGTTATCAGCCCCCAAAACCTCAAGCCATAGTTGGTGGTTCTCTTCTGTTGAAGTTACAAGCTTTAGAGTCCTTTTCGAAACGGGATGCCTTACGATGCATCGTAACTCAACTTACGATGGATAGCCTAACCCATCGTTGTACATGTAGTTGTGATACACCGTATGGTTTCTGTGTATCGCTCATCCTCTTGCAATCGATCCCAACTGACAATGTGTTTGGTGAAATCAAATACAAGGCTTCTTCTCTGTCAGTACAGTCAGTAACTAAAACCCAACTCATGGAGGTGTTGTGTTAAATTAGTAGTACTGTATTGCATCTTATTAGTAGTGTTGTACCCTGGTAGTAGTGTTGTACGTAATGGTAGGCAAACTCCTGCTTTCCCCAGTACAAAGAACAACAGATACAAGACGGAAACATGAACCTAAGGTTGGGTTTAAAAAAAAAAGATGTATAAAGAATGAGCCCAAAACATCAGCAACGAAATTAATGCAAGGGCACATACAATGAGCCGTTTGTATGTAACTCTATGCGGCACTAACGCTGTACGACTCCAATGGAAAACAAATAATGTCTTTCGCCGCGATGTAAAAAAAAATACGAGACTCTAACCATGAATGTCAAGCAGCGGTGCACGCACTTAATGAGCTGCCCGGCCGTCGGTAATTATTTGCCGTGGCGATCAATTTTTTCTTGGTACTAATTAGATGGGGGACCGAGTGGCTATTGATTAATATTAAAATGAGCCCATCACCGTCAATACCGTCGGCTAATGGTAAAGATAAAATTAAAACCCGCTATAGGCTTAAAGGGTCCATGGAGATAAACAGTGTGGTGGGATAGAGGGAGAGAGATGGAAATAAAGAGAGAGGGAGGGAGGGAGGGAGAGAGGGGGAGGGGGAGAGAGAGAGAGAGGGAGATAGATAGAGGGGTAGAGTGAGAGGGGGATAGAGAGAGAGGGGGAAGAGGGGGTAGAGAGATGGAAATAAAGAGAGAGAGAGGGGGAGAGGGGGATAGAGAGAGGGGGTAGAGAGAGAGAGGTAGAGAGAGAGAGGGGATAGAGAGAGGGGGGATAGAGAGAGGGGGGTAGAGAGAGATAGAGAGAGGGTAGAGAGAGATGGAAAAAAGAGAGGGATAGAGAGAGGGGGTAGAGAGAGAGAGGTAGAGAGAGAGAGAGAGGGGATAGAGAGAGGGGGGATAGAGAGAGGGGGGTAGAGAGAGATAGAGAGAGGGTAGAGAGAGATGGAAAAAAGAGAGGGATAGAGAGAGGGGGTAGAGAGAGGGAGAGAGAGGGGAGAGAGAGAGAGGGGGAGAGACAGATGTAAACAAAGAGAGATGGAAATAACGAGAGAGAGAGAGAGAGTGGAAAGAGAGAGGGGGATAGAGAGAGAGGGGGATAGGGAGATATAGAGACAGAGAAAGACAGAAACAGTGAAGGAGACAGAGAGAGATAGACACAGACACAGACACAGACACAGACACAGACACAGACACAAACACAGACAGAGACAGAGACAGAGACAGCGACAGGCACATGCAGACAGAGACAGACACAGACACAGACACAGACAGAGGCAGAGATAGAGACACAGACACATGCAGACACAGACAGAGACACATACAGAGACACAGACAGAGGCAAAAAACAGAGGCAGAGACAGAGACAGAGACAGAGACACAGACAGAGGCAGAGAAAGACAGAAACAGAGTAGTCCATACACGATTGAGTGATTTCGCCTCAACCAGATAACTATATACACATGTTTTACACGTATAGCGTGGTCAGGGAGGGGGATATTTCTTATTTCTGATTATGTTTGCAGTTTTCATCCTTCCACAACACTAACCTTCGATATGGCGGCCGAATGAGATGGCAACACTTTATCTAAACCCGTTAGCATGCATGGGAACAGGTGTGGGACAGCCCGGCATCATAGAGTGCATTGACCCGGTGCAGGCCGTTTAGGTGCTGTCATAAGGTCATCGTTAGTTGCTATACTATGGGGTCATTAACGGCCAAAATATCTTCTCTCCCTGCAGCAACCGAGGTACAGAAAGCAAGGTGAATACATCTCGAGAACAAAAGGGCATACTATCAATACCGTCACAACTGTTCAAGTCTCTACGACTTGCTAAGTGAACGGCGCTGTGCTGGTGACTTTGTTGTTGGTTATTTTTGCCTGCGTATCCGTGACAGACCTATCTAGCATTGGCCATTACGGGAGATGCAATGTCTGCGGCCGTGATGTCGTCAATTCAAGCCGACCATTCGTGTATCGTTTCATCGGAAATCCTTATGGCGGCTGCTCAGTCCACGGTCTAACTATATCCCTATATCTCTAACTTCATCTGCATCCCACTCCCTTCCCTTTTGTCCTTCCTCTGTCATGTGTCAGGGCTTTCCTTCGCCTGACTGTCTGTGCATGTCCTTGTCACTTTGCCTTTGAGAAAGGTTGTCATGCGTGTCAGGGCTTTCCTTCCCCTGACTGTCTTTGTATGTCCTTGTCGATTTGCCTTTGAGAAAGGTCCTGCTAGGATCGAAACGTCAGGCCCTCTAACTTTTGAGACTCATGTATTGCATGTCATTCTAGTCAGTGAGCAGTTTGCAACAGTTTTCTGTATCTATGATCTCTGCATCAGTCTCAACTACACTGCCTCTCTCTGTCAACGGCACGTCCACTCCCCATACTCGGTAAAGTCTTCAATCGAAGCCGCCCCAAAATCAGATAACAACACCCCCTCCCCCCCTGATAATCACCCCCAAAAAGAAAGATTTGGTATCTAAAGATGGCAGGAAAGCGGATCGGGCGAAATTCGAGTGGAAGCGCCCCTCGTCATTCCCCAATTCGCCCGGCTTGTCCATTCTAATTCCCTAGCTGCCAAGGCGAGTCGGAATCAAAACGTATGCCCTTCTGTATCGTTTACAACATGAGCGAAGAGCGCGAGCGGGAGAGGAAGGGGGGGGCGGGGGGGAGGGGTTGGTGGAGCCGGTCGGCCTAACGCGAGACGACTCCCGAGTGCACGGGCCTCGCCGTGTGACAGATTAATGCCGGGGTTCTAATGGCGCGTGGGCTAATTCCCGCTCTAATGCCGCGCGGTTTATCAAGCTGGGGTCCGAAAGCAGGGTAATCAGTGAGAGCCATGGCCGTGCATCTCAATCTTGTTTTGGCTCGTGGATTCTGTTCCCCCATTGTGTCCTTGATTGGGGCATAATATTGTCGTCCCCCCCCCCACGATTCCATAGACCGTCTTTGAATCACGTCCTGCACATGACGAGTTCGTGTTCTTAATTGGTGTGCTGGGTGTTCACAAGCGGTGAGCTGAATTTCATTCCCCCTCCCCGCCTGACGTGAATCTATTTACGAAGGACTGACAATACCTGTACATTGAAAACAACATGAAGTCTGTCATAAGTAACGAATTGTTTTGAGCACATTCACCTGAACGGAGACATTGTCTCTTACCACAACCCCCTATTACAAGATATTCAATACTTGCGAATAACTTCGACGTCTTACTGAGACTAGCCACTAGCCAGCACGAAAGACAGATAGCGTAATATACGTATATCTATAGCCAAAAACGATGGCTACGGTTGTTCGGCGTATACGTTGCTTCAATGTAACATGCCTCAGTACAGGACAGCATATCATAATATCATTGCCCATTGAAACAAACATAGCTCTCCTCATAGTCGTTGCTTCGAAATCGATTGCTCCCACCACCACAAAGTGGTGCTGAGATGTTACCTCTCAAGTCTGCAAAACATGACAGAGCCCGTCCAATACCATTACACACGCAGGGTGATAGCGCAATATTGAGTGGCGCGCCAAATATTTTCACGAGGCATGCAGTCCGATCGATATCCGCTTGGCGGGAAAATGACTTGTGCACGCACATGCGGTTTCCCACCTGGAAAGGAGAGGGATCTCGCTCGATGGGAGGGGGAGAGGGGGAGTGGGAAGTTGAGCGCTTTCTGGGGCAGACAGGCAGCTATAGGCTTGGCAGGCCAGCAGGCAAACCCCTTGTCGTCTGGCCATGGGTGGATGGACCGAGTCGGGAGTCAACCTCTAACCTCCCCCAACCCCTCCCTCCCACACCCACGAGGAACCAGGCGACGCCCCGTAGGCTGGCAACTCCAGGCGCGTCGGTGGGGTTTATTGGGCCGCGACCAATGGGAATACCGCGCGGGTATAGGGTGAGGTGGGTGGGAGCGAGTGACCGCGTGGCCTACTCGTCAACCGACCGTCCACGGACCGCGTGGCCTACTCGTCAACCGACCGTCAACCGACCGTCAACCGAACGTCCACCGAACGTCCACGGATTATCTACCGACCATCCACCGACCATCCACCGACCATCCACCGATCATCCACCGATTATCTACCGACAATCCACCGACCATCCATCTACCGACCATCCACCGACCAATCACCGACCATCCACCAAACCACCCATAGATCATCTACCGACCATCCACCGAGCATCCACCGGTCATCCACCAATCACACACCGATCATTCACCGACCATCCGTCGACCATCCACCGACCATCCACCGACCAACCACCGACTATCCACCGAACATCCACCGGTCATCCACCGACCATCCACCGACCATCCACTGACCATCCACCGACCATCCACCAATCATCCACCGGTCATCTACCGACCATCCACCGACCATCCACCGACCATTCACCGACCATTCACCGGCCATCCACCGATCATCCACTGGTCATCCTCCGACCATCCACCGACCATCCATCGACCACCCACCGACCATCCACCGTCCATCCACTGATCATCCATCGGTCATCTACCGACCATCCACCGATCATCCATTGACCATCCACCGACCATCTACCGACCATCCACCGACCATCCACTGACCACCCACCGACCATCGACGGATCATCCACTGACCAAGCCAAAGCCTAAACCTGACCCGAACTCACGTTCCTTCGAAAATAATAAAATAGGGCCTATAAGCAGCGAAAGTTACAAGTACGTCTGCATAATTAAGACTTTATTACTCACTTTTGAATCTTTACTACAACTATCTTTGACATTTTCCATTACCTTGTCTGTGATTCCTAATGCCTCGGGCAAAGCACGGATGTGTATTTCGGGACGCAAGTAATGAAACATAAATATAGAGGTAGCGCTGGGATTGTACTGATCAAAACAAACCGAGTGATCGGAGGACACAATGCATAGACATTGGCTCATTAAAAGGAGTAAATAATAAGACTGTGAATCTACGGGAATCGTTTTCAGGCAAACCTGTGGGCAAGGGAGTGCTTCGTGTGCACACCATGCAAAGGGACCTCTTCGCCACAGTAGAGAAAACAATGCTTGCCGTCTCGATATCCTATAAAAAGGATTATCTGAGAATATGAAAGCCGGGATGCTTTTATCTAATCGGAGATTGCTCGGAAGTGTCGGCCTGTAATTTGCTCGAGGTGACACACACACAGCCCGAACGATAAATACAGAAAGAATATTCCCCCACATGCCTTAATGCTTGGAAATATTGCCAGCTGCCAGGTATGCATGGTGTTCCCGACTGTTCCCGATCCGAGATGAAGACTTTCCGCTCGTCAATGACTGGCAGAGTCTATTCGAAATTGCTCACCGTGGATATCAGAGATTGGCAGTATCGACTCCCTTAATTGCAATTCTTTCGAGAGTGTCAATTTAAGTGACATTCTGGCTTCAGGTTACAACAATAGGCCTAACAGTGCAAATCTTATGCATTGACTTTTTACCACAGTTGATTGCGATGGTGATAGTAGTAAGGTGACCAGTCGTTATGGACTATCTAAGGAATCAGGACAAAGATCTTAGATGTTTATGTTTGACATCCCGGCTTGATTTGAAGAAAAAAAAATACTGTCAGATTATAAATAACACGTGATTCAAAAAGAAATCGGCATTTAGTTTTCATGGTAGCAAGTCAAGAACTACACTTAATGTTGGGCAATATCCTATCAAAAGTTTGACTGAAGTTTAACTAAATCATCAATTGGATAGCGTTATTGGTATAATATAAAAGCTCAACAGTAGGCCTACTGTGTCCATCAAAATCAGTCGCACACTGCCAGGATTTCTGATGAAATTAGAGGTGGATTTCCTAAAATCTTTGTGCATCGTAACTCAACTACGACTCAAGGGTTGACAGATTCCGCGCACTGTGATTGGCCAAAACGTTGCAAACTCTTGAGGGCGCACTAATGCGAATCGCCCGTATTGCTGGTATCGGTATGCGGAAAAAAATAACGCGATGCTTAATCTTTTGTTTGGTAAAAACTATCGTCTTTCAGACTGAAGATAAAACTAACGCCAGACCACATGACTTTCCTAAGACAAGAATCAGGGGTTTACAGTAAAGAAACTTCGTGGCCGGCGAAGGGCCTTCCTTGAAACACCCCGTCAGCACTGCAGTCATTGTTCTATCTTTTCGTTTAAAAAACGAATTACCCACCCCTCGATGGAGCTTGACACTTCTTTAGTTCTCGCGGCGGGGAGGACGGAATGCTCCCGTGGGGAGAATCGGCTCACCTCGGCGCCCTTGGGACCGCGCACCCCGCAGCATAGGCCTATACGGCTCCACGGCATCGTGGGGGAAACGAAAACGAGGTCCGCGAAGCGAAAGAGAAGATGATAGGGGTGGCATACTAAGAAGAGGCATGGGGAATTACGAAGAGAGAGAGGGAGAGGGAGAGGGGGGAAGAGAAAGAGAGGGTGAGGGAGAGAAAGAGAGAGAGAGGGGGGAAGGGAGAGAAAGAGAGGAAGAGAGGGAGGAGAGAGAAATGCAGAGAAATGCAGACGGGGGTAGAGATAGAGCGGGGGATATAAATAGATGCATGGAGAGAGATACATAAAAGCATACATCAAAGCATTTTGCACTTAAATCGGTAAGCGTCTTGTGTATCCCACTCATCACAACTCACGTTATTATTACTCCGGGCGTCGCTTTCGATTACCGATTGCTCTCTTGCCATAGATGTTTTGTTCGGCGACTGCCGATCGCCTTAAAGCGTTAATGTAATATGTCCCACAGGGTCGACTTCACCCACCAAAAAAACCTACCATTCGAAATTGTCATAATGGGTCCCTTAACTCACGAAGTAACAGGGGCTCGTTGGACTTGCAACTGATCTTTCATGGTTCACCCGTGCATCGTTCGTCGCCTAGCGATGGATCTTAGCCCGTGGGTACACATTAGTTCCACCGACCCACGCCCAGTATACGCACCAATGCTCAGCTTGGTATAACCATTTTGGGGACGCTGAATTGCTTCCCCTATCAACCCTTGCAGATCAGTCGTCCCTGAAAAAAATTGCGATGGCATGCTCCAATTTTAGGCAATGACGCACGAAGAGGACAAATTTCAATCTGGTGTATAGCCTTCTGTCTCCGGTAGGATGATAATCACGGCCAGCCTTCCATGTCAAGTACGCAGCGAAATGATTTTTGGTTTTGGAACTGGACTGTATAATATATACACAGAGAAGTGACTGCGGTTCATACACTGCCAGCATGCAAGTGTCGGTGTTACATTTTTGTTCACCTTCATTTTTAAAGTGCATGATCTGAACGGAGTCCTTGGCTTAGGAACACGTTCCTCTTCTCACAGAACTGCTGCAGCACCCAGACATGCCTAGTACTAATGCAACTGAACAACAGCCTGGCTGCATGCATGCACTTTCAAAGAACGTTGGGCACCACTAATGACCAACGTTCGTCTAAATATCGACTCCTATAGGATTCTCGGTCAAGAAAATCCAAAACGATGGGTCGTGTCTGTCAATACAATCACAAACTCTTAAAACGATTCTACGCAAAAATATTGACGACGGCCTTGCCACAGTGAAAGCTCCAGGTTGATAGCCAGGTGAAACTTCACGGAGCGGTCACGAATGTTGCCCAAAAGCCAAACACAGATTAAATGCAAATACCAAAAAAAAAAAACAGGTCAAAAGCAGTTAACGTCACGTCGAAATGTGGTTCTGTAATGCCCGTTATGGCCGTGAGAGAAATGAAATGGCCGAGAGAGAAAAGAGAAATGAAAGAGGTGAGGAGTTTGTGTGCTTAAACAGGCTCGTGATATCCAGTTGGGGATCGTACATTATCTTGAATGGAGGTATTATAGACGCGTGCGTGTTCGCAGCACCTGCGTGGGTGCTAAGGGTCCCCCATGCCATCACGCTTCCCCGTCCCTCCGTGTGAATACCAATTAAAGAGGGCGTCGTCGGTTAGAGGGCGCTAAAGTGGCAAATTTAGCACCTGCCCGCGAAACGGGGCTGGCCTTGAATTATTAACAGCCGTTAATAGGGCCACGGTGATGACCTCGGGTGAGTCGAGTGACCTTGCTTCTCCTCGCCCTTTCACTTCTGCTCCCCCGTCTCCCTCTCTTCCTACTCTTCCTTTCTCCTTCTCCTCCTCCTTATCGTTATCATTTTCTTCCCCCTTCCTCTCCCTCTCCCTCTTCAGTTTCCTCTTCCTTTCCTCTCCCTCTTTCTCTCTCCCTCTTCCTCCTCTTCCTTATCTTCTTCCTACTTTTCCTCTTCTTCCTCTTCTTCAACTTCTTCCTCTTCTCCCTCTTCTTCCTTTTTCTCTTCGTCTTCTTCCTCTTCTTCCTCTTTCTCTTCGTCTTCTTCCTCTTCGTTCTCTTCTTCTTCTTCTTCCTCTTCTTTCCCTTATTCCTCTTCTTCCCCTTCTTCCTCTTCTTCCTCTTCCTCCTCTTTTGCCTCTTGCCCCTTCTTCCTCTCCTTCCTTTCCTTCCTCTCCTTCCTTTCCTTCCTCTCCTTCCTCTTCTTTCTCTCCTTCCTCTCCTTCCTCTGCTTCCTCTTCTTCCTCTTCCTCCTCTTCGTCCTCTTCGCCCTTCTCCCTCTCCTTCCTGTCCCTCCTCTTCTTCTTTTCCTTCCTCTTCTTCCTATTCCTCCTCTTTTTCCTCTTCGCCCTTCTCCCTCTCCTTCCTCTTCTTCCTCTTCTTCCTCTTCTTCCTCTTCTTCCTCTTCTTCCTCTTCTTCCTCTTCTTCCTCGTCTTCCTCTTCTTCCTCGTCAAAACCACGTCACCTTTTTCTTGATAATCCGATGACCCCCTGGAGTAGAACAAACAACATGTCAAAGGGGGGAGGTGGACGCGTATTGGGTTAAGTCACACAAATTCCGCAATGAGCGCCGATGACATGGAACTTCACCTTGCCAGCCCGGGTAAGGTTCGTACGCGAAGAATAACTTTAACAGAGGCTGAAAGCATCCGTCAAATCGAATTGGTCGCGCCTGTAGATCGTGACATCCTGCAGGCCGGGATTGCCCCCAATCTCACGCCTGAAGCACCGGTCCTGGCTGACTTTGCCCAAAAGAAAATAGTCAGACCAATTTAGCACGTGCAATGTGCATGTAATAGGGAAAACCAAGAGAGAGGGAGGGACAAGAGAGAGGGCTAGGGAGGAAGGGAGAAGAGAGAGTTAAGCGGGGAGAGGGAAGAGAGAGGTGAATAACGCTGAGTGCTCAGTGCTTTGCCCTATGCCTGATGAAAACAAAATATATTCGAATCCCCCCACGACCTCGACCACCTCGGTGGTTAAGACGTCTGCACTGAAAAGCGGGAATCGAGGGTTCGAATTCCGCCCGAACTGCCTGAAATGTTTTCGTCAGGCATCGGGCAAAGCACTGAGCACTCAGTGTTTATCACGTCGATCGAGAAGGGCGAACCCTCATTGAATTACGGTCTCCTCGACGCAAACATCATGTTATATCTATATGAAGAAGAGATTGAGAGAAATTGAGAGACACGGAGAGAATGGCAGACAGAGACAGAGACGGACAGGCAGCTCAGAGAGAGACAGAGAAATACAGAGTGGGACAGAGAGAGACAGAGAGACACATACAGAGACAGAGAGATCCAGACAGAGACAGTGAGACGCATAATATGTACATATAGAGACAAATGGTTAGCAAGGTGCAGGTAGGCCTGTATACTGATTTCAATATATACCGGTGAGACATGCACCTGCAACCGCTCCCGCTAACTGATCAATGGTCATCAAGGAAATTTCATCACATGGACTGGACACTGGTTGACGCCTCGTGCATCTGAGCACCCGGGCACCGGAGCAGATGGTCCCACATTGGTGCCACATTATTGCACGCGACATGATGGAAATTACGGTAGAGGAACGCGTAGGGCTCAGAGCAAACACTACTCCGTCTTCACATATTTCGCACTTTGGGACATTTTCTTTCCGTCCTTCTATCAAACGTCGATCATTTTTATGGAAACCACAACTTGGGCCCGGGCTCGGGTTTGCCCTGCAACTTACAATATCCCGAGAAAACGGTTTGTGTCGTTTTTTTCCCTCAAGCTTGTGCATTTTCGCGTTCAAAAACGGGCGTCAAACCTGTATAAACGCCATACATGGAGGTATTTCGCTCAAAAGACACGTATAGACGTTCTCCTCGACACGCGGAAGACCGTCGCACTGTAGATGTCAGACGAACGTAAATGCAAGGGTCCGGTATGTGATGACGTCATTGCAACTCGCAGGCGCTTTAATTCACGCCAGCCCAATGGGCACGGCACATCATGCTTTTCACCAAAGGTGTATAGCGGTGCCAGAGAAAACAGAACCCTTGGCAGTGAATGCTGTGTTTGGTATAAGCATCATTGATGTCTGCACAAACTGGACTGCGCTTCGACAATTATCAGGGTTGAAGCACTTGCGATACAACGGACTTTGCTTCTATCATTTGACATCACTCTCTACAATGGAAGGGGAATAATGGCGAAATGAATGTATACCAAGCCTTTGGCCTTGGGACAGCTAGCGTCGTCGCTTTCCCAGTGAACGCCAAACAATGTAGCACCCTGTTTACACGGCGGTCGATGGTACCGGATATGTAACTTTAAACCACACTGTAGAGTGAAAGAGAAACGTGAACACAGAGACCTTGCACGCGTACATCATTAGGCAATGCCGCTCTCCATAGCGCTCTCTCGATTTCTTGGTATCAATTTTTGTTTAGTATCTGCCGAGCACACGTAACAGCATTCAACCTGCCCGGACAATTATTCCACGTCCTAATCCAATCTATTTTCAGAAGGTCATTTTTACATCTGTGAGGACGGCGACGCTGTTTTGGCAATAACAACAATACTGCTCCCTCCCCATTCCCCCTCCCCCCGTCTCCCGTCCATGCCATTAATAATTCACCCCTCCGTCGTGGACAAAATATGTGTAGGCCTACGTTCATAGTATTGCTATACACGCGCACCCATAAAATATCCAGCCAGTCGCCCAAAAGAAATTCGATTCTAATTGCGTTTGTCTCCTCCGCTCCGTCGCGACTCATTAACAGATGAGGGTTTTCTGGCTGTCCCGCCCTCACTGGAGAGGGTTGTTTTTGTTTTTTTGTATTGCTGTGCTCAAAATTATAGGACCCTGCGTTCCGGGACCCGTTCCCTATAGCCCTGAGATACTAGCTGGGCTTTATAGACTAGGGTAGGGCTAGAGCTAGGGCCCGCAGACGAATGGGAGACGTCACTGACCTCTATTAGATAAAAAAAAAAAAAAAAGGAAAAAACACCCACACACCTAAACTGGATGGATGAGCAACCTTTTATATTTTGAAATCGCTGTCAGACAAAATACCGCACAAAAGCCATAATATCCTGGCGCTCGTCTCGCTCCAGCCCCGGCATGTTTAGGCATCGGTGATTGGAGCGCCGGGATGACGTCACTGCAGATCTCAACCAATGAGAAACGCCCGGCGCACGCGCATGCACTTTATAATATAGTGCAAGAGCATGGAACCACTTTCTGGCCGCGACTGCGTATGCTCAGACACGGCTATACTGGTATACACGTCATTCGCGAGGTCAACATTTTCCAGGCAAGTTGTGTTAAGGCATTGACCGATTGCGCGACAATGCCTTACGGTCACAAAAACACGTTGTGGCGAATTGTCTCAAGTCGGTATCAAGAAGAAACATATACCTCAGAGTTGGAAGTTTGATTTGTTTTTCCCAGTCTGGGAGATTTCTAGGAACTCACGGCGATATAAAATTGGCTTGCTCGTCACGGACCTCTGGCTGGACGTGACGAGCCCGGATCGTTCTTTGGGATTTGTTTTTAGCCACGGTGGGTGTACATTCGGCGGGCGAGACGAGACGATCGTACGGCCGGCACGGCCCACGTATAAACCACGTAGGCGTAATTAATCTTTCTGCACGTGATAACAAACCCCGGAAAATCAAGATCCACACGAGTATCACGACATTTCATAAAGCATTTACTCAGCGCCCACTGTAAAACGAAATGCCTTGTCAATACAGAATTACTCCCAAGGGAGGGAGGGGGGCCACTACCTCGGAACCAAAAAGTCAGCGCCTGCAAAAGACGAATAATTTGTTTGTAAACTTTTTGTCTGGGATATTTGCAGAGACATTCAAGGCAGCATCGAGCAGTAGAAAGTTTTTCTTCAGAACTATATCCATTCTACTTCACGATTAAGCAGCTCCATGCAGTAAGGCACAAGCAGCGTAAAACATCCAATCATGGTTTGTCCCACTAAGGAAAAAATCCAAGCAGCTTCGGCGTTGATTACACACTTAAGGTTCGAATGATTCCACCCGACAATGTTTCTGTTTTGAACCCATACTCCTTCAAGAAATGATTTATTTGGGAAGCAAATATGACAACCTCTATTATATTGACTTTCCTACCCAGCATCCTTTGGCGCGTTTACATTTTGCAGTAATTTATCATCCTTTGCAGTGTTTACATTAATTACATGTGCATGTACAAGAAAATAAGGGGTATTGTCAGCCCCAGCATTAGATATTCGAACCCGCGACATACAGGCCCTATACAACATTGGTAAATGTCAAAAGATTGCCAAAGTTTGTGTGTTAGAACATTAGGCCTAAACGTTCAAAAAATGAAATCCTGCGAAGGTCTTAGCTCAAATGGTAATCTGAGAAAGTAGAAAAGGGCAAAACACCGTCACGGTTTTCGCACCGTTCTGTAGTGTAAGAAATAGTTTATTACTCGCGAGTAATAAACCATTTGTCAATGGTTGAGCGAAGATTTATCGAGAAGTACAACATCCCAGACCGTAAGATTTCAACATGAGGATTATATCATGACTATCTACAAACCGTGTAAATTAGACGGAAATCTGTGGACATCTATGTTTTCCGATCTTCCCGATGATGTATTGGCCTTTAACCACTTGACCACCGAGCAAGACGATGTCGTGCTGTGGATTCGAATCTGTGTATATAGGCCCAGCTGCGAGTACCGTGTCAATCGAAATGGAAAGGGAAATGTTTAAGGAAGATGTTTGATACACAGCACTTAGAAATCCTAAGCAAACATCCAACTTATACTGTATTTTCTGCGAAACAGTGTAGCCTAAAGTTTCTCTGTTATTTTTATTATGCTATTTATCTACAGATCTACATAATCTAGTTTGAACTGCAGGCATATTGATTAGCCTATAAAAAATGGCCTATAATTTTATGGTAAGTCGTGCTTAAAAATGTTTTGCTAACCAGTAGGCCTATTAGTACGCCTACTAGTACTTTAGTAATAGTAGTACAATACTCAGTAATAGTACTACTAGTACTAGTACTTGTACAGTAGTAGAAGTAGGCCTACTAGTACTAGGGCCTTCATGTACACGTACTACTAGTACTACTACTAATAATATTAATTACTATACTACTAGTACTACTTGCTAGTACATGTACTACTAATTACTATGTACAACCAGTAATGGTAGAATACTAAAGTGTAGTTACTATACTACAGACTACAGTTTACTATATGTAGGGCCTACCAATCTAGTACTAAGTAGGGCCTAGTACTAGTGAGTAGTGTAGGGGCCTACTACTAGTCGTAGCACTAGTACTAGTCGTAGCACTAGTACTAGTACTAGTAGTAGTAGTGAGTAGTACTACTACTTGTACTAGTGCTACCACTAGTACTAGTAGTAGTAGTAGTAGTAGTAGTAGAAGTAGTAGTAGTAGTAGTAGTAGTAGTAGTAGTAGTACTAGTAGTAGTAGCAGCAGTAGTAGTAGTAGTAGTAGTAGTAGTAGTAGTAGTAGTAGTAGTAGTAGTAGTAGTAGTAGTAGTAGTAGTACTAGTAGTAGTAGTAGTAGTAGTAAGAGTAGTAGTAGTACAAGTGGTAGCACTAGTAGTAGTACTAGTACTAGTACTAGTACTAGTAGTAGAACTCTCCAATCTTCAAATGAATGTTTCCAAGGGCCTACTGTAGGCCTAACGTACATACCTGGGGTGTTACCGGAATGACGACTGGCCTCTTGGTATTACTGCTGTCAACTTTTTAGACACTGGCATTGGTTACTGGCCGAGTTAGACTACCATTTTGTAACGAGCCCAACTTCCTTCCACACGTGTGCGCTCTGCATGCAACGGGCTGCTATAAAGATGGCGGCCTCCAGCGAACGGGCCTAGCAACCAAGAGCACGCATGCGCGACGCGGATCGTATTGAAGCCCGCGCGCGCTGTGGCCTCAAATTGGTTGAATGGTCCGCGCGGTGTGTAGGTTTTAATGGTCACGACACAATCTTTTTCAACTAGGCCTATTATTCCATGGAGATTTATCAAGATAATTTCAGTTAGGTTAGACTCATTTCAATTTGCTACAATTTTGATATACAAAAATGTTGCAAACTGCTTACTGACTAAAAATACCAAAATGTAAATCTTAAAATTTAGTGGGCCTGACGTTTCGATCCTAGCAGGACCTTTCTCAAAGGCAGAGGGCCTTTGCCTTTGAGAAAGGTCCTGCTAGGATCGAAACGTCAGGCCCACTAAATTTTAAGATTTGCTACAATTTTGTTAAGTTCGGGTTTATAGAATTAGGTCTACGACACCCTTTTTTCAGAAGGCAATCGGGCAAACCACTGAGCAGACGTTGTTGGATTATACGCCGAGCAGGCAAACGCTTCATGTAGGCCTAGGGCCCCTTTCCAAAACCCGGCTTAGGCTTCGGGTCCGGCTTCGTCTCTGTTATCCAAAAGCTGAAAACACAGGTTGGAGTTCCTTGTTGAAGTTGAAGCTTTGGATTCTTTTTCAAAGCGCAGTGTAACATTACAAAAAGAAGCCAAAGGTCTTCCATTTTCATGCCTTATACTTGAAAATGGACAAAAGAAATGGAGACAAAGCCTGAGCCTGAGCCTAAGCCGGGTTTTGGAAAAGGGCCCTACATTCTCCTCGACGTAAAAATATATTTATATCTATGATACAGCCTGGCAGCGCCGGCGGTACATGCAGGCCTACCTGCCACACAGAGCTTTGAATGCACCACACGACCTTGGCAAGCTCGGTGGCCAAGTGGCTAAGATGTCTGCAGGACTCACGGGTTTGAATCCCGCCCGATCTGCCTGTAAAAGCCTATGGGGAAGCACTGTAGGCATAGTGTGTTAGCCTATAGTTATACAGTTGATTAAGGCAAACGTTTGTTGAAGGATCTATGCCAGCGTGTGTGATGAATGCTAGAGTTTTGACAGCCCCTAGCCAAACTGAAATAACCGAACCAATAATAATTGTCTATATGGCCACAGAAACACACCCAGATTTGAATCCACGGCAAAATATCGACCAGCTCGGTGGTCCAAATGTGGCTGAGAAGAGTCCATCGTCCCTCTTGCTCAAAAGTTCGTTTCTTTGATTAGCTTTGGATTCCACGTGTAGGCCTATAGGAGAAGTTGACCGACCGCAAACTGACCTCACTATAGCACGCCAGTGGCCGAGATAGGCTTCGTCCCAGGTCTACCGAAAGCTCGATTCGGATGCAGTCGTGCATGCAGTCATGGCGGACAAATCGCAGGCTCATCAGCACAAGGAAGCCGCGGTCTTCTCTAATCGAGGACAGAACGCCTGTGGCAGCGTTGCCAGCCAAAAACTAAAGACTGCCTATACGCCTCCATCTCCCCCATAGTCCCGAAAACCAAAACGGATTAAGCAGCGAAGCATGCAGATGGAAATTGCATCTGCATGTAATGCGGCCGAAAAGTCTTCGCCATATACCCACATCTCTCAATCTCTCCACCTCTCTATCTCCTCTCCTCACTCTCTCATAATCTCTCCCTCCGCTCTCTCTTCCCTCTCTCTCTACCTCTCTATTTTCCTCTATCTTGTCTCTCTCCCTCCCTCGATCTCTTCCCTTTCTCCCCACTCTCTCTCTCTCCCTCCGCTCTCTCTTCCCCCTCTCTCCCTTCTCTCACTCTCTATCTCCCCCTCTCTCATCTCTCTCCCTCCCTCTCCCCTCTCTCCCCCACTCTCTCTCTCCCTCCGCTCTCTCTCCTCTCTCTCCTTCTCTCTCTCCCTCTCTAAATACCACTCTCTCCCCTCTGTCTCCGTCTCCCTATCTCTGTCTATCTTTGTCTCAGTCTCAGTCTCTGTCTCTGTCTCTGTTTCTGTCTCTGTCTGTGTGTGTGTCTCTCTCTCTCCCTCTCTTTCTCTATCTCTCTCATCTCTCTCTCCCTCTCTCTCTACCTAGCCTCTGTCATCTCTCTCCATCACTCTTCTCCTCTCTATAATGAACGATGCATCTAGAAACCTCATACTAATACCTCACACTAAGCCCCAGCATTATGATAACATCATGGCAATGATTAAAACAGAATTGTAAATAGATGGCACGGAAATCTCAATTTTACGATTCAATCATGTGGACAATAGGAGGCCACAAAGATCTTTTGCCAGACTTGAATTTCCCACTTTGATTTCGATCTGGGAAAGATTGGTGCAGTATTAAGAAAGGAGCCGGCTTTCGCTTCTCTAATAGGATAATAGATTAATTGGTTTATGGGGATTTGCCATTTTGTTTTCTCTCCTTCTTGATTCGTTTGAAATTGAGTTTTTGAAAGAAGAAAAACAAATGCATTCAATTTCTGTGAGCCCCGAACTGTCGTGTAGAGTCGGAGATATGGATGGAACTGCGTCTATGTATAGTTGTTGGTAACGTAAAAAGAAGGCATAATGATCAGGCAGTTAATGGTTAATGTATAGCTCCTGACTGGTACCTCGATCCACCCCCATCACAGATAGTTGACTATTTGGGAAGGCACCACCCCGATGGCTGGCTATAGCTCACGTGGTAAGAGCACTAGTACGTGAAATCCAAAGGGCATGAGTTCCTATAGTCTCGGTCCAGACATATTTGTGTTGCTCTGTGAATTCGGGTTCGTGTCCAAATCCATTGGCTGTGGCTTCGGTTTACACACGGGTCTACGAAAGCCATTTAGAGCCCTCGAGTGTGTTACTTCCAGCCGTAATCTAATGAATTCGCATAACAGCCTTACTATAATCGGGACCAGACAACCGTTTGAGTCGAATCATTTCAGCTGCCTTCCTCTGCGCACGTGCCCCGTAAACATTCATGTGCACGCGCTGCCTGCAACCTGTTTTGTCAGCTCGACCGACGTTATTATTATTTTTAATTTTTTTTGAACGCTGTGAAAATGACGCCCTCCAGACCGTGTGAAAAAAAAAATCGTGCCTCGGGGTATAATAGCGGATAGAGCGAGAGACAACGTGAGACACGGAGAGCGAGGCGTAGGCGTGTTGACACGAAGTGTACCGAAGGAAATTAACTCAGTCCCGTATAGCACCACCTCCATCCTCCCAGAAAACAGAACACACGGAGCTTCCAGCAAGCATTGTGTTGCTTCCCCAAACCCTGGCTTAGCCACAGGCTCTGACATCATCTTTACCATTTCCTTCTTCTTCGTTATACGTCCATCTAAAAACAGGAGCAAGCATAAAGCTGTATGCCTCAGTGCTGCGTGCCACACTCTCAGAACTGCCTAAAGAATAACGGCTCTCTCTTTTCTATCTGATAGTCCAGCATCAGCTCTGCATGGACAAACGAGTGGGGACAGCAAGAATAACTTGGAAGCAATGGTCGCTTCAACGAAACCATGACGGGGTGGTGACATTTGTTTGTAATGGTATATCATTGCGTCATGCTTTCCATGCGCCGTCGCCTCTTGTGAGTGGGCAGAACGTATAGAAGGCGGGTTATGATGAATCGGGCTGCTGTGTATTATAAATCAACCACGGATCGACACTCTTTCGTTTAGTATCCATCATAATGCAACAGACCGATTGCGTGACCATGCACTGTTTACATCACTTGACTTATAGTGGGCGTTTTTTTGTTCATCTCATTTGGCACAGAGCAGTAATGGAAACGTACAAAGAAGAATGTGGACAATAGGGTCAATGATAGTCTTCTTTGTTCGTTTCCACTCCAGTTCGGCACCAAATGAGATGCAAAAATACCCACTTTAAGTCACGTGATGCCATGTTCGTGCAATCGGTCTATTGGCGTTTCATGAGAACCATTTTGGGTTTTTTTTTACTGACGACAGACAGGAGAAACATAGGCCTACTGGCCGATACGTTGAGTGATCGCCTCGTCTCAGTGCATGCCCACAGTCGCTTACTGGAGAATCTAGCCGATACACACGGTGATACCGCAAACCTCCAACTGTGATCACACACGTGAATCCATCACGTTAACTGTGAACCCCATGCACACTGTGCATGTGAACCCGCCATGCACAGTGTGAACGCACCACGCACACTAAATAACCATTTCTCACGCTGTGAACCCACCACGCACGGCCACGGTGAATCCATCACGCACACTATACACCCATTTCTCACACTGCGGGCCAACCACGCACACTGCGTGTGCACATTTCGCAAACCATGGACCCATCATCACGCATACCGTGAAGCCATCACGCAAACCCTCAACGCTCAAGAAAACTATGAAGGTTTCAAAGCAAAACCTCGAGCTTCTGTGTGTTGACTGTAGACGAAACCCGATCCATAGTCGCATGAAGACGCTTCTCTCGTCCGTGAATTCGTGGGCGTCTGATAGCCCAATACAACTGTCTCACGCGTATGCAATCGAACATTGAAGCGCTACTGTAGACAATGTACTGAAAGGGGGGTCAAATCGCTACCACTTTGTACACTTTCCCCAAAGAAAATCAACCCTAAATTTGACCAATATTGATCACAAATATGAAGTTAACATTGTTAGTCACTTAAAGCCCAATTGCTGTTCGAAATCAATCCCAAACTCACAAAATTTCTGAGAAAACCGGATCAATGAAAAAATTTCATCCCAGCAATGTTGCAGAGTATCAATAATTGACGAATGTAAAGTTCGGTGACCGCCACTGATTACGTTACGTAGTCTAATGACGTAATGCCTGGCGCCCTCACACATTCGATTTGGCCCGGTCACGTACAATTCGTGGGCTTCGTGTCACTGCAGTCCGCCTACGGAGCTCTGCGGCGGACCGTCACTTTGTTCTCTGTCGCCGCCCGTTACAAGACTCGATAGGAGGTTCCGGAGAAGATGAAGATGGAGCCGGCTCCCCTGCCACAAATGCACCCAGCTCCCGGTCGGTCACGGAGACAGGATGGAAGGCGGATAGAGAAAGAAACGACCCGCAGAGTCACAACCAGCGTCCTCCCCAAATTGCCAGGCAGACAGCTTTCCGTGATGGATTGCCCGTTCCATGGAACAGTACCGCAGCACATCCTTTTCAGCGGAGGAGGGGGATTTTTTTCTCTTTTTTTTAAGAGTTGGTGGCCGGGTTCGAGGTAGACAGTTAGATACAAGGGGTAAAAAAAGAAGAGAAAATAGTAAAACCCTTCCAAAACGAATAAGGTCCGTTCGTTTTGAAGGAATACGCTGGCTCCGAGCGTACCATAATTATTGTCCGCCATGTACGTCTGGGAGGCACTGATAAAAACACGGAGGCGGGATTGCATGAACGCCGGTCGTTGGGTGGGATGGGGTGGGGTGGGGTGGGGTGGGGTGGGATTGGGTTGGATGGGGAGGGTGGGTTTGGGTGTGATTAGGTGGGATGGGGAGGGGTGTGATTAGTTGGGATGGGATGGGGGTGATATTGGGCGGGATTAGGTGGGATGGGGTGGGATTGGGTGGGATAGGATGGGTGGGGTTGGGTGGGATGGGATGGGTGGGGTTGGGTGTGATTAGGTACCGGTAGTATGGGTGGGGTGGAATTAGGTGGGATGGGATGGGGTGGGATTGGATGGAATGGGATGGTTGGGGTTGGGTGTGATTAGGTAGTATGGGGTGGGTGGAATTAGGTGGGATGGGGTGGGTGGGATTAGGTGGGATGGGATTGGGTGAGATGGGATTGGGTGGGGTTGGGTTGGGTGGAATTGGGTTGGGTATATAGGGTGGTGCGGGGTAAGGAGGCATTGGTGGGATGGGATGGGTGGGATTAGGTGGGGTGGGATGGGATGGGTGGGATTAGGTGGGGTGGGCTGGGCTTGGGTGGATTAGGTGGGGTGGGCTGGGCTTGGGTGGATTAGGTGGGATGGGCTGGGCCTGGGTGGGGAGGCCATCGAATTGGAGCAATCGGTATGAAATAAGCACCAATGTTTGGCTCACACAATATCAACGACTCAATCAATGTCGTGGCTCCATTGAATAATATATGCAGATTTGCTTTTAATAATCATAGTCCTTTGTTATTGGTACACGTATTTACAATCCATCACGTCAATTTGGATGGCACATTATGCAGACATCAAAGTCCAACTCACTATTGACTGTCGTCTGTTACCAACTATATTACTCAAGATAATTAAGTATCCTGGGAAAACAGCGTTATTCTAATGTAAAAAAAACACCTCGTATTTTACAATCACGATACACTCGTCTCATTCATTATAAATGAAGAAGTACAATAAAGATCGCTCTAAAATATCGTGCGAATTTCAAATAATCATACTCTTAATCGTTCTAAATATGCCTCGTTTCTGGTGTAAGACGACGTATTTTGTTATGCTAAAATTAATAAACTATTCTACGATAGTCGTCAACCGAGCCAGTCCCATCTGAGCGATTCAAACGCAAACTCCATCGGGCGGCTGGAGAGGCGGGGCGGAGTGCGATAGATTGTGAGGGGGGGGGCTGCGCAATCGACACTCCGCATGTCGCCAACCGCGACCCTGGCGGGGATATTTTTCCGTACCACATAAACGCTATGGGCCCTTATGTTTGTGCACAAAGTATGAAGAATTGAGTCTCAGGTCGCTCAGATTATTCACGTACGTTGTAATCGCTGTGCAGAAACCATTATTGGCTGTGCAGAAAGCCTATCCCTAGCTTTAACTTCGATTGGTATAGCCCCCGACCCCGTAAATTGTTTATGCACAAACATATGGGCCCATAGCGAATATGTAGTACGGAAAAAAAATCGCACCCTGGCGCCCCAACCCCCTTCATCACGCATGCGCAGAGACGAGGAGACGCCAATTGGCTCGGAGCATGGGCGGGCACGTATAATAGCGCTGACGCGTGATAGAACATTATTATTTCAGAATAGCGCATGAACGTCATACGTTTTTTTCCCCCAATCCACAGTGAGACAAACCAAAATGATGAATGCCCACTCGTACTCCTTCTCAGTCCAGACAAAGTCAAACCTAAATTACTGGATGAAAAGAACTGATTAGTGCTGACAGCTGGCACGCTAGGCAATCGTTCAGATTAAGACATTTCCATGCGTAACCAAATCTATAGGCCTATGTAAAAAAAAAAAGACAATCCAGTAGTTCATAGCAATGCTGAAATCAAATGGAAATAGCTTCGACTTAAAGTAATACAAGAAAATGTTGAAAACTGCTCTCCAGATTAAATGACCTCAAAAAGCAAAATTTCAAAACTATGGAGGGGTTGTCGTTTTCATGAAATGAAAACAACTTTGACTTAAAGTAATACAACAATTGTTGAAAACTGCTCTCCAAATTAATTGACTGCAAAAAGGAAATTTCAAAACCATGGACGGTGTCGTTTTCATGAAATGAAAATAGCTTTGACTTAAAGTAACACAATTTTGTGTTTAACTGCTCTCCAATTGAAATTATAGCAAAAAGCAAATTCAAAACTATAGTGTCG
The DNA here is from genome assembly GCA_949987565.1 of Luidia sarsii. Lineage (NCBI taxonomy): Eukaryota > Metazoa > Echinodermata > Asteroidea > Paxillosida > Luidiidae > Luidia > Luidia sarsii. The sequence goes on along the minus strand of OX465104.1, from coordinate 8,069,745 downwards.
TTTTCATCAAATGAAAATAGCTGACTTAAAGTAATACAAATCAAATCAAATCAAATGACAGCTAAAATTTTAAAACTATTGAGGGGTGTCGTTTTCATCCGTGCAAAACCTTTCTCAGAGGCCTTTTCTCTTTAAGGACCTTTGAGGAAAGGTCTTGCTTGAATCGAAACGTCAGGCCTTCTACATTTGATTTTTTTTTTTAACAAAACTGCCTAGGCCTATGCTTTATAATTCCGTCTAATTTAGGAGCCCCCCTCCCCCTAAACAGGCCGCCTGGGGTCCCACACAAAATCACGGGAAATTACCTCCAAAACAAGGTGCTTGTTGACGCCATTCAAACAAAACACCACCAACCAACCAACGATTTCACTAAACTCGTCGTAACTTACGATCAATCGCAAGACGATGAGCAATGCACAGAAACCATACGGTGAGTCACAACTTACGATGGGTTATCCATCGTAAGTTGAGTTACGATTCATCGTAAGGCTTTGTGAAATCCAGCCCAGGTCAGACTGCGTCCGAATTTATTGGCTACGACTCGAAAGTACACACGAGTCTACGGAAGTCGCCAACAAGCGGCTGCAGCCAGTTCCCATAGGGTTGCGTGTTATTTCCAGCCGCAGCCAATATATCCGGACACGGCCTTAGATTTGTAGCAATAGGTCTGAAAGATATTAACGCAAACAAATGAGTTGCAATGAGTTCCGTAGAATACATTTACTTTCAAATCGGGACCCTTTGTGGGACGGTGAAGCTAATTCAGATCATACCAGAAAAACAAAATTTGATAAAATATAGACTATGCGCGACTGAAACCACTGTTTTTGTCAAATAAAGGAAAAGCTGAAAGGGAAATTTTTGGACAAATTGCCAAAAATGGCAAAGAAAACTGTGATTAGACAGGGACTTAAACTCAAGATCTCTGGTTTACCGTATACCACAATTTTCATATGAAAACGATATAAGTGCAACATATTTTTTTTCTCCAGAGAAAAATGTATTGTTCCCGTATAACTGATCCTTTTTTTTAAGGAGATTGATTTATTAACAAAAAAAGCTTAAAACAAAACAACATCAACAGACCTTAAATATGTACGTGTGGAAGAGTGCTACACAATAGACCATGGGCCGGGCTGCAATAGCTCCATGAACAAACCATCCTTTAATGGGACAATGAAAACTTTCACATTGCCAGATTCGATTTACGAGGGGCGAGAGAAGCGGGGGAAACGCCAGAGTGCGTTTGATTTTTGTTATCAAATTCGGACCTGGCTATTTCCGTGGTGGAATGAAAAATGCAATTAAACCCAGGCACAGGGACACAATCCGGGAACCTTTTTTTATTTCATTTTTTTATTATTATTATTATTATTTTTTTTGGGGGGGGGGCCGCTGCCAAGGTTATGCCCTGACGATAGTAAGCGAGACATTTTCGGAAGGCAAGGCAAGGGGGAATCTTTAAAAACATAACAGAAGAGAACAAATACCGGTGTACAGCCAGCAATTTCTTGCATTCGACGGCGTATTATAAATGAGAATTGAGTTACTGCCACGTTTATTTGGTTTGTTGGGGTTTTTTTTCGTTGAAGACTACCGATGCCGCCATCCATTTCCATTTTTGTTGCCTAGGTTACACAGAGCCGCATTTAAAGGGCTGCTTTAAGCAAGAACGCCTGCTAGGAGTAAAGCAATCTTCCTGGGGTTAAACACGAACGGCCATCATTATTTTCACACAACACCAATTGCCGTGTGATTCGTAGTCGATTGTTGAGGAAGTTTAGGCGGAAACCCGCTATTCTTGGGCCGGATTCTTTGAGATTCATCAAACGTTGGTACTATAAATTTGGACTGGATAAATTGACCAAAGAAGTGAGGGAGTGGGGAGAGGGGAGAGGGTAGATAAAGGGAAAGAGGGGAGAGAGGGGAGGGAAAGGCAGAGAGACAGAGAGGGGAGAGAGAAAGAGAGAGGGAGAGAGAAAGTGAGGGAGAGAGACTGGGAGTGAGGGAGGGAGGGAGAGAGGGAGAGAAAGGGAAATAGAGAGAAAGGGAGGGAGAGGGGGAGGGAGAGAGGGGAGAGAAAGAGAGGGGAGGGAGAGAGACAGGGAGTGAGGAAAGGAGGGAGAGAAAGGGAGTAAGGGGGAGGGAGAGAGGGAAGAGAAAGAGAGGGGAGGGAGAGAGACAGGGAGTGAGGAAAGGAGGGAGAGAGAGGGAGTGAGGGGGAGGGAGAGAGGGGAGAGAAAGAGAGGGGAGGGAGAGAGACAGGGAGTGAGGAAAGGAGGGAGAGAGAGGGAGTGAGGGGGAGGGAGAGAGGGAAGAGAAAGAGAGGGAGGGAGAGAGACAGGGAGTGAGGAAAGGAGGGAGAGAAAGAGAGTGAGGGGGAGGGAGAGAGGGGAGGGAGAGAGGGGAGAGAAAGAGAGGGAGGAAAGAGACAAGGAGTGAGGAAAGGATGGAGAGAGAGGGAGTGAGGGAGAGAGGGGGAGTGAGGGGGAGGGAGGAAGAGGGGGCAGCGGGGGGTGGGGGGTCACAGCCAAATGCATCTCTGATCGTACGTTGTGTGCTTTCTCCATTTGCCACCCAACCGGCCACAAATGATGCGCGCATCACGCTCCAGAAACCCATTGCCGCATGGAGTGCCACGTGGGGACAGCTGGGCGCGCCACGGTTCGGCGGGCTGCTCTGCTCTGATACGGCGACTGCCAGTCAGCGGTGTCAGGGGTGTCCTGGGCAGAAGTAACGCCGAAGATTCACCGAGATTAAACTAGGCGTGTGGTATTCTTGAAGACATCTGTTGGCAGCATTGTTGAAGAGTCACTCGATTGTGAGGCTGCTGTGGGGTGCTGTTGATTTGGTCTTCTTCGTTTTCATCATGACAGTAAAACACCAAATTGTTGCACAGCGCTTACTGATTTGAATGACCAAACCTCAGAAATCTCTAGAGCACCAGGTATTTCGATCCTAGCAGGATCTTTCTCAGAGGCAGAATGCAGTACGCCGTTTGCAACAACAGAATACAGTATGAATACATGATATCAGTTGAATGAGATTTGAAGGTTTTCATGGTGAGAGTAGCAGGAGTAGTAGATTTGCGGTGACACCATGTAAATTCTCTCTTGTGAAGTTGAGCAGAGCACACTGTTTGAAACGTCGAGTTCCTCCGGTTCTTTTCAGAACCACATATGCTCACAAGAGAGAATTTACATGGTGTCACCGCAAACCTCAAGATACTCAAGATATTAGTTTTTAAAAAAATAAGATGATCTCATTTTTAACTCATCTTCAGCAGCCGGGTTTCACAATAATCAGAGGGAAAAACCAAAAGACAAATGCCCTAGTTTGTTAGAGCTAACAAGGGTGGGAGTAATGTAAAAAAAAACTAGTCTCCTATTTTCCAAATTAAAAAAATGTTTTGGGAGGAACAAAGCGGGGGAAGGGAAGGGGTGCCAGTTGGTTCTGCACGATTCTGTCTCAGCCATCCAGATCACTGGTCTGGCCACTTTCTCTCGGCCTACTGCTGAACTCGGACGACACAATCCGAATCCGGATCCGGTACGGTGTCTCCGGATCCGGTACGGTGTCTCCGGATCCGGTACGGTGGATTCGGATCAGGTACGGTGGATCCGGATCCGGTACAGGGGATCCGGATCCGGTACGGTGGATACGGATCAGGTACGGTGGATCCGGATCCAGTACAGTGGCTCAGTTTCCCATGGCGTTCAGGGGATCGTCAAAGATGTTCGGGGCCGACTCATCAAAGATGGAGTCACTGGCTGCGGCCGGCTTCTTCTCTGCCGCCTTCTTGCTGTTCGTCTTCTTGGCCTTGGAAGTCGTCGGCGAGGCGAAAATGTCACCTGAGGAGATGGGAGGGCCAGAGGGAAAGAGAGGGAGATAGATGGTGAGTGTATTTGCCTATTTGGTGGTAGTGGTGGTGGTGGTGGCAATGGTGGTGGCGATGGTGGTGGTGGTGGTGGTGTTGATGGTGGTGGTGGTGGTGTTGGCAGTAGTCATGGTGGAGAGGGATGGTGGTGGTGTTGGTGGTGGTGTTGGTGGTGGTGCTCAGGGTGGTGCTCATGGTGGTGGTTGTGGTGACGGTGGTGGGGATAGTGATGGCAGTGGTGGGGATGGTGGTGGTGGTGGTGGTGGTGGTGGTGGTGGTGGTGGTGGTGGTGGTGGTGTTGGCAGTGGTCATGGCATTCAAGAGGCAGCCAACTAAGCCATCTAAGGATTAGCATTCTGCTTCCTACCTTCCGCAGGGTCGGCAAAGATGGACGCCTCCTTCTTCTTCTTCTTCTCCTTAGGCTTGGCGGCGGGCAGGTCGTCAAAGATGTTGGTGCTGTCGCCGAAGAGGTCTGCCTCAGGCTTCTTGGACTTGGCCTTCTTGGCTGCCGGCTTCTTAGGGGCAAACAGGTCGTCGTCGTCGACAAGCTGGGCAGAGTGGTGGCGGTAAGAAATTTCTGGTTTAAAACCAATTTCAGTGACCACAGCAGCAACAGCGGTCGCAGCAGAAGTGACAGCAGGCATATCAGCAATAATAGTAATAAAGTCTCTTTTATATAGCGCATTTCGTAACTGAAAGCCTACCTCAGTGCGCTTTACATTGCAGTTATTCTGATTATAGTTCAAACATAATTACAAACATTGACAAAATCTACAAGAAAAATAATGATTACATTAGCTCAGCTTATAAGCTCACTTTGTGTGGACCTGTGATGTTTGTTTTAGGTTTAAATAAATAGGTTTGTTTTAAGTTTTGTTTTAAATGAGTCCAAACTGGATTCATCTCGCAAGTACTGTGGTAATGAGTTCCATAGTTCCGGAGCAATTATTTGAAATGCCCTTCCTCCATAGGACTTGGTCTTTGCATTACATGGTACTAGCAGCGAGAGCAGCAACAGCTACAAAATCAGCAGCATCAACGTCACCGAGTGAGTACCAGGTTTCTTGTTTACAATGACAGCAGTGATCCTCAGCAACATCAGCAGCAATGGCAACAGCTGAAATTTCAGCAGCCACCAGCATTAGCAGCACAAGCAGCAACGACTGCATCAGTGATATCAGCATCAGCAGCAATGGACACAGAAGCAACTGTGCTAGCAGAAATGACAGTAGTGGCAGTAGCACTAATTGCAAGAGCAGTAGCAGTAACAGCAGCCATAGCAGCAACATCAGCAACAGCAGCAACATTAGCAGCATTAGCAACAGCAGCAACATCGGGAAGAGCAGCAACATTGGCAGCATTAGCAACAGCAGCAGCATTAGCAATAGCAGCAACATTAGCAGCATTAGCAGCAGGCAACAGCAGCAGCATTAGCAATAGCAGCAGCATTAGCAGCATTAGCAACAGCAGCAGCATTAGCAATAGCAGCAACATTAGCAGCATTAGTAGCAGGCAACAGCAGCAGCATTAGCAATAGCAGAAGCATTAGCAGCATTAGCAACAGCAGCAGCATTAGCAATAGCAGCAACATTAGCAGCATTAGTAGCAGCATCAGCATTAGCAATAGCAGCAGCATTAGCAATAGCAGCAACATTAGCAGCATTAGTAGCAGCATCAGCATTAGCAATAGCAGCAGCATTAGCAATAGCAGCAACATTAGCAGCATTAGTAGCAGCATCAGCATTAGCAATAGCAGCAGCATTAGCAATAGCAGCAGCATTACATGTAGGTTACATTACCAACATCAGACATGGCAGCAATGACAGCAACAGCAACAACTGCAGCAACAACAGCAGCAGCAATGACAACAGCAGCAATATCAGCATCAACTAACTCCCACTGCTCATGGCTACTGCAGTTAGGGTGTCCTCTGTTCTACCAACCTCCGCTTTCTTGGCCTCCTTCTTCTTCTTGGTCTTGGCCGGCGATGGCGCTGCAAACAGGTCATCCTCTTGGTCCAATGGGGCCGTCGATGGCTTGCTCTCTGCATGATTCAGATGGAGATGGATCTTAGATGCATTTAGAGCAGGCACCGACTCGTGTCCAGGTGGTAGGTATATCATGATATCATTGGGCAGCCCTCAAAGGAGGGGGCTCAGAGTTTTAAGGAGGCTGTACATCATTTCTTGATTGGCCAGACATAGTCCACTGCTTCATGTATTACGATTCAGATTTCCCCAGCACATTTTTCTAAAGTCCTATTAATGTTGCTGTGCATGCTCTTTGCCTGTTGTATTTTGATTTTGTGAGATTTTTTAATTCCCTCCAGCGCAGTTTGTCATTCTTGACCGTAGTTGGCGAGATTGGGTTTTGTATTAGAAAATAAGATTTAAAAAAAAGGACACCACTCTCTCTATAGATCGTTTGCAATGGCAGCCATCTTTGGGGCCTTTAAAATCCAGTGACAATGCAGGTACAATGAGTGCACTCTTGCCTATCCAAGAGGAACAAAGACTAGGCCCCAAAGATGGCCGCCGGTGAAAGCGATCTATAGGTAACAATTTAACTTCTTTCTTCTTAACCTCTTTCCAATGTACGTGACAGCCATACGGGGGATTTTGAATGATGTGCCTAGTTATTTCTGCCTAAAATGTTGTATTTTGGGAGAAAAGAGTAAAAGAAATCGTTTACGTCTCACCGAGATCTAAACTATTTTTCGGAGCAGTACGGCGTTGAATGCTGCATTTTCACGAAACAAATTAAGCAGTTTTCACTCATTTCTCGAGACTTGGTTGACAGATTGAGCTGAAATTTTCACAGGTGTTCTATTTCATGGATATGTTGGATCAGACAATGTATGGATGCTATTCTTTGACCAATGTTGTGTAATCGACCAATGTTGTGTAATCGACCAATGTTGTGTAATCGACCAATGTTGTGTAATCGACCAATGTTGTGTAATCGACCAATGTTGTGTAATCGACCAATGTTGTGTAATCCCTTTAAAGAAGACTTGTTTTGGGAGTGGGCAGGGCAAGGCAGGGACGTACCTTTCTTCTTGGAAGGCGTTGCCGCCGCCGGCGTCGGTGCAAAAATGTCTTCGTCTGCCTCCACGGCTGGTGCCTTGGCCTTGACCGCCTTGGTGCCTGTGGCTTTAGGGGCCGGGCTCTCGGCGAAGATATCCACCTCGTCGGCAAAGGGTTGCGAGGGCGCGGACGACTCTTTCTTTGCTGTGGCGGGTGAGGTGGGCGGCTTGCTGGAGGGGGGACCAAAGAGATCCTCGTCCACCTCCAGGGGAGACTTGGCCTCCTTAGCCTTAGAGGTCTCCTTGGAGGACGGGGCGAAGAGACCCTCATCTCCCGGGGCGGAGGCGAAGAGATCCTCCACGCCGGTCGTCCGGGGAGCCGGGGTTTTGGCCGGGGCGGGGATCGGGGCCGGGACTGGGGCCGGGGCCGGGGCCGGGGCAGGGTCTGCCCCAAAGAGGTCGTCGTTCCCGAAGAGGTCGGCAGATTTCTGGGTCTTCTTGGGCCGGGTGGCCGGCGAGGAAGAGCCGGCGACGTCCAAGGGGCTGCTGAAGTCGGGAATGTCAGCCGGCGGTATGTCTTTCTTCTCTGTCAGTAGACATTGATTCAAAGAGAGAGAGAGAGAAACTGAGAAGTGAGGACAGGAAAAGATGCCGTGTGCCTTTGAGAAAGGTCCAGCTAGGATTGCTTTTGACTTGAACTCCATTCTACTTTACTCAGCACTGGAACAAAAAAGTGAAGTTTGGGTTGGCAAAGAGATTGTACGAATCTTGACTATTTTGTGCTTAAGCAAATGTTGGTGCTTAAGCAGCCCCTGGCAGCCCCAGAACACAGTGGTGGATATACAGGGATTTCCAGCACCTTGACGTACCTTTTGGTTTGCCGGCTGACGATGGCAGCGGTGGAGCCACCGATGGGAAGATGTCGGCCTCGTTGGACGAGGCACTCGAGCCGGCAAAGTCCGGGAGACTGAGGGAGGGCAGTCGCTCTGCCGAGGGTCGACCAAAGGCAGAGGAGGCAGAAGCGGAGGTGGAGGAGGGTGGGTCTAGGAGAGGGTCAGGCTGGGGGGCTCCGCCGGCCTCCGGGAGGGCCGTGGACGACCCCTGCCGGAGCCTGCGAGATGGGGCGCGACGCTTGGCGGAGATCTTGGCCCGGCCCTGCAAACGAGACAACGAGGGAACCAGAATATTAAGGCAACTTGGACTATTTCAAATTTCGGCAGTTAAAGCCCCTACACAACATTGGTAAGATCGAAAAACAGAAATGTTCACAGATTTGCATGAAACTTATACAGTTTGAAGATGGTTATAGTAGAAACCTCTCACTGAAATATTTCTGCCTAAAATGTTGTATTTTGGGAGAAATGAGAAAAAAGAAATAGTTTACGTCTCACCGAGATCTGAACTATCGGAACAGTACAGTGTTCAATGCTGCATTTTTGCGAAACAAATGAAGCGGTTTTCACAATTTCCGCGAGACTCGGTTGGCGGATTGAGCTGAGATGTTCACAGGTGTGCTATTTCATGCATATGTTGGATCAGACAACGTATGGATGCTATTCTTTGACCTCGACCAATGCTGTGTAGGGGCTTTAATGGTTGAATTGCTTCTGACTGGCGCCCCCACTCCTGGGAAAGACTAGTTGGCTACTTGGGAGGCTACCATCTAAGGGCTGGTTAGCTCAGATGGTAAGAGCCCTGATATGTTAGTCCAGAGGTCTCGGGTTCAAGTCCCGGTCCAGTCAAAGTTTTCTTTGCCAGTTTATCAAGTCAGACAAATCAATGAAATACTGACTAGGAACTTTTGAACAAATTGAAAAAAAAAAATGCTAAGAAAAATTTGAGCGGACCAGGGTTTGAACCAGAGACCTCTAGTTTTGGGTACCAGCACTCTTTCCATCTGTGCTATCAAGCCCTTAGATGGTGGCCTCTGAACACAACTTCACATTTGACTGTTAAAAAAATGGTCAAACATCCAAATTTGTCAAAAGGCAAATTGCAGGATTGTTACAGTCTGATCCTTGTGGCTCTCACCTTGTTCAGGCTGCTCAGAGTCTTGATCTGGGGCGGGTCGTCAAAGGCCACACCCTGCGGCTCAGTGTCCCGGGTGGGCGGAGTCGCTCCTGGCCTCATGGCCGTGGGATCAATGGCAATGTTGGACTGGTGGGCGGTGGGAAGAGAGAGGATAAAGGGAGAGAGGGAGGGAGAGAGAGAGGGAGAGAGGGAGAGAGGGAGAGAGGGAGGGAGAGAGGGAGAGAGGGAGAGAGAAGGAGAGAGGGGGGAGGGAGAGAGAGTGAGAGGGAAAGAGAGAGAGAAGGAGAGAGGGAGAGAGGGAGAGAGGGAGGGAGAGAGAGAGAGGGGGGAGAGGGAGAGAGGGAGAGAGGGAGAGAGGGAGGGAGAGAGGGAGAGAGGGAGAGAGAGACAGAGAGAGAGAGAGAGGGGGAGGGAGGGAGAGAGAGAGAGGGGGGAGAGGGAGGGAGGGAGAGAGGGAGAGAGGGAGAGAGGGAGAGAGAGAGAGGGAGGGAGAAAGAGAGAGAGAGAGAGAGAGAGGGGGGGAGAGGGAGAGAGGGAGAGAGGGATGGAGGGAGAGAGAGGGATGGAGAGAGAGAGGGGGAGGGGATATAGGAAGAGAGGGGAGAGAGAGAGGAGAGAGAGAGGAGAGAGGGAGAGGAGAGGGAGAGAGGGGTGGAGGGAGAGAGGGATAGGGGAAGAGAGGGAGGGAGAGAGGTAGAGAGGGAGAGAGAGGGGAGAGAGAGAGAGAGGGGGTAGAGAGCGAGGGGAGAGAGAGGAGAGAGGGAGAGGGGGAGAGAGGGAGAGGGGGAGAGAGGGAGAGGGGGAGAGAGGGAAAGGGAGAGAGGGAAATGGAGAGAGGGCGAGGGTGAGAGAGAGAGGGAGGGAGAGGGGGATGGAGGGTGAGAGGGATGGAGGGAGAGAGGGATGGAGGGAGAGAGAGAGGGGGAGGGGGAGATAGGAAGAGAGGGGAGAGAGAGAAGAGAGGGAGGGAGGGATGGAGGGAGAGAGGGGGAGGGGGAGAGAGGGGAAGAAAGGGAGAGGGGGAGATAAATAGATATAGAAACAGAGAGTTGTAATGGGAGAGGGGGAGGAGAGATACAATAGAAACAAAGAGAACAAGATGTAAAGAAATCGACAAAACTTCATTAATGCTCTGAAAGGCCACAATTAAGGGCAAACTCAACAAGATGCATTGACACGCACAAATCATTATGGAAATAAATCAGGGTTAGATGTTACTGCCTGGTGGTCTGGGTTAGGATGGGTTAGGAAAACATGACACAAGAGTAATGAAAGTCAAGCTGTTCATGAAAGAAGTCCAAGGCAAACTGAAAAATAATCATCATATATATGCAAGTAAGTGGTGTATCAGAAACAATGCTGCATGAAGCATGACAATTCTACTTTATTGTATTGTACAAAAAGTACTGGTACTTAATATTTACAGCTAAGATGCACAGATATAAAATCAACTGGCCATTTATGAACCACTGGCTCAGACTAAGTCTTCGTCTTCGTCACACAAAAACCTGAAGAAACAGGCTAAGGTTAGCGCCTGAATTTGATGACAGTGAAGGCCAAGACTGAGCCTAAGCCTTCATTTTGTGTTGGGCCATGGAGCTGCCCAAAGACTACCAATATTTTGCAATACTAATGTCACAATTTGGTCTGCCTATTAAAAAAAGAACCGCTAAAAAGGGCTCTCAAAAATGCAATAGAAGAGTAAAAAAAAAGACCCATAAGATTTATACTTAATGCAGATTTTGCCCCAAACAAGGTTATGAAGCCACTGAAGGTGAAGGACTAATTAAAAAAGGAGATAAAGAATAGACCTAGGAAGGCTGGAGATAGGAATTGACATTCCTCTTAAAAACGGCCAGATCTGACCTGCTGATCACATTTCAGCTGAAAAAAAAATTCATGCATACATTCCAGGATGCCCTTGTACTTGTACATATAGGTTAATGCATGCACAAGTCATATGAATGATGATCTTTTGTGGTTTTTGGCACCTTGCAGAAGGTCATCATTGCCAAACACTCATTCATCCCCAAATCTATGATTTCAATGTGGCTTGGGTAGACAGGCCAAACTTCCACCCCCGACCAAAATACACTGCATCACTCAGTATGAAGTGATGGGAGTAAGGTAAGGAGGTCCAAGTGGGTTGGGGGGCTCTAGGTATTGGGGCGTGCCACAGTGCAGCAATAGGCCAAGGCTCCATGCAGACAAGCTCTTTTTTGAGGGGAGGTTTGTCTGGGCGCATGCACCACACCTTGAAGCGTTGAAGCTTGCTTTGAGCCTTGTCCGAGTGGGGAGTCGAAGAGGAGGCCCAGGCGGAGGAGGAGGCGAAGGAGGTGGTGGTGGTGGTGGTGGTGGTGGTGGAGGGTGAAGAGGCAAAGGAGGAGGAGGAGGAGGCAGAGGAGAAGGAGGGTGGTGGTGAGGAGATGGTTTTGCCGACGGCTGAGCCAAGCAGCCTGGCGGCCTGTATCCTCTTGGCGGTGCTGGGCTTGGGCAGCGTCTTGGGTAGCGTCTTAGGCAGCGTCTTGGGCACCGTCTTTGGGGGCTTGGGGTGGCCGTCCAGGGACAGGGAGGGCAGCGGCGGGCTCTTGGAGCCGCGGGAGACTTTGACCGAGACCAGCCTCTTGGCGGAGGTCCTCCGCCGTAGCCGGACGGAGGGGGAGCTGCCGCTGGCGGGCGAGTAGGTGGGGGACGGGTCCTGGCTCTCGCCGGTCTGCCGTCCACCCTGGGTCCTGCTCAGCTTTGGGAACATCCCCCCCTGGGACCCCCTGGAGTGCGCCTTCTGCGGACTCCCGACGGCGGCGACGGGGGTCTCGTTCTCCGAGCACTCAAACCAGGAGTCCGAGTCGGCCGGGCTGTTGTTGGGCTCGGCCGGCCGGCCCAGCAGCTTGCTGGCGGCGAGCGTGGTGCCCGGGTTGACGATCTTGGAGGCGGCCACCGACGGCGCCGGCCTGAGCTTGGGAGGACAGTCCCGGGAGGTGCGGGAGACCCTCCGGAGGTTCCTGGACCCCCGGGGCCCCCGGGGAGCCTTGGCCGCGGCCGGCTCTGAGTCGTCGTCGTCCGACTCCTGAGGGGTCCCCCGGCCCTTGAGGGAGGCCTTGAGCCGCTGGAAGTCCCTGGAGCCCCGGGAGAGCTCCCGGCGGACGCTCTTGGGTCTCCTCGGCACCCTCTGCGGGTCCGGCTCGGCGGCGCCGGCTCCCGAGTCTCTCCTGCTGAGCCTGGAGACGACGGAGCCTTTCGGGGAGAAGGTCACGCGCTCCACCTTCCTGGAGGGCCGCCAGGGCAGCGAGGAGAGGGTGCTTATCTCGGGGAAGGGCACGCCGGCGCACTTGGCGACCGGCTTCTTGTCGCTCTCGGCCAGGTCGATCTCGACTCGCTTCCTCTCCAGCTTGGCAAAGAGCTCCCCGGGGCCTGAGATGGCCGTCGCCTGCAGGCCGTTATTCGAGCGGCGCGTCGACCCCTTCGGTGATTTACCCGGGGCCGTGTCACTGGCGCTGTCGGCGGAGCTCTGCCATGGGATGATGTCCCAGGGCTCCCTCTCTGCTCTTGACGGACGAAGACGGCGGTTCCTGTGCCTGGAATCTTTCGGAGGTACCACTGGCGGGTGTTTGGCAGCAGGCCTGGACGACACTGCCGACGTACGCTGTGAAACTGCCTGGGGCTGGTGCCGGTGGGATGGAATCTTCTTGTGCCTGATGGACGGGAAAGGCTCCATCAGCTGCTGGTCCAACTCCGAGTCCGGGCCTCCGTTCTCGAGGCCGCTGTGCGTTTGGGGCGACGAGGTAGCCTCGGCTTGCCTCCTTTTACGCTCGAGTTTCTGCATCAACTCCGACTGCTCACTGGAGGATTCCCGCGAGGAGGGGGAGTAGGAGGAGGAGGTAGAGGGGGTGCCTTGGCTCTGGCTCGGCTGCGGTGACGGTCTTTCTAAATCAGAGGGCCTGCTCTCAGGGGGGAGGTTGCCTCTCTCGGGCTCGGCTTGCCATCTCTTCCTGGCCAGCTTCTGCATCAGCTCAGACTGCTCGTCGGGACCCTCCTCCGACGAGCTGGGATGATTCCTCCTCTCCGCGTAAGTCTTGGGCTGCGGACAAACGACAATCGGCTGGCCCGAGCACGTGGGAGGCTTGGTCGATGACTTGGCCTCGGCTGGCGTCCGTCCGCTTTCCGGCTTCTGCGGAACGGAGTCCCTGTCCCGAGCGTGGGCATCCCTCCGATGTCTGGACGATCGCTTCCCTCGCTGGAAGGAGGGTTGGGTGCTGGCGGCTGCTGAGGCCAGCCCCTCGATGGCCTCTCTCTTCCGCGCCAACTTGGCCATGAGCTCCGACTGGCCTGTGGCCGGCCCGGTCTGCTTGGAGCTCGGGGGGGTCCATTTCAGCTGTTGCGAGACCCCGCTTCTACGGTCGGCTGGGGAGGTAGCGGCGGCGGTGGAGGAGAAGGAGGGATAGGCGAATACCGAGCTAGGCGACTCAAGCTCGGCTCTCTTCCTCTCCAGCTTGGCCATCAGCTCCGACTGCATCCGGGGCTCAACCCACCCGGGACTCTGGCACGGGCCCGGGTGGGAGTCCGTCGGGGCGAGTCTCTTGCCCGGTGAGACGTGCCCGTGCGGCAGCGGCGACGTGACATGCTGGTCGCCACGCCTCCTCTGGGAGATGGTGTAGAAGTTGGGCCGGGGCAGCGGAGAGGGTGGGGTCTTGGGGCTGCCCTGGCCACTATCGCTGTCGTTCCTCCTGCGCCACTCCGGCTGAGGCACCAAGTCGACTCGGTGCCCATTTCCAGCGGGGTTCCCAGAGGGCAGGTGGAAAGGGCGGCGCCCCGCCTGCAGGTACGCGGGCTGGTCGTGCCTGCGCGGGAGAGGTGGTGGCTCGGGAGGCGGTGGCGGAGGCGGTGCTCGGGGAAGCGGCGAGTGCATCGAGGGGGAGCCCTCTGACTCGGACCCGCAGCGGTCTTCTGGATCATTTGCAGGCATCGCGTGCGGCTTTGGCAAATCCATGTCCGAGAAACGGAAGAAGCCGGCATTTTGAATCCTGCCGTTGGGCGTGTGGCCGCCCCTGGATCTCTCCCAGGGCTTTTCGCCCGCTGACTCTGCAGTGAAAGTGCCACGGCCATTCTGCGGCGGAGGAGGCTTTCCCTCCGTCTCTCCGAGCGGGGCCGACGTCGGGGGACTCCCCGGAGAGAGGGGGGACTTGGACAGGGAGAGTTCAATGGCCGCCTTCCGCTTCCGCATCTTCTGCAGAAGCTCCTGGTCGTAGGAGGGCGGGCGGGCAAACTTGGAGCTGCCCCAGAGGGCGTTTGACAGCGGACAGAGTGAACTGTCCAGCGGACAGTACTGGGACTCGACTGGGCAGCTGCTGGGGCTTTCCAGGGCAGGGTCTTTCAGGCCCTTCCTCCTGGTCTGGGGGGAGCGCCTTCTAATCGGTCCTGGCGACGAGGGCGCACAGAGTGAACTAACCGCTTGGGGCTCCCGGGGTATCTCGGGCAGGGGTTTGAAGCGGAGGTCGAGTGCTTCCGGATGGAGGAGGACAGGCTCGGGGGTGCCTTCTGGATTACTGGGGCGACCGCAGGCAGTGGGTATGGGAGGCAGAGGCTTCACGCTGAGAGGATGCACCCCTGAGCTAATGTCCCAATGACCTTGGGGATGGCTAGGGGCTTGACTTGGAGCCACAGACGGGATTGGCGGGAGCGGCTTGACGGCGTGCCAGGCTTCCTGACGGGCCTCCGGGAACATCAGCTCCGAGGAGGGGACTGGAGGCAGGGGCTTCGCGGCGACGGCAAAGGGCGATGGCGATGAGGCAAAGCCAGAGCTAGGGGAACCGCTGAACGGTTTAGCGGCACCGTTCGGGACTTCTCGACCCGGTATGAACTTGACGTGCTTCGACTTGTTCCTGAAGGCTGAATCGACGGAGGGTCTTGTCGGCGGAACCGACACACCGTTCATGTTAAGTTCCTTGTCCTGTCCGGAGCCTATCGGATAGAAGGCAAAGTCGGGGGGCCCGTTCTGACTGGGGTAGGGGTGGCTGGAAGGTATGGGTGGTAGCATTCTCCTCTGCAGTGGTGGTGGTGTCGAGGTCTCGATGCCGGCCTGATTGCGCGCGCTGGAGGCTGCCCGGGGCTGCTGCAGTGGCTGTTGCTGGGGAGGAGGGTCAAACGGAGAAGGCATTGGTTGGGGATTGAAACGACGGGGCAGCTGAGGGGGCGCCACGCCGGGCGGGCTTCCCCCGGGCGCCGGGGCGTGGACCGGAGACGGGGAGGGCAGCCCGGCCGGGGGCCTCCTGCCGGGGAGCCGCGGCGAGGAAGGATGAGGGTGCGGGGAGAACCGGACGGGGGAGGCCGGGGGCGAAGGCGTGAGGCAGGGACTGAGATTGCTGCTGCTGCCCCCGCCGCCGCCGGCGGCCTTGGACCGCTTGCTGGACAGCATGACCAAGGGGCTGATGGGAGGCTTGCTGGGCTTGAGCGGGGGATCGCTGCCGAGGCTTGTCAGCGAGTCGCTTTTCTGCAAGAGGTGTGGGCAGGCCGTCCTCATGGGCAGATCCGGTAGTACTGAGGTTCTCAGTGGATCATCGCAGTCGACGGCCAGAGCGGAGTGCGGGTCCGGCTCGTAATCGTCCGGCGGAGGCGGGGGTGCCCTCGGCGGCGGCACGGTCGGCCGCTGTGGCGGAGTGCGGCGGTCCAGCGGCGGGCTGGGCCCCGGCGTGGCTAAGGGCAGGCACTTGGCCCGCCGGTCGGCGTCCCTGTGGAAGAACCTGGGCGCCAGGGCCATGGCCTTGGAGCTGACTGTCAGGAGGGCGTCGCTGGGACTGAACTTGAGCCGGTTGTGCTGCTGCTGCTGCTGCCGCCGCTTGAGGCTCCCGTTGCTGCTGCTGGGGTCCGACGGGTGCCGGCTGCGCACCTTCTCCGGGCTGGTGGGGCTGTTGTTGTTGCGGTTGATCCAGTGCTGACGAAGCTGGCTAAGCTCGCCGGCGGGGGCAGGGGTGAGGTGGGCTGGTGCCGGAGCTGCAGCCGGTCTGGCGGGAGGGCTCTTGGCTCTCTTGGCCACTCGTGGATCGGCGACGGCCAGGCACTTCTCAGCCGCCTCGGGGAGGGTCACTTCCGGTCGGCCCGGGCCACTGGACGTCGACGGGGGAGGGGAGATGGGGCGTAGAGGGGAGATGGGGTGTAGAGGGGAGATGGGACGTAGAGGGGAGATGGGCCGACGGGACAACGATCCGGCTGGCGCTCTCGCGGTGGTCTTGGCTGGGAGCGATGAGGGCCTGACAGGGGGCGACAGGGCCCTTCCGGGCGGAGGCATGGGTCTGGCTTGTGGGGAATGCAGCCTTCCTCTGGGAGATAGAGACCTAGATGGTGGGGAGAGCTCCCTGGCTGGTGGTGATAGAGCCCTGGTTGGGGGTGACAGCGCCCTGGTTGGGGGTGATAGAACCCTATTTGGGGGTGATAGAGCCCTGGTTGGAGGTGATAGAGCCCTGGTTGGGGGTGATAGAGCCCTATTTGGGGGTGATAGAGCCCTATTTGGGGGTAATAGAGCCCAATTTGGGATTAAAAGAGCCCTGGTTGGGGGGAATAGCACCCTGGTTGGGGGTGATAGAGCCCTATTTGGGGGTGATAGAGCCCTATTTGGGGGTGATAGAGCCCTATTTGGGGGTGATAGAGCCCAATTTGGGGGTGAAAGAACCCTGGTTGGGGGGGATAGCGCCCTGGTTGGGGGTGACAGAGCCCTGGTTGGGGGTGACAGCGCCCTGGTTGGGGGTGATAGTGACCTAGTTGGGGGTGATAGAGCCCTGGTTGGGGGTGATAGAGCCCTGGTTGGGGGTGATAGAGCCCTGGTTGGGGGTGATAGTGACCTGGTTGGGGGTGATAGCGGTCTATCTAGAGGTGACCGTGGCCTATCTTGGGGAGACAGCGGCCTTCTTTGGGGTAATAGTGGCCTATTAGAAGGTAATAGTGCTTTAGCTGGGGGTGAAAGTGACCTATTTGGGGGTGATAGTGGCCTACATGTGGGTGATAGTGGCCTACATGTGGGTGATAGTGGCCTATTTGGGGGTGATAGTGGCCTATTTGGGGGTGATAGTGGCCTACGTGGGGGTGATAGTGACCTATTTGGAGGCATTAGTGCTCGGGTCGGGCGCAACAGGGCCTTCCCCTGGGGCGACAGGGATCTTGCATGGGGTGAGGCAGGCCTCCCAGAGGGCGAGCCAGGTTCTGCACGGGCGAGTGGGGAATGGCCCCCAGGCAACGCGGGTCGACCGCCAGGAATCTGGGGCAGCAGGGGCCTGGCGGGAGGCAGCAGGGGCCTGGTGGGGGGCATAAGTGGCCGGCGGGACAATTTGGGCCTCGGGACGGGGCGCCCTATAAGGCCGTGGCCGGGGTTAGGGTCAGGGCCAGTCCTCTCAGGCCTCCTAACTCCAGCGAGGTTCCCAGGCTGCAGAAACTGAGTGTAGACAAAAAGAGTTCACACAACACTAATGCACTACAACTACCTAGAACACTCTGGGGGGGTCGGAGTCCAACTGAAAAACAAAGATGGTGATCAGGTTATCAGTAAGCAACAACACATTCAAGTTATTTCCTCTTTTCGTTTGTGTTTTTATGGAACAGCACAGCAGATACAGGATTCTTTCACAATAAGGAGAGCATGCGGAGATTCTGACAGCTTGCTTTGGTGAAACTGTTTAAAAGCAGACAGCAAAAACGATAGCAACAAGTTAGTCTTCTATCTCAATTTTTTTAATTAGAAGCAATATGGAGAAAGCATGCATGAAAATCCACAAAGGAGGAAAGGTGACAGAGAAAAAAATTGTCAATCTGCGGAAACAGGAAAGAAAACAATGGACGGTAAAAAAACAAGGAGGCAGTTGTTATTTTTCCCATGAATCCAGCTTTTTCGGGGGTCAAAATGGACATTTGACATCGACATACTAAAAAAATATTAAAAAGCAAAGGAACCAAGATTAAAACACTATCTCTCTGTGTTGACAATGACATGTGGTTCTTACATCCTGTTCAACTAAGAGCTCTTGGACTACCGAGATCTTAGACAGATTTGCCGTCAAGTGGTTTTTTTTTTAAGAGCAAAAGGCTTCTTTGAATTTGCAATAACTGGATGGTCACAAGTGAACCCCCCCTTCCTGAAATCTTTGGAATGACTGCCACATATCATTGTTAAGGGAAAAAAAATGAAGTTAGCTCGGTTTTGTCATCTAGCAATGCAGAATAGAATTGGGAGTGAGAGATTTGTGAGAGAAAAAAAATGGACGCCAGTTTCTGCTGATAGCATGTCATATGTGGCTTCGCCTCAGAGACCAATCAGAGAATGGCATGTACAGGGCATGGGCCAATTCGGCCAATGGGAAGGCCCCTTGCATGCTGTCAGCAGGCCTGATAGGCCCAATGGCAAAAACTTTTGTTTCCCTTCTTCTGCAATGAAGAAGACACATTGTGGCCAAATCTGAAAAAAAAAAAACGCTGTGACTATGACTATGGCCAGTGATGTTTCTACACAGCATGCTTTGGTGCAGGCAGATATGCTGTCATCCTTAGCAATGGCTGTAGCCTCAGCCACAGCCGGTTTTGGTTTTTTTTTCAGATATGACCTTACAGTTCAATAGGTTTGCCATTAGAAGCAGCAATTGTTGTTAAGTACACTACTAAATGCAGATTATACAGAATCTTTACATGTAAAATATTAACAATGCATGGTTAATCAGTTTAAAAACCCACCAGTACAGTGTGCAAAAGATATAGTTCCAAAATATACCATATATATTGTTACAGTTTGTATAGGTGAGAAAGCAATTTGATACGTTTTTGCCAATGGCAAAAACCGATCGAACCACGGAAATACATGTATTAGATACAATGTCATACTACAGTTAACAATTACAGAGTTGATAGTCTTACACTACAAGCATACAGCGATGGAATATGATATCAGTGTGAGCTGTGACTCAGACATTTTTGGAAGAGCAAGTTTCCAACTTCACAGAATCAGAACCTTTGTGGGGATTCCCTTTTGGGCCGGATCCCAATGCTGCTACCTAACCGGCATTGAAACCATTATTAACCACACATGGTTTTTCCTGTGGGAGGATAAGGGCCATACACCAGGACATTCCACAGCGGGGTTTTTTGTGGTTTCCTGTGGTATGTGAGCCTACACCCCTGTGCTGCTACACCCCTGTGCTGCTACACGAGCGAGTACCGGTCCAACATGTACCTTTAGGAATGAGCCACGATCATAAAAACCTACATTTCTGCCACGGATATGTTTCAATCTAATCTGAGAACTTGTCATTCTAGCCCCGCTGGAAATGATGACATCAGCTGAGATTTCAGGCTGTTCCTGGTGGATGTAGTGAGTCACGTGTTGCTTGCGGTGACACCATGTGAAAGCATATCTTTTGTGAGTGTGTGTGGTTCAGAGTAGAACCGGTTGACTCAAGATTTAGAACAGTGCACTGTATGCTTTGTTTTGATGTGAGGAGACTGTGGAGATACCAGTGATGAGGTCTTCTTATAAGGCCTCTTAGGGTGTGGTGAGGTGTGTCAGACCCCGTTCAGGTTTCCTCTCCCACCTAGTGTGGCTTCCCACTATTAAGATATCAATAACATTCAACAGCCTTTCTCTCCGAAAATGTCTGAACTCAACTCACAATGCAAATCAGATTGGTTAAAGTGATTACATGTGCTTTGCGAAAACCACATAATGAAGAAGTACGTGTGAGGGGTTATTCATTGCTAAACAAGCTGCATTTATCATTTAAAAAAAAAAAAACTAGGGTGGAACTGCTGTTGCACTTGGGTTTCAAATTCCGATTAGTGAGTCAAGCGTTTGTCTGAGGCTGTTTGCTCCATAACAATCAACAGGTTGAAAAGTTGTTTCACCACAAAATGCATTTTAACCACAAAATGCATTTTAACCACACACAGGGCACCAGATTTTGTTGCTGTTTACCTACCCAGCGATTATTGGTTTACCTAATGGAAGTGAGTTTGATGGTTAAGAAGTGTGCCAGCCTGGTTTAGAAAGAGAATATGGAAGAGAGATTGAGGAGAGGAGCAGAACCGTGAATGTGAAATGATAACTGGCGGTAGAGTGCAGATTAATGCTTGAACAGAGATTGGTTTGTTTATGACAGAGAAGAACTACGGTAAAGAGAGAAGTTCATCTACTACTTTCTAGTCCTCCGTGTATTCCGGTTTGAATCCACTCTGTGCCAGGGTGAGGGGGGGAGGGGAGGGGAGGGGAGGGGAGGTGAGGGGAGGGGAGTGGAGGGGAGGGGGAGGAGAGGGGACGACTGGCACTGACAATACAAGGTTAAATTCTGCTGGCCTGGGAGCCTTTCGCAGTACTGGCCAACAGCTACAGTAAATGCAGGCACTGCAGTGAACTGAATGGCCTGGCGTGCACACAGACTGCATTGGATCGTACACACCCAAAAACAAAACTGACACTCTAGACGGACAACAGTGGATGCCAGACTGGTGTGAGTTTAACCACGGAAGCCGCCAATTGTTTGAAAACAATGGGGCATAACCGCAGGGGGCTGCTGCAGTGTGGTGTCGTAAACTACACAGGCAAAGTTGAATGTCATTCACGTCATACATACATGAATGCACCTTGACTGAGTCCAGCAGCATCATGGTATCCTGCCATTGTCTGTAATATGCACTGTCCATCTAGGTGCTATCATGCAGATGTTACTGTGAATGACTGAATGTGTCATAAACACAAACAGTTCTGCTGTCGATTTCACCAAACTCATCATAGCTTACGATCAATCGCAAGACAATGAGCAATGCACAGAAACCATACGGCCAATCATAACTTACGATGGGTCATCAATCGTAAGTTGAGTGACAATGCATTGTACGGCTTTGTGTAATGCACCCATGGAACCATTGCTATTTTTCTGCCTTTGAAAAAAGGCCCTGCTAGGATCGTAAGTGGCAAGCCTGAGGTTTTTTTTTTTGTTTTTTTTTCTTACACTTTTCTGCCTAGAGCACAAGCGTTGTGTGCTTCTGAGATAAAACATGGAATGATTGAAGCCAAGTGGAAAGCCCACACTATGCGAGAAAGATTAGGATTGGATTTGGGCGGATTCTGAGTGGAGTTCGTGAGGGTTTCGGTGGGTGGTGAAGCACTACTACTCACTACACTAGAGTGCACCGACGATCTGGATGGAGGAGAGGAGAGGAGGAGGAGGAGGAGAAGGAGAGACGAGGAGGTTCGGAAGGGCGAGTAAAACAAAATATGTTGGAGATGGCAAACCTGCAGCATGCTTATTCTCTTGCCCCCGGCCGACGGGGCCCGGACCGGCCTGATGACAGAGGCCGCCGGCTTATCGGAGGACGGAGCCGCCGAGAAGGGCTTGGGGCTGAGGTTCTCAGAGGCAGAGCCAGTACTGGCCGTACGCCGTGGCTGTTTGTTTGAACGGTGGAAGAAGCGGGGGGGTTGGAGGGTGAGAAATATGGCACAAGGGGGCATGTGTCATGGCGTCTGTCATCCGGGACAGACACTGATGTATTCGGGAATAAAGTATACTCTCTTTAATAATGATCCGAAAAGGAAAAAGGAAGACTAATTCGGAAGTTTTCAGCGATAGACCAATTGCCCGACCAATGTTTACATGCCATCAAATGACTTATAGTAGGTATTTTTGCATCTCATTTGATGCAGAACAGGAGTGGAAATGGGCAAAGAAGACTATCATATTGTCCACATTCTTCTTGGTATGTTTCCATCGCTGCTCTGTGCCAAATGAGATGAACAAAATACCCGCTCCAAGTCACCTGATGGCATGTGAACAGTGGTCAGCACTCGCTGATAATCATTGTTCATTTTCCTGGGCGAGTTCTGGGAATGGTTTTTCCCGAGGAAAGTGGGAAGGGAATTGAGATTTGAGTTCGGATGTGAAAATATGTGCACATTTGAGATTTGAAGGTTTTCATGGTGAGAATAGCAGAAGCAGTAGATTTGCAGTGACACCATGTAAAATTTCTCTTTTGTGAGCAAGTGTGGTTCTGAAAAGAACCGGAGGAACTCGACGCTTCGAACAGTGTACTCTGCTCGTGTCACAGAATCTGGCCACTGCATCCAAGTCAAACTCATAAATACTATAACTGGATGGAAACAGGAATGTAACGGTTGGCAAAAGAAACATACATCACTTCTTCTTTTTTCTTCAAACTAGCATTCTTTTGGAGGAAAGCAAGCATGCATTCACCTTGCCTTGTTTTTTACCTTGCCACCAAGAGGTCTGTTTGGCCACCAGAGTATCCAGTTGGCCACCAAAAGATACCTTTGGCCACCAAAAGATACCTTTGGCCATCAAAAGATACCTTTGGCCAGCAAAAGATCTATTTGGCCACCAGAATATCCATTTGGCCACCAAAATATCCATTTTGTCGTATCAAATCATCCGTTCTATAAAAGTATGTAGACACTACGACAGTGCGACTACTTGACTCCTACATACACAGCTACATGTCATGCAACTAGATTACTGCTACGCAAGAGCTTTTCCTGTTTACTCTACTACATGTACATTACACACTACTCATTCTATACTCCTGCATGGTCCCATACCCACAGCGTGTCCATACCAACATTTTGGCAGAAACGTTTGGTTTCTGGGGGTGTTTGACTAACGTTTTATAAGATCTCATCTTATTTTTGTTATGAATACCAGTCGAGACATTCTCTCGGCCTTTTCACAAATCCATCACAGAATGCCTTTTAAGCAGGGAGATTGTTCTTTCGCCTCATTCTGTCTTTGAGATAGGTCCAGCGAGGATCGAAACATCAGGCCCTCCTAATTTTCGATATTTGCAATTTGGTCCTTTCAATGAGTAAGCAGTTTACAATTTTTTGAGGGGCATATCACTCATGAAGATTGTTATCAGATAAGATTTGAATTTTTTGTTTTTTTAAATTTTCTAACCAAGTGGAAGGTTTACGGTGACACCATGTAGCACGTCTCTTTCAAAAACGATTGTTGCTCTGAAAAGAGCCGGTAACGCAACGTTTCTGGCAGTGTGTGCTCTGCCTGTCATCAGGAGACTGATGTCAGGTGACTGGCAGAGTAAACACTGCCCGGAACATTGAGTTACCGGTTCTTTCTCAAAATCTCAAAAAGATTGCTATCAGGTCTTCAGTTTGTAAATACAAAAAAAAAAACTGTTGCAAAACTGCTCACTGACTAAAATGACCTGCAATACATGTATCTCAAAAGTTAGAGGGCCTGACGTTTCGATCCTAGCAGGACTTTCCTCAAAGGCAAAGTCCCTTGGGGGGGGGATGCACATTCAAGAAAGAATTGGGGGATGGTGGAAGGTTCTCAGTTTGTATTTTTTTTTTCCCCTGGACCGAGCTACAGCCAGACATTGAGATCCTGCCCGTCCTGGGTCTCGGCGGTGCCTTCGGACCCTACCTTGGGCTCGTCCTCGGCCGGGGGGGCGGGGGCGGCCGGGGAGGCAGCCGGCGGGGCGGCCGGGGGGGCGGCCTTCCCGCCGGTCTCCCCTCTCTCCTTGCTGACGGAGAGCTGGCGGGTGATGGCCGCGGAGTCTGCCCCGGCAAACATGGAGACTGCCCCCGCTGGCTTCTTGGGCTTGGTGGCGGTGGCGGGGCCGGACTAGGAGGAGAAATCCGAGAGGCAACCCAAAAAAAAGAAGAAGAAGAAAACAAAAACAAAAACCCAGGATGGGTAGAGGAGAGGAATTTGCAATTTTTTTCGGGCGGCATTACAATCACTAATTGAGAAACTAAAGAAACAACTCATTGGGAACGTTTGAAAAATTTCTTTAAAAAAAGGCAAAGAAAATTTGATGGGACTGGGACTTGAACCTCAGACCTCTGGTTTTGCATTACCAGTGCTTTTAACCATCCGTGCTCTCCAGGTTTCAGATGGTGGATATTTGCAAGCACTTCGCAGATTGGGACGCTCCTGCGGACATGCTAAATTAAGTCTTCGGCGGTCAAATGACGCCATGTGAAAAACCTCTATACACAATACACGTACGGTAGGGAAGTGCTGTGCGTGTGTGCTTACCTCGTGCCCAAGCAAGGGGTCGCCTACGGCAGCCTGCTCCCCGACCTTGCTCTCCTCCGTCGGCACCCTGGCGGGCTTGGGCTTGGCTTTGACCTCGGGCGGGGGCAGCTTACCGCCGCCTTTGCTGCCGCCAGCGCCACCGGCACCGCCGAACAGCCCTGCGCCTTCTCCGTCCTCCTCCCCGAAGAGGCCCGCTTTGGCCGCGCCGGAGCCCGCCCGCGGCTTAGTGGCCGGGGCAGGGGCCTTGGCCTTGGCCGGGGCGGCGGCCGGGGCAGCGGCCGGCGACTCCTTGGCCGCGGCCTTGGCGGCGGCCCCGCCAAAGAGGTCCTGGTCGTCCTCCTCCTCCTCGTCCTCCCCGAAGAGGCCCTTGGAGGCCGAAGAGGCTGAGCGCGGCTTAGCGGCGGCATTTGAATCGGGCTGATAGTCAGTGGGGCACAAGAGAAGTTTAATATCCCTGTTCATATTGCTTGCAGGTCTGGGTACCACGGAAAGGGGGGAAGCCGGCCGGCCAACCGACCGACTGATTATCCACACAAAACACACTGACATGCTGGTCTGGTTCCCTGACTTGCATGTTATCCATATTTTTCATAGATAATTACAACATGATGTTAATTATTCAGATCTGCCACACGACCTCGACCGGCTCGGTGGTCAAGCGGTTAAGACGTCTGCACTAGAGAGCGGGAGTAGAGAGTTCAAAACCTACTTGAGCTGCCTGAATCTTTTTGATCAGGTATTAATCAGGCAAAGCACTGAATGCTCATTGCTTATTGCTTTGAGCAGGGCAAACCCGAATTTAAAGGAAGGCTTTTTGCTATAGCTGCATCAAGGCTTACCCAACCGAAAAAAAAAGTGTTATGAAGACAAGCTGAGCTGACACTGATGAAACTGGTAGCGAGCAAATTTGTATGTGTCCTTTATCCTTCTCCTCTCCAGTCCACCAACAATCTAAAGAACAAACCGGCGTAGCAGCACTCACCCCCCAACACCACACATCTCAACCCCTTACACTAATACTACAGGTTTCAGGGTTTTACATACTGTACAATTAACATCATTTATATACATGTAGTGATACTAATGTCAAATTTCCAATCACCCCCCACCAAAAAAAAATAAAAAAAAAAATAAAAAAAAAAAAAAAAGGAAAAGAAGAAGTCCAGATTCATGAGAAAAAACAACAATCAACCAAAGAATGGGAAAATAAATGGAGATTCAAAAAAACAATTTTTTTTAAATAGCAATCAAAATTTGACTGGACCAGGACTTGAGGTCGAGACCCCTGGTTTAGCGCACCGCTGCATCAAGTCTCAGGTCCAGTCAAACATTCTTTGCTATTTTCACAAATTGGAGGAAAAAAAGACAGGCGGACTGTTGACAACCTCTGCGATGGAGTGTCATCTGCTTTTAGGAACAGAAAAGCGGAAGAGTTTAAAGAAAGAGAGGGGAGAGACAGAAGGGGTCGGGTGGCGGGGAGGTTTCAGAGTTGGACCGTTTACCTTGGTGGCCGAAACGGGGCTGGTCGCGCCAAAGAGATCAACAGGGGGCGCTTCCTCCTTGATGTTGAACAGGAGGCCCTCGTCGTCAAACACGCTCTTGCTCTTGCTCCGGTGCCGCGTTGTCTAGAAACCGAGAGAGCCAAAAAGCCATTGCCACTCATAGACCGCGAATGCTCGATATTATGTGGGGGTTTTTCTTTTATGTGAAGGCGAGTGCCATTCAATGAGGGTTTGCCCTGCTCAACGTATAATTAGCACTGCAGACATCAAAATGCGGCAAAACCCTTGAATTATCTTCTTGTAATATGCGAAAATACCGCGAAACAAACAAAATATGCGCTCCACATGGGAGCGATCTTACCAGAATCCAGGTAAATAACAGGTTGAACATTAGTAGATTACAGTTGATCGAAGAACTGCGACAGAGCGCAAAAGCGAAAGAAAAAACCCTCGAAACTCAGAGAGTGCGGACAACACGTCCGTTCATAATGGCGCTAAGGAAAAAGAGGAAGATCATGGCGGCTATGCCGCTAGGCATCATGGGAGATGAGGGCGCGCCACCAGTCGATCAAAGATTTAGTGAATGGCATAATAGGACTAGGGAAATATGAAACTCGTATGGTAATCTGGGTAGGAGAAGGCAGTAGACAACAATCTTGCAAAATATGCAAAAATGTTGCAAAAAACTGCTTACTGACTAAAATGACCAAAAAGCGACATTCCAAAATTATTGGCCTGATGTTTTGATCCTAGTAGGATCTTTCTCATTGGCAGAATCGGGATCTTTCTCAAAGGAAGATTTTGCCTTGGAGAAAGGTCTTGCTACGATCGAAACGTCGGGCCCGCCTAATTTTTGACACAATCTCCTTGACGCAAAAATCAGATTTTATCTAGTGGTCGAGCGGTTTATTAGGCTGCCCGTTGTTCACACTTTTGTAAACAACGGGCAACTACATGTATGCTGCCTCTATCATGTCCATTTGGAATTTGTGCGTAACAGGGATGTAAGTGAAAAATTACCGAAGGCCAATAAATTGTGCGACTGCGAGTGAGCGCTTACTACGCGACCGAGAGATGCGATTGCGAGATTCACGGCAGGGGTGCAGGGGCCCTTCAGTTTAGTTTTTAGGCTTTCAACAGATGAAATTGAGCAGTTTGAGATACCAGTTGACAACCCCCCACCCCCCCCCCAAAAAAATCTGGAAATTTCAGGAAGTCTTACATCCCTCGTGTAAGACCAAAAAAGAACTGACGACAGCCAGAGATGGGAGGGAGAATGAGTGAGGGAAAGGGAAGGGGAAGGGGAAGGAGGGTAGGTGCTCCATACATGGTCTTCTTTCTTGGGAGCACCGGCGTCGCCAAAGAGGTGGTCGTCTTTCTCGTCGTCGTCAAACAGGCTCAGGGTGGTCCTGGATTTGGGCGCCTTGCTCCGTCTCTGCACAAGCACAGAAGTTAAAGCGCACAAATGTTGCAAAAAAGCCAACATCAAAAATTAGGAGGGCCTGAAGTTTCGATCCTAGCAGGACCTTTCTCAAAGGCAAAAAAAAGGTCCTGCTAGGAAAACGTCAGTCAGGCCCTCCTAATTTGTGACCCGGCACAGCAACATGAGGAATATCCCACCAAAATACTTTTTGAGTAAACAACGCCTGAAGTCAAAGTATCTTCTCAATTCGATTAAAAATCTTTTTTTTCCCCGGAAAGTTAATATATTGGAGGATATTAAGTCCAAAGGATTTTTCCGAAATCCGTTTCTAAATGTTGAAAAAAACGAGGATTTCGGGGAAGTGTTTGTGTACTATTTTCATGAAAATGTAAAGTTCCTGCCTTTTTTAATGGCCGCTTTCGAGGAGTTAGACTGGTGCTGCTATATTGTGTCTGGTACCAAATGAATGAGCGAAGTCCCCTTGTACTATTTACAACAAAGTTCACACGGAAATAAATTTGATATCATTTGAAAGCTAATGGTATACTCTTTCACATCATTAGAAAATCTAAAAATCTCAAAAGTGGGGGTTATTCCTCATTATGCTGTGCCGGGTCACATTTTTGATAGACACAAAAAGTAATCGATATTTTAATATGGGACTATTTTGCTTTGCAAGTTACCTTGAATCGGGCTGAACGTATGGATGCTATTCTTTGACCTCGACCAATGTTGTGTTATCCCTTAAAGCGGCTCTATGAGATTGTGCTCCGGTAAGCATGAGGCTGTATGACGTTGGCAACCAGGGAAGCATTTAGGGGGGTGGGGTATCACGGGTCTTACCTTGATGGCAGCCTCCTCCTTCCCTGGCTCCTCTTTCTTGGGCGAGGTGCTGAAGACGTCCGCATCGCCGAACAGCGCCACCCCTCCTGCCGGCTTCTTCTTGCTCCTGGACGGGGCATCAAAGGTTTTTTTTCAAAAGCTGCTTTGAACTTTGAAATTTGAGCATGCCGACGCTGGTCATCTTACTGTTTGTACGTCAACCCCACAAATTATACAGTCTGGCAGTTGGTGAGCTATTAGTATTAGTCACCAGTGGTCAATTTCATAAAATTGGTTGGGACTTCCAGTTGATCACCAGGATAAAGAATCATGCACCAAAGCCATACGGATTTAACTGAGCCACTGTTTGTGTCTCAGCAGGCAAAAAAAGAAAGAAAAAGAAAAGAAAAAGAAATCCACTTAAGCAAGTCTAGGAGCGAGCTCCCCGAACCCTTTTCCCTTATTGACTGCACAAACCCATCTGAGGCTGATTTCTGACCTATTTACAAGTCCAGTGCCAACAACTCTGCTCCCAGTCTAAGCATTCATTACAGCTTGGGATCCCGGCCGGCCAGCCCTCTCCAAGGACGATGGGTTATCAATCGTAACTTGGGTTTATGATGTGTCGTAAGGCTTTGTGAAATCCACCCCCAAATCAGGGTGAGCTAGTGATGGTATTAGCTAGTGATGGTATTAGCTAGTGATGGTATTAGCTAGTGATGGTATTACCTAGTGATGGTATTAGCTAGTGATGGTATTAGCTAGTGATGGTATTAACTGGTGATGGTATTAGCTGGTGATGGTAACAGCTAGTGATGGTATTAACTAGTGATGGTATTATCTAGTGACGGTATTAGCTAGTGATATTAGCTAGTAGTGGTAACAGCTAGTGAAGGTCAAAACTAGTAAAGTGATGTTAACAGCTAGTGATGAGGAGACAAAGACATACGTTTCCTTGGGCTTGGCGCTCCCACCAAACAGATCATCATCACTGTCACCCTCGATGTCATCAAAGAGGCTGCTGCCCGATGACTTCTTCTTCATATCCGGCTGCGATTGTGACCATCAACATGAATATCAAAATCACCCACGTCTTGAAAGTTTTAAAAAACTAGAGGGCCTGAAGTCTTGATCCTAGCAGGAATGTGGCTAGTGGACTTAGCCTGATTATAAGAAATCTCAAACCTCTAGAGCAACTGACATTTTTATCCCAGCAGAGGCCGTTCCCAGAGGCCATCGTATTCTGCCATTTACAAAGGTCCATCTATATGTAGGATCAAAAAGCCAGGCCCTCTAAGTTGAAGCCAAATCCGGTTGCGATAAGGACCATGATGTTGTGCAAATCTAAACCACACAATATTGTGTGGAACACACGGACAAGAGCAAGACAGTCAGCAAACAATAGACAGCAGTGGAGGGAGGATGTCCCAGCCTTAAGAGAAGGAGAGAGACAGACAAGGGTGGAACACACGGACAAGAGCAAGACAGTCAGCAAACAATAGACAGCAGTGGAGGGAAGATGTCCCAGCCTTATGAGAAGGAGAGAGACAGACAAGGGTGGAACACACGGACAAGAGCAAGACAGTCAGAAAACAATAGACAGCAGTGGAGGGAGGATGTCCCAGCCTTATGAGAAGGAGAGAGACAGACAAGGGTGGAACACACGGACAAGAGCAAGACAGTCAGAAAACAATAGACAGCAGTGGAGGGAGGATGTCCCAGCCTTATGAGAAGGAGAGAGACAGACAAGGGTGGAACACATGGACAAGAGGAAGACAGTCAGAAAACAATAGACAGCAGTGGAGGGAGGATGTCCCAGCCTTATAAGAAGGAGAGAGACAGACAAGGGTGGAACACATGGACAAGAGCAACACAGTCAGCAAACAATAGACAGCAGTGGAGGGAGGATGTCCCAGCCTTATGAGAAGGAGAGAGACAGACAAGGGTGGAACACACGGACAAGAGCAAGACAGTCAGAAAACAATAGACAGCAGTGGAGGGAGGATGTCCCAGCCTTATGAGAAGGAGAGAGACAGACAAGGGTGGAACACATGGACAAGAGGAAGACAGTCAGAAAACAATAGACAGCAGTGGAGGGAGGATGTCCCAGCCTTATGAGAAGGAGAGAGACAGACAAGGGTGGAACACACGGACAAGAGCAAGACAGTCAGAAAACAATAGACAGCAGTGGAGGGAGGATGTCCCAGCCTTATGAGAAGGAGAGAGACAGACAAGGGTGGAACACATGGACAAGAGGAAGACAGTCAGAAAACAATAGACAGCAGTGGAGGGAGGATGTCCCAGCCTTATAAGAAGGAGAGAGACAGACAAGGGTGGAACACATGGACAAGAGCAACACAGTCGGCAAACAATAGACAGCAGTGGAGGGAGGATGTCCCAGCCTTATGAGAAGGAGAGAGACAGACAAGGTGGAACACACGGATCAGAGCAAGACAGTCAGCACACAATAGACAGCAGTGGAGGGAGGATGTCCCAGCCTTATGAGAAGGACAGAGACAGACAAGGGTGGAACACATGGACAAGAACAAGACAGTCAACAAACAACAGACAGCAGTGGAGGGAGGATGTCCAAGTCTTATAAAACCTGCTGGCACAAAGAGATCTAAAGTTAAAGTCAAGGGGATGCTCTGATGTCCGTGGTGAAGTAAGTACCTTGCCAGCAGGGGCAGACTTGGCTGGGACGTGGATGGTCTCCTTGTTGGCAAAGAGCCCTTCCTGCTCTCCCTCACCCTCCGAGTCAGCAAACAGA
The DNA here is from genome assembly GCA_949987565.1 of Luidia sarsii. Lineage (NCBI taxonomy): Eukaryota > Metazoa > Echinodermata > Asteroidea > Paxillosida > Luidiidae > Luidia > Luidia sarsii. The sequence goes on along the minus strand of OX465104.1, from coordinate 8,039,257 downwards.
GAGTTCCTGGCCGGGGCCTTGGCAGGAGCTGGTTTGCTGTTGGAAACAAGGTGCCCCCCAAAAAAGAACCACAGGGAAAAATAATGTATGGGTTGGGATTCTAAAATCTGTCTGTGTGAGTCTATGTGTCTCTATCCCTCTCCCTGTCTCTGTGTGTATATCTTTTGAAATATTCCTTGATGTCTCTCTGTCTCTCTTTATGGCTCTTTGTCTCTTCTCCTCTCTCCCTGTCTCTGTTTCTCTGTCCGTTTCTGCCTCTCTCCTGTCTCCATATCTTGCTGTCTTTTTCCTATCTCTCCTGTCTCTCCCTCTCTCATAATTTACTATTGATTACTATTGATGTCTATCAAAAATATCAAGAAGTATCTATAAGCAATAAGTATCAGGGGTCCCTCAGCTATCTAAAACCGGTGCTGTGAATCATTACATTTCATTACATTTTGCATAGGGTTGGGACATTCAAATGTGCTCTACACATAAAGTTATGTGAACTGATGAATGGTTAATTCTGATGAGAGGAGAGGCCTTGTGAGCTAGACTACATGAGGGAGGCCTATCCGTTCAGCCGGTGATCCTGTCAGACCCTTCGCACCTCTTCTCTGCAAAGAGATCTCCTTCCTCCTGCTCCTCGTCAAACATGCTGGCCTTCTTCTCCGGCGTGGGCTTGGGCTCCTTCTTGGCAACGGGTGGGGGCGAGGGCTTGGCAACCATCGGCGGCTCCTCCTCCTCCTCCTCCTCGTCTGGATCGTGGCTGGCCGAGGCCCGCTTGGCGGCCAGAGGGTCCACGGTGCCAAACATGGAGACGGCGCCGGCAGGCTGAGAGGGCGAGGGGAGGGGAGAGGAGGAGAGGGGGAGAGGGGGAGAGGGGGAAAGGGGAGAGGGGAGAGGGAAGGGAGAGAGGGGGAGAGGGGGAGAGGGGGAGAGGGGGAGAGGGGGAGAGGGGGAGAGGGGTTAGGGTTAGGTGGAGAGGGGATAGGTGGAGAGGGAAGAGGGGAGGGGAGGGAGAAAGGGAAGAGGGGAAGAGGGGAAGAGGGGGAGAGGGGGAGAGGGAGAGAGGGGAGAGGGGGAAAGGGAGAGGGAGAGGGGGAGAGGGGGAGAAGGGGAGAGGGGGAGAGGGGGAGAGGGGAGAGGGGGAGAGGGGAGGGGAGAGGGGGAGGGGGAGAGGGGGAGGGGAGAGGGGGAGCGGGAAGTGGGGGAGGGAGGAGAGGGGGATGGGGGAGAGGGGGATAGGGGAAAGGAGGAAAGGGGGAGAGGGGGAGAGGGGGAGAGGGGGAGAGGGGGAGAGGGGGAGAGGGGGAGAGGGGGAGAGGGGGAGAGGGGGAGAGGGGGAGAGGGTAGAGGGTAGAGGGGAGAGGGGAGAATAGAGATATGGATTAGGATATGGATGACTAGTAACAAAGAGCAAAGCTAGTAGAATAGTTGACCAAATGTTCCTTCCTCAAAGTTGCAACCGACTTTGGTTTCATTAACCCTCAAAAGGCTGGGCTTTTTTAAGAGATCTTATGGCCGGAGGGGGAGGGGGTGAGGGGAGCTTATTTTACTAATCTTCTTACTGGGAGCAGACTTAACTGAGCAGAACACAAGGAATCTCAAGTACAATTTTCTAGGACAAGCAACACAATGTATCTCCTCTGAAATTCTCAAACCAAATCAATTGTTTGAATACCTTACATGCTTGTTGGCTTCAGACAGTCTCTGTACCTCATCTTATTTCATAGAAATCCAGACTGTTGTTAGCACGGTCCATATCCATATCAGTCGCATGTTTGTAAACAAAACGTACAGTCTAGGCGAGCGTACGGCCGGCTGTACACACGTGTGTTTGCCATGCTTCAGGTTAAAAAAAAAATTACCTTTTTCTTGGAGGATTTCTTTGCTTTTGGGGAGGCAGGAGCGGGGGCTGGTTTGGGGCCGGCACCTCCTCCGAACAAGTTACCCTCCTCCTCCTCATCATCAAAGAAGTCCATCGTCTTCTTGGCAGGTTCTGTGCACACGCAGTAGGAAACAGAAAAAAACGGGCAATGTCAAGGAGTCCTGCAGTGACTCACTGAGGGTGTGCCCAGTACTCGATGTGCAATTAACACTCTTCTACGTTTAGTGCTTTTTTCCCGATTGCCTGCTGCCTGCCAATTGTCGTTTCACCAAATCCATTTGTAACTTACGATTCATCGCAATTCAATGAGCAATGCACAGAAACCGTATGCTGTATCACAACTAACGACGGGTCATCCATCGCAAGTTGAGTTACGATGCATCATAAGGCTTTGTGAAATCCACCCCTGGTCAATTTCGGCCAGATCATAAGCAGGTGGGAAACATGGTCAAGGAAATACTCCTTGGGAATACTCCTTGGAAGGGCTACATCTCATGCAATGGGTTCAACGCAACCTTTCCCTACACCTGTGACCATTCATTCATGTAGTTTTTTGTTTCCATTGAGAGTGGATGGGACAGACTGGTGTACATGTACACTGTACCTTTCTTGGGCTGTTTACTTGCTGCCGGGGCGGCAAAGAGACCGTCCTCCTCCTCATCGTCAAACAGGCCTCCTTCTGAGGCCTTCTTCTTGGCTGCTTGCTTCTTCTTGCGGGAAGATTCCTATCCAATTGACAGACGGACGAGGAACAAAACCAAACCAAAACACAATGACAAACCAATATGACATGTGAATAGTTGAGTGACACCTCATTCCCCAGTAAAGTAGTTATTTGACAATGTGTAATGATGTAATGTACCCGGTACGGTACATGTATCCCGGTACAGGTTCAGTATGTGGACATGTACATGTATATGTACATGTACGTGGACATGTACAGTATGTGGTCATGGACATGTATATGTACATGTACATGTACATGTATATGTACATGTACATGTATATGTACATGTACGTGGACATGTACAGTATGTTGTCATGGACATGTCCATGGATGTGGTCATGTTCAGTATGTGGTCATGTACATGTATATGTACATGTACATGTACAGTATATGTACATGTACATGTACAGGTACATATGTTCAGTATGGGGACATGTACATGTACAGTATGTTGTCATGGACATGTCCATGGATGTGGTCATGTACGTGTACATGTACATGTACAGGGTGTACATGTACAGGTACCGTACATGTTCAGTATGGGGACATGTACATTATGTATATGTACATGTACATGTACATGTACCGTACATGTTCAGTATGAGGAAATGTACATGTACATACAGTATGTATAGTACACAGTACATGCAAGTTGCATATGAACCCAGATACCTCAATAAATGGACTAGTCAGTCAAAGGAACAGACAGGCCAAGCAAACCAAAACTGTGACAATCAAAAAGAAAACCAAACAAAACATCAAATTCAAGGCAAAATTATAAACCTATCCTTTTGAAAGAAAATTAAGACAAAAGAAATCCAAAGAAAATCCAAATGCAGGGATTATCAGACTCATGCTACTCACGACTCAGACTTAAATCCAATTAAACAATCTCAGACCTACTATAAACCCAGACTTGCATGACTTAGAAAATGATGGAAGAAATACATACCCTATGATAATTAGGTTGCTAAGAGAGTAATTGTCTGCTAGCTTCGTATAGATCGCTTGCACCGGCGGCCATCTTTGGGGCCTAGTCTTTGTTCCTCTTGGATAGGCAAGAGTGCACTCTTTGTACCTGCATTGTCAATGAATTTTAATAACACTAGAAGGCCCCAAAGATGGCTGCCGGTGCAAATGATCTATTGGGGCACCGGTATATGGATTGATCAAATGAGTTGCTCTCAAAAGTTTACCGGTACTTGACTTATTTTGTTAGATATAAGGTGCATGCATAACAATCACTAGTGAATGTGATTCAAGAAAAATTGTAACAAAAAGAAACGTAAGTCTCTGATAAATTTGTTTGAATTGTGACTCGAGACTCGACTTTTGTGACTCAGACTCACGAGATGTGACTCAGACTCATGAGATGTGACTCAGACTAGATGTTTTATAAACTCAAATACAAGTCTGGGGAATACACATTTTTGTTTTAGGTGTGTGTGTGTGGGGGGGGGTAAATTCCGTGTAGACAGGGCAGGAGAAGCAGTGTATTCACACGCTGGTGAGCAACTGAGCATTAACTCACAGGTAGAAATAATTTTGAAAAGTGGAAAAGTAAAATTTGACTGGAGTGGGACTTGAAACCAAGACTCCTGGTTTTGCGTACCAGTGCTCTTACCGTCTGAGCTATCCAGCCCTTAGATAGCGGCCTTCCCAAAATAGTCAACTAGTCTTTGGTAATAATAGTCACGGAGGATAAGTTAAATGCGTTTGCAACTTCCTGCTACCGCATAATGTTAAAAATCAAACGAGTTGACAGGATCCTAAATGCTACTGTGTACAAACCGACTGGAACAATTCCACTAATTGGCCGGGTCAGAACTACATGTAGGCAGCTGAGGCTCCATGTCCTATGCTTGACTGATAAGCAAATGTATACGCCAGTATGCACTTTTACATTCCAGTGATTCTACCACATGGAAAAAAGGAAACCAGGAAGGCCCAGGACACTGTACTTGCAGTATATACATGTACATCAACTAATGGGAGCATGATTTGTGTCAAGTCAAGGAGAATATACATGTAATTCAATGAGGTTTTTGCTCTGCTCGACGTGATAAACCCCGAATGCTCATTGCTTTGCCCGATGCCTGACAAAAAAAAATTTCAGGCAGCTCGGGCGGGATTCAGACCCGCGACTCCCGCTTTCTAGTGCAGACGTCTTAACCACTTGACCACCGAGCTGGTCGAAGTCGTGTGGTGGATTTGAATAATGTATAGCGGCAGGTACCGTGTTGCATCAGAGATATACCGGTAACTTGATGTTTGCGTCGAGGAGAAAAAAATTCAATGGGAGACTATGAAGGGATGCTATGTACAACCAAACGATATTGTCAACTCTGCTCAAGACCGCAGTGGTTGGAGACAGCTTGTAGACGGCAGTAGGCGCTTTACATTCCACCACATGGAAAAAGGAAACCAGGAAGGCCCAGGACACTGTACTTGCAGTATGTATACAACAACTAATGGGAGACTATGAAGGGACGCCACAACCAAATGATATTGTCAACTCTGCTCAAGACCGCAGTGGTTAGAGCCAGCTTGTAGACGGCAGTATGCGCTTCACATTCCACCACATGGAAAAAGGAAACCAGGAAGGCCCAGGACACTGCAATTGCAGTATACACAACAACTAATGGGAGATTATGAAGGGATGCCACAACCAAATGATATTGTCAACTCTGCTCAATAACGCAGTGGTTGGAGACAGCTTGTAGACGGCAGTAGGCGCTTCACATTCCACCACATGGAAAAAGGAAACCAGGAAGGCCCAGGACACTGTACTTGCAGTATACACAACAACTAATGGGAGATTATGAAGGGATGCCACAACCAAATGATATTGTCAACTCTGCTCAAGACCGCAGTGGTTGGAGACAGCTTGTAGTCGCCTGCTCCGCAGCCGACTGCTGCTACTGCTGATGATGATGATGAATAGTCACGAGCCAACTCGCCAAGCCTTACGATCCCACATCCACTTGGACACTGTTTCCTGGTTCTCGGAGGCAAACCTCAAACAGGATGTGGAGATACCTTGAGGCAATGGCAGAGGGAAGACTGAAAACGGGGCACGTCTGCACATGACGGGTAATCACTGCACGGTGTATGGGAATGAGTGTGTGTCATTCTGCCATTCTGTGTTAAGAAGTACTGAACGTACCACTACACCAATGTATGTGCTAGAGGACAGGAAAATAGTGCCTTGTGGAGACCTACCGACAATGGGTTGAATAGGTCTCCACAAGGAAATTGTAAAGGTGTATATAGGCCTTTCTTAATATTTATGCAAATTTTATGGATTGAGCCCCCAAAAAGGCTATGGCATTGTATGGGTGCTAGATTTCAAAGATTTCAATTCCTTCCATAGGACCATCAAATTCACTTGGGAGCAGTCTCTTCAACAGACCCACTTTCTGGACGTCACCGTCCGGAAAGACCTCAATACACTTACTACTGACTTGTATTCTAAGCCCACCGACACTCATCAATATCTCCATTCCTCCAGTTGTCACCCTAGACACTGTAAGACTGGTATAGCTTACAGCCAGGCCCTCAGATTGAGGCGTATATGTTCCAATGAGTCCGACTTTCGCCGCCATACACGTGTATTGGCCAGTAACTTGGTTGCTAGAGGCTATAGTTCTCGCCAAGTGAAGAACTCCATTGCTAAAGTCTATTCCATTCCCAGAAGTTCGGCACTAAAACAAAAGCCTCCAGGTCCCAAGGACAAGCCCAAAGTTCCCTTAGTTACTTCCTACCACCCTTCTCTTCCTCCTCTCAGGAAGATAACTAAGGAAAACCACCATATTCTCCACACTTCAGATCGTCTGGCTGAAGCCATTCCTAATTCGCCTGTTTTGGCTTTCAGGCGCCCCCGTAACCTGCGTGACTTAATTGTCCGAGCAGAGGTTCCCCCTTTGGACTCTTCACCTCCAACCAAATTTGGTACATTTAAGTGTACCTCGAAATGCATTGTTTGCAAGACACATGTCAAGGAAATAGACTCTTTCAATGGACATTCTTCTGGAACTACCCACACGACCTATGGCTCTATCACGTGCACTACCTCAAACATCATATACCTCATCTCTTGTAGAGTTTGTAATATTCAGTATGTTGGCGAGACAAAAAACACCCTCAAAAAACGAATCTATGGCCATAGGTCTACCATCAAAACCGGTAAAATGGACACCCCTGTTGGGTATCACTTCAATCTCCCTGATCATTCGATATCAGATATGAGTGTACTGGGCATAGAATCACTTGGTCACCGTAGTAATGCTGTCCGTCTTAGCCGTGAGAAAATGTGGATGAAGCGTCTTCGGACTATTCAACCACATGGTCTCAACATCCAGGAGGGTAATGACTAACACCATGCAGCTTTCTGATAATCCTTCTTTTGTGTTCAGTCTTTCACACTTCTCTCTTTGATCTTTTCCCCCTATTGTCACTAATCCCTACCCCACTCCTTGCCCTTCTCTTTGATCTTTCCCCCTCCTCTCACTAATCCCTACCCTACCCCTTGCCCTTCCCTTTGATCTCTCCCTACCAGCTTCACTCTTTGTCCTCTGTTTCTCATCCGTGTCCTATTCACTCTCTCCCCCTGCCTTCGTGTACATGTATCTGTTTTGTCCTTGTCACTCTGCCTTTGAGAAAGGTCCTGCTAGGATCGAAACGTCAGGCCCACTAAATTTTAGATTTCAAAGATCTTAAAATTTAGTGGGCCTGATGTTTTAATCCTAGCAGGACCTTTCTCAATGGCAGGACCTTTCTCTCTGCCTTTGAGAAAGGTCCTGCTAGGATCGAAACGTCAGGCCCACTAATTGTTAAGATTTGCATTTTGGTAATTTTAGTCAGTAAGCAGTTTGCAACCTCTTTTGTATATCACTTTAAGATTTCCAAGATGGCGGTAAATCAAAGAAACACCGTTGTTCCTAAGATAACGTTTGGTTTTGTTGAAGAATATGTTTGATGCATACAATTTGCATAAATATTAAGAAAGGCCTATACATGTAGGCCTCCACAAGGATTTCACAGAAACTGGTATTTGGAAATAACTAAAAAAGGGGACATTTTTAATGGGTAAGAATCTGTCGCAAATTGAGGTGTTTCATATAAGGGACATACATGTTATGGTCCCAATTTCTACCCAGGAAAGTGAATGTGGTTGAAACGGGAGCATTTTCAAGACATTGTTTCTCGCTCGGTTCTGTCAGTGCACGAGAATAATGTATACAGATTCAGGTAGGTGTGTACAAGTGTAGCAAAACCCAGTAACACAAACAGTGAAAAGCAAGAACAGAACACGTACAGATGCAATACATGACTGAGGCAACAGCTACATTGTACTTCTTCATCTGTACTGTAGATGTTCCTACAAAAAGTTTATGCACTCTTCAAAATTGCTTAGTCTTCAAGTGCCATCCGAGCTGTCATTTATTCATCAGTTATATACAGGGCTATTAAAAATGTACATGTACTGACACATGTACATTTAGCAGGAGTTCATAGATGTTCACATGTCGTGTACATGTATAAAATGTACATGTACATTTTGTATGAACTCATAATGCGTAACATCCGTAAAGCTCGCTTCCAATGCTTGTGGTGAATTAACCAATAAAGCTAAAACAATGTAAATGTATTATGTTAAACACATACCGGTACATGTTTTTAGAAGTACATGTATCAGAAGAAATGAACTGTTCTTTCTACTGCAAATAAAAAAAAATATTAATTAAATGTTTGAAGCTGGCTATGAATGTAATGCAAGTAACGGTGGAATCAACCAACAGTTAAATGAACATGTACACTGTACATGTACTGTACTTGTACATGTACATGTACATGTACATGTACTGTACTTGTACATGTACATGTGCACATGCATGAGTGCGAAATGCACATGCAGTCTACCGGTCCTAACCCACCAATGGCAAAGCATGACCTACTACTGTACATGCACACGCAAGTCGCTTCATCATTGAGTGACTCACGTCAGACCCACTGACTGGTCATCATCATGCCTTGCAGCAAATGTCAAGGGTAGAGCCAAGGCAACAGTCACTGGTGGTGGGAAGGAGGGAGGGGGAGGGGGTAAGGGGGAAAGGGAGGAAGGGCATGGAACTGATGCAGTCTGGCCGAATTACCGTAAACCCAAATTAGCAACAATTTATGGAGGGCAGACATTTGCCAGGTGCTATTAATCAGCTTCCATTTTTTAATGTTCTTACGATGTTCTGGAAAACTTGTTGGTTGCCAACAAGGAATGGTAATTCCTATCTCTGGCCTTGCTGAGTCTCTCTCTATCTCCTTCTTTCTCTAGCCCTTAACCTTGAGTGGCTTTTCAGCCTTGTTTTGGGGTGATTTTTCCACACAAAAAAACCCAACTAAGGTGCCTTGTCCATGCCCGTCTAGGTACCGACCAAATGACTTTAAACCCAGACTAACCCAGGACAACTACCGGTAGTGTGTTTTGGGTGGGATTTGTCTTTTCGTGAAAACGCCAAAGAAAGGTACCGAGCTTACAAGCAAACATAAATGGTCCAAGGTTCCTTGTCTTGTCCATGCCTGTCTAGGTACTGCATCGCACCGTCTAAATGGCTTTAAACCCAGACTAACCCAGGACAACTAGTGTGTTTTGGGTCGGATTTGCCTTTTCGTGAAAACGCCAAAGAAAGGTACCGAGCATACAAGCAAACATAAATGGTCCAAGGTGCCTTGTCCATGCCCGTCTAGGTACTGCAGAGGATGCAGACCACACTTACCATACTGCTACGGCGCTCCTTGGCCGCCGAGGTGGCCCTCATGAAAAGGGTTTTCTAACGAGAAGCACAGTTTGGGTTCATGCGTGAGGTTTCATTCCCATGTGTCTTTTCGCGCAGTATGTCATTTGTACACATTATCGAGAACAGCATCGTAGAAAAAAAAAACCAGATAAACCGAGGGACAATGGGAGGTGGCAGAGGAAGAGAGCATCCAGTGACAGATACGGACAAGTGGGAGTATGGCAGTTGCGTTAAGCAAGGCACCAGTCTGCCTTAGATTCTGCCTTTGAAGAAGTCTGGCCCTCCTCATTTTAGTCAATAAGCAGTTTGCAACATTTTGGCATATTAATCTATTCATGTACACCTCAAAATTTAGCGGGCCTGACGTTTTGATCCTAGGGGGACCTTTCTCAAAGCAGGACCTTTCTCAAAGGCCCTCTGCCTTTGAGAAAGGTCCTGCTAGGATCGAAACGTCAGGCCCATTAAATTTTGAGATTTGGATTTTGGTAATTTTAGTCAGTAAGCAGTTTGCAACATTTTTGTATATCTATTTATGTACACGTTGAAAATAGGCAAATAAATCTTTGACTGGTCCAGGACTTGAACCCGAGACCTCTGGAGAAACGTACCGGTGCTCTATCGTCTGAGCTATCCAGCCCTTCCTGGAGATATACGGCAGTTAGTGGTTGAGTTACTTCTGATTGGGTCCCCAATCAGTCAAAGACTAGTTGACTATTAGGAAAGGCCACCATCTGTGGGCTGGATAGCTCGGATAGAAGAGCACTGGTACATTAATCCAGAAGTCTCGGGTTCAAGTCCCGGTCCAGTCAAAGTTTTCTTCGCCAATTTGTCAATTTTATATTCAAAAATGTTGCAAACTGCTTACTGACTAAAACTACCAAAATGCAAATCTCAAAATTTAGTGGGCCTGACGTTTCGATCCTAGCATGACCTTTCCCAAAGGCAGAGAAAGGTCGCAATAGGATTGAAATGTCAGGCCCACTAAATTTTTCAATTTATTCAAAAGTTGCCAGTCAGTTTTTCCTTTGTTTGTTTGACTATTTATGTACAAGTTTGTCATTTAATGGGACTGGTACAATATGGGTATGCACAAATGAGGCATTTTGAAACGAGTATCACTAACCGTGATCAAGAAGGCTAACACACAATCCTTAAAAAAAACTTTTCCGGGGGAAACGTCTGCTCCTTGATGTTGGTACTCACCCCGGCCTCGTTGGATTTTGGCGAGGAGCCGAAGAGGTCTTCGTCACCGCCTTCAGTGAAGAGCGGCACAGCTCCGGCCGGGACTTTCCTGCCACTTCTCGTCCTGGACCTCTCAGACTCATTGGCTGTGTGAAGTGAACAGAAATCACAAGACTTATAGGCCATGTTCGGAGATGTAGTGCAGTAAGTGACCGACAAACTCATTTCCTGAAAATCACCACCAAAGGCTCCATAAATAATGCGACTGCGAGAGAGCGCTTACGGTACGCAACTGAGAGATGCGATTGCGAGATTCACGGCAGGGATGCAGGCGGCCTTCATTTTTTAGCGTTTTAACAGATAAAATTGAGCAGTTTGAGATACATTGCCTACAAGTTTGACCTAAAATAAATACCGGTAAATTTTCGGAAATGCAAAACAAAAAATTCCAGAAATTGTTCACATTGGACTTTTGTGGGATTCTGCGGCCACAAAGTAACTTACTGGACACGCCAGACAGTAATTCTACTTTGCAAATCCACTTGGCATATAATTTTTCTGACACAGACAGAATGTAATTCAATGAGTGCTCAGTGCTTTCACGTGTCTATCATGTTGACTGGTCAACGACCCAAAGTAAGCTTTGAACCCCATTTTCAAGCCAACTATTGTAGAATAGAGCTAGGAAGCTACCGGTACATGCATAAACAACACAACAACAAAACGGTTTTAAACCCGGACAAACCTAGGAAGACTTTCAATGTAAAAAAATGTTTGCCAAGGCACCACGTACTAAAGGTATCTCTCCATCTCTCCCTGCAGTATGTGCGCTTCTGAGAAGAACTGCACAGACTGAGGAGAGAGGTTTAATTGAAGACGGTGCCAAGTATTTCGACTTCACCAGGGACCAATTTCACAGAATCTGTTATGGATAATAATTCTGTGCTTATGGGCAGTGTTTATCGTATATCTATTTCAAAGTTAATACAGAAACTGTTGAAATATCAATTTCATGGAATCCGTTCGCAAGACTTGTCGGCACTTGAAATACGCAAACCATAAGCAAAGAATATCTGCTACGGTAAGCAAAGATTGTTTGCTGACGGTAACGGATTCCATGAAACTGTACCCTGGATGATGCAAGCGGGAATCTCAATTTTGGACGCAATGCTTACTTCGGTTGGTGGGGATGCCAGTTACTGGTGCAGTTACTGGTTACAACATGCCCTATATACATGTACCTGTACAGCAAACAAATGGACTTTGGTGGCGTAGGGCCCATCACTACCACTCACCACTGATATCTTCATATATGTGGTCTTCCGTCCTGCTGGAAGACTCATGGGATTCGCCGAACAAGCCTCCCTGAAAACAGAACCCACAATTGGATGCTGTCGTTAGACAGTGGTCACTGTTTCCCCTTTGTCTCGTGATCTTGTCAGGCCACAAATTGTCTGTGTTTTGCTTTCACAAGGACAACAGCATACATGTAGCTGCCGACCTATCTTAAAGGAAATTAGGAATAATTCGGCACATGCAAATCGGCTAGTAGCACCTAGTACAGGCAAGCCAGCAACACCTGCTACCATGTAAGCCAGTGGCACCTGCACATTGACTGGTGGCACAAGCATGAAAGCCACTGGCACCTACATGTAAGCCAGTGGCACTTGCATGCAACCTAGTGGCACCTGCAGGCATGTCAGCTGCACATGGGACAGTGACACCTGCAAATAAAAATGTGACACCTGCAAGTAAACATGTGACACTTGCACATAGGGATAGTGACACCTGCACATTAGGACAGTGACACCTGCACGTAAACCAGTGACACCTGCACGAATATGTAGGCCATTGAAAATGCATGCAGGCAGGCGACATAATGCATTTAGGCTAGTGGCACCTATGTAGGCCAGCCTTAACGCCAACCCCTGCTATCGCTGCATAGGATTCAGACAGTCTCAACTCCTCCCCCTCTCACCTCTTCGTTCCTGTCATCTTCAAAGAGGCCGCCCCCAGAGCTGCTGAACAGGCCTCCTTTCTTGCCAAAAGGCGACTCCTCGTCCTCCACTTCTCCTGCACCGGTCTGCTCGTCAAACATGTCGGAGGAGGCCGCTGACCATAGAAGACGATAGAAATGTGATTCAATGAGGGTTTGCCCTGCCCGACGTACTATCAAGCACTGAAAAGCCCAGTACAGAAGACGATAGAAATGTGATTCAATGAGGGTTTGCCCTACCCGACGTACTATCAAGCACTGAAAAGCCCAGTATAGAAGACGATAGAAATGTGATTCAATGGGGGTTTGCCCTGCCCGACGTACTATCAAGCACTGAAAAGCCCAGTATAGAAGACGATAGAAATGTGATTCAATGAGGGGTTTGCCCAGCTTGACGTACTACCAAGCACTGAAAAGCCCAGTATAGAAGACGATAGAAATGTGATTCAATGAGGGTTTGCCCTGCCCGACGTACTATCAAGCACTGAAATGCCCAGTATAGAAGACAATAGAATTGTGATTCAATGAGGGTTTGCCCTGCCCGACGTACTATCAAGCACTGAAAAGCCCAGTATAGAAGACGATAGAAATGTGATTCAATGAGGGGTTTGCCCTGCTTGACGTACTATCAAGCACTGAAAAGCCCAGTATAGAAGATGATAGAAATGTGATTCAATGAGGGTTTGCCCTGCCCGACGTACTATCAAGCACTGAAATGCCCAGTATAGAAGACAATAGAATTGTGATTCAATGAGGGTTTGCCCTGCCCGACGTACTATCAAGCACTGAAAAGCCCAGTATAGAAGACGATAGAAATGTGATTCAATGGGGGTTTGCCATGCCCGACGTACTATCAAGCACTGAAATGCCCAGTATAGAAGACGATAGAAATGTGATTCAATGAGGGTTTTGCCCTGCTTGACGTACTATCAAGCACTGAAAAGCCCAGTATAGAAGACGATAGAAATGTGATTCAATGAGGGTTTGCCCTGCCCGACATACTATCAAGCACTGAAATGCCCAGTATAGAAGACAATAGAATTGTGATTCAATGAGGGTTTGCCCTGCCCGACGTACTATCAAGCACTGAAAAGCCCAGTATAGAAGACGATAGAAATGTGATTCAATGAGGGGTTTGCCCTGCTTGACGTACTATCAAGCACTGAAAAGCCCAGTATAGAAGACGATAGAAATGTGATTCAATGAGGGTTTGCCCTGCCCGACGTACTATCAAGCACTGAAATGCCCAGTATAGAAGACAATAGAATTGTGATTCAATGAGGGTTTGCCCTGCCCGACGTACTATCAAGCACTGAAAAGCCCAGTATAGAAGACGATAGAAATGTGATTCAATGGGGGTTTGCCATGCCCGATGTACTATCAAGCACTGAAATGCCCAGTATAGAAGACGATAGAAATGTGATTCAATGAGGGGTTTGCCCTGCTTGACGTACTATCAAGCACTGAAAAGCCCAGTATAGAAGACGATAGAACTGTGATTCAATGAGGGTTTGCCCTGCTTGACGTACTATCAAGCACTGAAAAGCCCAGTATAGAAGACGATAGAAATGTGATTCAATGAGGGTTTGCCCTGCGCGACGTACTATCAAGCACTGAAATGCCCAGTATAGAAGACAATAGAATTGTGATTCAATGAGGGTTTGCCCTGCCCGACGTACTATCAAGCACTGAAAAGCCCAGTATAGAAGACGATAGAAATGTGATTCAATGAGGGGTTTGCCCTGCTTGACGTACTATCAAGCACTGAAAAGCCCAGTATAGAAGACGATAGAAATGTGATTCAATGAGGGTTTGCCCTGCCCGACGTACTATCAAGCACTGAAAAGCCCAGTATAGAAGACGATAGAAATGTGATTCAATGGGGGTTTGCCATGCCCGACGTACTATCAAGCACTGAAATGCCCAGTATAGAAGACGATAGAAATGTGATTCAATGGGGGTTTGCCATGCCCGATGTACTATCAAGCACTGAAATGCCCAGTATAGAAGACGATAGAAATGTGATTCAATGAGGGGTTTGCCCTGCTTGACGTACTATCAAGCACTGAAAAGCCCAGTATAGAAGACGATAGAACTGTGATTCAATGAGGGTTTGCCCTGCTTGACGTACTATCAAGCACTGAAAAGCCCAGTATAGAAGACGATAGAAATGTGATTCAATGAGGGTTTGCCCTGCGCGACGTACTATCAAGCACTGAAATGCCCAGTATAGAAGACAATAGAATTGTGATTCAATGAGGGTTTGCCCTGCCCGACGTACTATCAAGCACTGAAAAGCCCAGTATAGAAGACGATAGAAATGTGATTCAATGAGGGGTTTGCCCTGCTTGACGTACTATCAAGCACTGAAAAGCCCAGTATAGAAGACGATAGAAATGTGATTCAATGAGGGTTTGCCCTGCCCGACGTACTATCAAGCACTGAAAAGCCCAGTATAGAAGACGATAGAAATGTGATTCAATGAGGGGTTTGCCCTGCTTGACGTACTATCAAGCACTGAAAAGCCCAGTATAGAAGACGATAGAAATGTGATTCAATGAGGGTTTGCCCTGCCCGACGTACTATCAAGCACTGAAAAGCCCAGTATAGAAGACGATAGAAATGTGATTCAATGGGGGTTTGCCATGCCCGACGTACTATCAAGCACTGAAATGCCCAGTATAGAAGACGATAGAAATGTGATTCAATGGGGGTTTGCCATGCCCGATGTACTATCAAGCACTGAAATGCCCAGTATAGAAGACGATAGAAATGTGATTCAATGAGGGGTTTGCCCTGCTTGACGTACTATCAAGCACTGAAAAGCCCAGTATAGAAGACGATAGAACTGTGATTCAATGAGGGTTTGCCCTGCTTGACGTACTATCAAGCACTGAAAAGCCCAGTATAGAAGACGATAGAAATGTGATTCAATGAGGGTTTGCCCTGCGCGACGTACTATCAAGCACTGAAATGCCCAGTATAGAAGACAATAGAATTGTGATTCAATGAGGGTTTGCCCTGCCCGACGTACTATCAAGCACTGAAAAGCCCAGTATAGAAGACGATAGAAATGTGATTCAATGAGGGGTTTGCCCTGCTTGACGTACTATCAAGCACTGAAAAGCCCAGTATAGAAGACGATAGAATTGTGATTCAATGAGGGTTTGCCCTGCCCGACGTACTATCAAGCACTGAAAAGCCCAGTATAGAAGACGATAGAAATGTGATTCAATGAGGGGTTTGCCCTGCTTGACGTACTATCAAGCACTGAAAAGCCCAGTATAGAAGACGATAGAAATGTGATTCAATGAGGGTTTGCCCTGCCCGACGTACTATCAAGCACTGAAATGCCCAGTATAGAAGACAATAGAATTGTGATTCAATGAGGGTTTGCCCTGCCCGACGTACTATCAAGCACTGAAAAGCCCAGTATAGAAGACGATAGAAATGTGATTCAATGGGGGTTTGCCATGCCCGACGTACTATCAAGCATTGAAATGCCCAGTATAGAAGACGATAGAAATGTGATTCAATGAGGGGTTTGCCCTGCTTGACGTACTATCAAGCACTGAAAAGCCCAGTATAGAAGACGATAGAAATGTGATTCAATGAGGGTTTGCCCTGCCCGACGTACTATCAAGCACTGAAATGCCCAGTATAGAAGACGATAGAAATGTGATTCAATGAGGGTTTGCCCTGCTTGACGTACTATCAAGCACTGAAAAGCCCAGTATAGAAGACGATAGAACTGTGATTCAATGAGGGTTTGCCCTGCTTGACGTACTATCAAGCACTGAAAAGCCCAGTATAGAAGACGATAGAAATGTGATTCAATGAGGGTTTGCCATGCCCGACGTACTATCAAGCACTGAAATGCCCAGTATAGAAGACGATAGAAATGTGATTCAATGAGGGTTTGCCCTGCTTGACGTACTATCAAGCACTGAATAGCCCAGTATAGAAGACGATAGAACTGTGATTCAATGAGGGTTTGCCCTGCCCGACGTACTATCAAGCACTGAAATGCCCGGTATAGAAGACGATAGAAATGTGATTCAATGAGGGTTTGCCCTGCCCGACGTACTATCAAGCACTGAAATGCCCAGTATAGAAGACGATAGAAATGTGATTCAATGGGGGTTTGCCATGCCCGATGTACTATCAAGCACTGAAATGCCCAGTATAGAAGACGATAGAAATGTGATTCAATGAGGGGTTTGCCCTGCTTGACGTACTATCAAGCACTGAAAAGCCCAGTATAGAAGACGATAGAACTGTGATTCAATGAGGGTTTGCCCTGCTTGACGTACTATCAAGCACTGAAAAGCCCAGTATAGAAGACGATAGAAATGTGATTCAATGAGGGTTTGCCCTGCGCGACGTACTATCAAGCACTGAAATGCCCAGTATAGAAGACAATAGAATTGTGATTCAATGAGGGTTTGCCCTGCCCGACGTACTATCAAGCACTGAAAAGCCCAGTATAGAAGACGATAGAAATATGTGATTCAATGAGGGGTTTGCCCTGCTTGACGTACTATCAAGCACTGAAAAGCCCAGTATAGAAGACGATAGAAATGTGATTCAATGAGGGTTTGCCCTGCTTGACGTACTATCAAGCACTGAAATGCCCAGTATAGAAGACAATAGAATTGTGATTCAATGAGGGTTTGCCCTGCCCGACGTACTATCAAGCACTGAAAAGCCCAGTATAGAAGACGATAGAAATGTGATTCAATGGGGGTTTGCCATGCCCGACGTACTATCAAGCACTGAAATGCCCAGTATAGAAGACGATAGAAATGTGATTCAATGAGGGGTTTGCCCTGCTTGACGTACTATCAAGCACTGAAAAGCCCAGTATAGAAGACGATAGAATTGTGATTCAATGAGGGTTTGCCCTGCCCGACGTACTATCAAGCACTGAAAAGCCCAGTATAGAAGACGATAGAAATGTGATTCAATGAGGGGTTTGCCCTGCTTGACGTACTATCAAGCACTGAAAAGCCCAGTATAGAAGACGATAGAAATGTGATTCAATGAGGGTTTGCCCTGCCCGACGTACTATCAAGCACTGAAATGCCCAGTATAGAAGACAATAGAATTGTGATTCAATGAGGGTTTGCCCTGCCCGACGTACTATCAAGCACTGAAAAGCCCAGTATAGAAGACGATAGAAATGTGATTCAATGGGGGTTTGCCATGCCCGACGTACTATCAAGCATTGAAATGCCCAGTATAGAAGACGATAGAAATGTGATTCAATGAGGGGTTTGCCCTGCTTGACGTACTATCAAGCACTGAAAAGCCCAGTATAGAAGACGATAGAAATGTGATTCAATGAGGGTTTGCCCTGCCCGACGTACTATCAAGCACTGAAATGCCCAGTATAGAAGACGATAGAAATGTGATTCAATGAGGGTTTGCCCTGCTTGACGTACTATCAAGCACTGAAAAGCCCAGTATAGAAGACGATAGAACTGTGATTCAATGAGGGTTTGCCCTGCTTGACGTACTATCAAGCACTGAAAAGCCCAGTATAGAAGACGATAGAAATGTGATTCAATGAGGGTTTGCCATGCCCGACGTACTATCAAGCACTGAAATGCCCAGTATAGAAGACGATAGAAATGTGATTCAATGAGGGTTTGCCCTGCTTGACGTACTATCAAGCACTGAATAGCCCAGTATAGAAGACGATAGAACTGTGATTCAATGAGGGTTTGCCCTGCCCGACGTACTATCAAGCACTGAAATGCCCGGTATAGAAGACGATAGAAATGTGATTCAATGAGGGTTTGCCCTGCCCGACGTACTATCAAGCACTGAAATGCCCAGTATAGAAGACGATAGAAATGTGATTCAATGAGGGTTTGCCCTGCCCGACGTACTATCAAGCACTGAAATGCCCAGTATAGAAGACGATAGAAATGTGATTCAATGAGGGTTTGCCCTGCTTGACGTACTATCAAGCACTGAAATGCCCAGTATAGAAGACGATAGAAATGTGGTTCAATGAGGGTTTGCCCTGCCCGACGTACTATCAAGCACTGAAATGCCCAGTATAGAAGACAATAGAATTGTGATTCAATGAGGGTTTGCCCTGCCCGACGTACTATCAAGCACTGAAAAGCCCAGTATAGAAGACGATAGAAATGTGATTCAATGGGGGTTTGCCATGCCCGACGTACTATCAAGCACTGAAATGCCCAGTATAGAAGACGATAGAAATGTGATTCAATGAGGGGTTTGCCCTGCTTGATGTACTATCAAGCACTGAAAAGCCCAGTATAGAAGACGATAGAAATGTGATTCAATGAGGGTTTGCCCTGCCCGACGTACTATCAAGCACTGAAATGCCCAGTATAGAAGACGATAGAACTGTGATTCAATGAGGGTTTGCCCTGCTTGACGTACTATCAAGCACTGAAAAGCCCAGTATAGAAGACGATAGAACTGTGATTCAGTGAGGGTTTGCCCTGCTTGACGTACTATCAAGCACTGAAAAGCCCAGTATAGAAGACGATAGAAATGTGATTCAATGAGGGTTTGCCCCGCCCGACGTACTACCAAGCACTAAAAAAAGCCCAGTGCTTTGCCCGCTGCCTGATGGAAACAATTTCAGGCTTTGAAACTACTTCAAATGCTAAATAACAGACTGGAAACAAGTGTCACTTACCACTGGCCTTGGAGGCTGACCTGCGCTTGCCAGCCTTGTCCTTTCCGGCGGCCTTCTTGCGCTTCTTGCCCTTGCTGGAGCCTGAGGCACCGCTGGCCTCCGAGATGGTGCGGTCCCTCTGTCCCTGGCCGGCCCCTGCATGTGCATCAATCAGTGTAAAAGGCAGCACTTGTGTGGTTAGGCCGGCCGAGCTGAATTCCAGCCGGCGGTGGACCCATCGCAACGGGTGCCCGGGTCCCGTTGCCGGAGCATTGGTGAAGCCCCACGGCACAGACCGCAGGAGGGCCGGTTACAGCGACTCCTACCACCACTGCTGCAGCTACGGCTGCAGCTGCTGCTGCAGAAGGCAAGCATCGCTGCTGCAGCTGCTGCAGCTGCTGCAGCTTCTAGCACCTCTGCTTCCTCCGGCTTGGCTATGGACAGCTGGAAGCGCCCGTTGCATGTTTTATCTATTCATCATGTTTTATCTATTATGTAGGTAGCTACTTCCTAGAGATCTCCAATAGCCAAGCAAACATGCCGTCAAAATGTTATGAACATGTACTGTTTGATTCTGCAGTTTACTCTCTCCACATAATACTTTGTACATATGTACACATTCCAATGGAGAATGCTTGATGCATGTCAAATTGTTTCAACCAATCCCAAGATGGGGCACTCAGAACCCGGTGCCAAGTCTCTATTTTTGGAAGAAAAGAGGGGACAGGGTGGAGGTTCGAATTATCATTAGTCAGAGCCCATAGAATCCCGTCACTTGGTTAGGCTGGCATTTCCACAGGTTACCAGACCACCAATAACTCCCATCTCCACAAATAGACCGATTGCGCGACCACTGTTTACATGCCATCACGTGACTTACGGCATAGTGGGTATTTTTGCATCTCATTTGGCACAGAACAGCGATGGAAATGTACAAAGAAGAATGTGGACAATATGATAGTCTTCTTTCGTCATTTCCACTCCTGTTCTGCACGGAATGAGATGCAAAAACACCCACTATAAGTCATGTGATGGCATGTAAACATTGGGATAAATAGGTTTGCGGAGACACCATGTAAATTCTCTTTTGTGAGTAAGTGTGGTTCTGAAAAAGAACCGGAGGAACTCGACGTTTCGAACAGTGTACTCTGCTCGTTATCCTGATATTCTCACCATGCAAACCTTCAAATCTAATTTATGTAAACATTGGTCGCGCAATCGGACTATAGACCTTTTTCACATGACATCATGCTGGACTGTCTTACAATGGCAGCGCACAGTGTAAACATCAGTTGTACCATATGGTCGTGCGTACACTTTCCGTGAAAAGCGGTCCAACATGGCGGCAGTGCTTTTGTTTTACGTGTTTTGGTCACTCGGGTGAAAAAGATCTATTCCTTTAATTCTTGAGACTGGCTGACCACCCCTACAAATAGAATGGAAGAGGCCAGTCTTAATAATACCCCCTAAAAAGGAAGCAGACTAATACAGCAAGGACTGAAGTCATATCCACATATGGAAGATACCGACTTTATGCATGGAGAATGTAATTATATCTATGCACAAAACCAATGTACACCATCTCATACACACTTTAGGATTCCATTCTGTGGGTGTGGGACCAAATGCACTTTTTCTGGGGGGGGGGGGGGTGAGGCTGTGGAAGAGGCAGGGAGGGGGGACCAGAGATAAGGTCAGGCTTCAAGTGTATGAGTCAATAACTAGCAGGCCACTTTGATTATGGAGAAGCTTCTCAATGGAGGGCCATGATTTACAGCTGTGGTAGGCATGAGACAAGGTCCCTTCTCAAAACCCGGCTTAGGCTCAGGCTCAGGCTTTGTCTCTAGTTCTTTCATCCATTTGTTTAAGTACACAGGCAGACAGGGGCATAAATGTATGCTGATTTCAGCTTGTCATCCCCATTGCTTTTCTTGTGCTACATTTGTATAACCCTGAAAAACAGTCGGCCATGACGTCACTCTGCCAGGGCAAGCCACCAGGGACCCGCTCACCGGCTACCGTAGGGTGGCGGTGACTGTCACCAGGGCAGACACTGACTATGATTATAACGAGTGACGACTAACTGCTCACGCTTGTGGAACTCTTACTTACACCCCTGAGCTACATGTAGTTGCATGCACCGGGCACAGCGGATGCCTGCCTGAATGCGAACTGGGAACCAACTCGGCAGGATACCAGTTGCGTACAACTTTCAGAATACCAGAAAAAAAAGAAAAAAAAGGTTTTATCAACCTCAAGTCTCTTGAGGCTCCAATGCTTAGGAGAACTGCTGCAGATACTAATGAAACATAGTGATTGAACTCCCAATTTCCCAAACTAAACAAGTTCCAATATACACAAATTTGTAACAGCCGTCGCATTCATTCAGTTGATTTGAAAGGGTTTTGAGTTAGATTTTGCTAAATTCTTGCCTAACTATACCCCCGCTACCGATCGCAGCTGACATCACTCCAGAGGACTTCACTTCCCTCTCAATTTCGTGCCCTAGATCGCAAAGCTACTGCGCTCTTCCCAAGAGGGCAGAAGGGGTTGGGGGGGGGGGAGACGGTCGGACAAGGCCCGCTTAACCACAGGGTAGAAGAGGAGGCCTCCGGATAACCTCCCTGGAGATAACCTCTTGAGGTGACTCACACCTTTCCCCTAGTGCCTCCTCTAAAAGAAGAGCAGTGATCCATTTTTTTATGGGCAAAGGGTCTAATCACTGAAGAATCATGCTAGACCTGAGTTGTTGTTGTTTTACTTAGACCTGGGTTGGATTTCACAAAGCCTTATGATGCAGCGTAGGTCAACTTACGATGGATAAGCCATTGTGAGTTTTGATTAGCCGTATGTTTTCTGTGCATCGCTCACTCTCTTCCCGTTTGTCCTTCCTCTGTCATGTGTGTCGGGGCTTTCCTTCCCCTGACTGTCTGTGCATGTCCTTGTCACTTTGCCTTTGAGAAAGGTTGCCATGTGTGTCAGGGCTTTCCTTCCCCTGACTGTCTGTCTATGTCCTCGTGACTTTGCCTTTGAGAAAGGTACTGCTAGGATCGAAACGTCAGGCCCTCTAACTTTTGAGATTTTATGTATTGCAGGTCATTTCATTCAGCGAGCAGTTTGCAACGTTCAGTTTTTGTATTAACTCCAACAGACCGACGAATCTTTGCACGATCACTTGGTCTCCGGCACGGTGCTGTCCGTCTGAGAAGCTGAGGTCGAAGCCTCCCCTTCCCCAATCCCTGGCCTTTCCTCGCCCTCGTCTGTCGACAATCTTTCCTCCTTTGTCCCTTTTCTGTCTCCTTCCCATCTGTTTTTTTTTCTTTTTTTTTCGTCCTTATCATTCTGCCTTTGAGAAAGGTCCAGCTACGATTGAAACATCTGGCAGTCTTAATTTCTGACACACGATCATATCTGACTTCCTGCATGCCCCAGTAAAGATTCTAGGATGGTGACTCCGCAGTGCAGGCGCATAAACCCATAGAACCATAGACATGTATAACCTACCGCTATAGACGGTCTAGCTGGAACCAGACTGAAATGCTATGGAAACTGCCATCTTAAAAAAAGAATACGGGCAGAAGTAAAGAGCACCATCGTGCACGAATATAATAGAAAAAAACCATACATGCTAGCTGGAACCAGACTGAAATGCTATGGAAACTGCAATCTTAAAAAAAACTATGGGCAGAAGTAACGAGCACCATCATGCACGTATATAGAAAAAACCCATACCGGTATATGCATGAGTGTCTCTGCATACAATCATAGAATTATTGGCATCACAATTATTCGAATGCACATACAGTAGGGTCCCCTATGGCATAACAGTTTATCCTGACGTCGCTTCTAATAAATGCTGACCATCTATAGTATACATGAGTCAAATACAATTGATGTCAAATCACAGTGCAGTTTGTAATCCTGCTTACACCATGAAGACCTGTCCTGCTTAGCAGATTTTCACGCTTAAGCGGCTCTATGAAATGGAGCCTAGATGTGATTCTGCAGAAATGAGACGGGGGCAAATTGGCCGATGGGATTTGACCTACCTTCCTCGTCGGCTTTGGCTGCCACGCCGGTACCCAACCTTGCTGCAAGCTCACTTGCAAATACTCCACCCTGCATCACGAGAAAACAGATTGTTGCACAGTTTATGTATGTATTTGCACTGCAGATTGTCAGTGTTTTGACCAAATTGCAAATCAATCCATGCAACAGAAAAACATGCATTTTGAAAATAGCTCTTTGAATGTTCCACCCATCTTCTAATGTAAAGTATTCCTGGCGCCCCCACCTCAGCAAAGACTGGTTGACTATTAGGGAAGGCCGCCATCTTAAGGGCTGGATACCAGAGCTCTCCCATCTGAGCTATCCAGCCCTTGGATGGTGGCCTTCCGAAAAGTTAACTAGTCTTTGCTAGGGTGGGGGCGCCAGTCTGAAGCAATTCAACCATTAACTGCCGTATATCTCCAGGGGTCACATCCCCACTTTCATTCAAATGAAAACCTTTGTTTAGCCCCAGTACTTTGTTTCATTCTATTTTTAAACAACAGGCAATTGGTGAGCTACTAAGTCACCAGATCAGGATTATTGAGTTCAAGGTCAGTGAGTTGACAGGGCAGACCTGCCACATGACAGTCATTGATAACATGGCCATTAATCTCGATTACACCATACAGACAGAGTACTGTATACCGGTACATGCATACATGTAAATCATCTGAGTTTATGTGCATGTAGAGAAACTGAACGTGTAAGTATGCACAGCACATTAGTTTTATCTTTAGTTTCATGACAAGTTCCAGCTAGGGCTGAAATGTCATGTCCTAGAACCTTTTAGATTCACTGAGCAGGACCTTCAAGGAAGGTCTGCAATGTCTTTCAATGGTGCAACCAGAACTTGTTTCAGATGAGTTTCATTGAAATAATGGTGATGGCTTGACGTAATACTCAAGAATTCCTTTGAGAAAAGCCCTCAGGCTAAGATTGCAACATCAGGCTCTCAACTTCCTTTCTTTTCAAAAAGGATGACGTTAGAAAAAAAGGTGCCACTGTTGTCTGTCTTTCCGTGAACACGCGACAAAGGAAATGAGCATAATCCGTGAAGGAAATGACAATGCACTACGGCAGCAGCAGCTCTTAAGTCTTGTCCGTTTCTCTGAAATCGGTCGGAATTCACTCATCCCAAGATGTGTGAAGATCACCGTGTAGGCCTATCCGATGAATTATAACCACTCGGAGACTGACATGTTGGGAAGAGTGCATGCGCTTTTGTGGCAATAACTACATGTACTGATGCAGAAGGGAATGATGTAAGCACAAGCTTTATAAAGATGGCACCACAGGAGACCTGACTATCTCCTGACAATGGGTAGAGCACACAGCGCCCAAAATGTTGAGTTTCTGTCTTAAAAGAGACGGGACGGGATGGGACAGGGCAGGATGGGACGAGGCGGGGCAGGGCGGGACAGGGCGGGGCGGGGCGGGGCGGGGCGGGCGGGGCAGGGCGGGGCAGGGCAGGGCAGGGCAGGGCAAGGCAGGGCAGGGCAGGGCAGGGCAGGGCAGGGCAGGGCAGGGCAGGGCAGGGCAGGGCAGGGCAGGGCAGGGCAGGGCAGGGCAGGGCAGGGCAGGGCAGGGCAGGGCAGGGCAGGGCAGGGCAGGGCAGGGCAGGGCAGGGCAGGGCAGGGCAGGGCAGGGCAGGGCAGGGCAGGGCAGGGCAGGGCAGGGCAGGGCAGGACAGGGCAAGACAGGGCAGGGCAAGACAGGGCAGGGCAGGGCAGGGCAGGGCAGGGCAGGGCAGGGCAGGGCAGGGCAGGGCAGGGCAGGGCAGGGCAGGGCAGGGCAGGGCAAGACAGAGCAGGGCAGGGCAGGGCAGGGCAAGACAGGGCAGGGCAGGGCAGGGCAGGGTGGGACGGGACGGGACGGGGCAGTGCAGGGCAGGGCAGGGCAGTGCAGGACAGGACAGGGCAGGACAGGACAGGAAAGGACAGGACAAACCTTCAAGTCTTATCTAATCGCAGTCACTTACTTTGGGCTTCTCATCCTCCTCCTCTTCGTCTGATGACTTGTCGCCCTCAAAGAGATCGTTATCTGACTCAGACAGGCTCTGTGACAAATGGACCCAAATGGTATCATTAGCGATCAACAGCCCTACTGCATTGCAGTGATCACGCCCTAAACCAAGGCCATTCTGTGGAGACACTACCCAGACTATGGCCCTTTATGAATCCATGGATCAGGCCCGGGCTCAGGCTTCCTCTCCATCTGACAAGACCTGAAAATTGTTGTGGTTTGTCGCCGACTTTGAAGGTTCGTTGGCTTGACAAGCACAGAGTTTTCACCAAGAAACTGGGGCCAAAAGCTTGTTTCTAGATGCCTGGGACTTTATAAGGGGTAAGAGAAACATGACCGAAGTCTAAGCCCGAGCCTAAGCCTTCACGTCGTAAATGGCCATCGTTGAAGGCATGTATTGCTAGATGAAAACAAGAACTCTTTCATAGAATATACTATACACTGTATGATGCAAGGCGGTAGCCGAAATCCAACTGAAATTTGTCATTCTGGTTGCTTGTGACATGACTGGACTAACTGATTGGCCTCCCCCCCCCCCAACCCCTATCTTATCCTACTGGGATTGGGACCATCAGATTGTGAATATCCCAATCGCACATATTTGAACCGCCTTGAAAGTGGCTTGTGGACCCAATTGTAAAGATCTCCAATCTTTGGAAGGCCTGACGTCTAGACGCCGTCTAGACCATCCTCAAAAGACTTTCTCTTTCTGCTTTTGAGAAAGGTCTGGATATGATGAAAATGCCAGGCCCCACAATATATTTGAGATTAGAAGATTAAAACACTGGCAAATTAACCTAACCTGTAAACTGTGAGTAATTGTTATTGACTTTTTTTGTGTGTTTTTTACCGGTACTCTATTTTCACTGCAAAATCAATTGCAATGCAGTAATTTACAGGCATGCAACTCTTGAATTGTAAAAAAAAAGAGGAAAATGTCCGAATGAAACTGCGAGTGGGAAGCACAAAGCCCTCACGGCGTGTGGTTTGGGGCCTGCTTAAGGGTCTGGGAAAATGTTGGATTCTAGATGCTCTGTGGTTCATTCTGAGCAGTTTGTGACAACTTATGACTTTAAGCTGAGTGAGAGATTTTAACCTTTTTCAAGGCATACACCCAGAATTTTTTTTATTTTTTTGTACACAAAATGAAAAGTAAACATCAAAGTTTTTAACCTGATCTCAGCATGTCTTTAAAATAATAGTTAGGGGAGAAGAAATATCCAGATGCATTTTTTTTTTTTTTTTTTTTTTAATGGCCGAATTAAAAAAAAACCGCGGAAATCCGCGGATCCGCGAAAAAGTTGAATTTAACTGCAATGTTGAATTAAACTGCAATGATGGATTGAAATAAACCACTTTGAATTTGAATTGAACCCTAAATCCTTACCCTCTCTGGCAGGGGTGGCCTCTTCGGTTTCACGGCGACATCTGACTCGAAATCGGACTCTGACTCGCTCTCATCGGTATACTGCCAAAGAGGAAGCAGAGATCAGAGCAAAATAGACTTAATGGGACTGGAATTGAACAGGGCATGGCCAAGGACAAGAGGTTGGGGATTGCTTCAGTGCTAGGCAGAAACCTCTTATACGGAACCTATGGGACTTTGTCCAGAAAAAAGAAAGAGTTAGGACAAACATATTACATTAAAACGGATTGTACAAGGCATGGCCAAGCACAAGAGGTTAGGGATTGCTTCAGTGCTAGGGATTTTGTGCGGAAGAAAACAAATTCGGGCTAACTCGGACTAACTCGGGCATGGTGGTCATGATCTTGCACCAACTATCAGTTGAGAGACATGTTATCCCATGCTGACAATTTTTTTTATTTTTTCAATGCAAATTTGCCCCCCAAAAGGCTATAAGGCCACTCAAGGTTAAGGGCTAAGAAAAAAAGGAGATAGAGAGGGACTCAGGAAGGCTGGAGATAGGAATTGACATTCCTCTTTATAAAAAGGGCAAGATTTATCTATGCAGATTCACCCAACACAAGGCTATACAGCCACTCAAGGTTAAGGGCTAATGAAATAGAGAGGGACTCAGGAAGGCTGGAGATAGGAATTGACATTCCTCTTAAAAAGGGCAAGATTTATCTATGCAGATTCACCCAACACAAGGCTATAAAGCCACTCAAGGTTAAGGGCTAAGGAAATAGAGAGGGACTCAGGAAGGCCAGAGATAGGAATTGACATTCCTCTTAAAAAGGGCAAGATTTATCTATGCAGATTCACCCAACACAAGGCTAAAAAGCCACTCAAGGTTAAGGGCTAAGGAAATAGAGAGGGACTCAGGAAGGCTGGAGATAGGAATTGACATTCCTCTTTATAAAAAGGGCAAGATTTATCTATGCAGATTCACCCAACACAAGGCTATACAGCCACTCAAGGTTAAGGGCTAAGGAAATAGAGAGGGACTCAGGAAGGCTGGAGATAGGAATTGACATTCCTCTTTATAAAAAGGGCAAGATTTATCTATGCAGATTCACCCAACACAAGGCTATAAAGCCACTCAAGGTTAAGGGCTAAGGAGATAGAGAGGGACTCAGGAAGGCTGGAGATAGGAATTGACATTCCTCTTAAAAAGGGCAAGATTTATCTATGCAGATTCACCCAACACAAGGCTAAAAAGCCACTCAAGGTTAAGGGCTAAGGAAATAGAGAGGGACTCAGGAAGGCTGGAGATAGGAATTGACATTCCTCTTAAAAAGGGCAAGATTTATCTTTGCAGATTCACCCAACACAAGGCTAAAAAGCCACTCAAGGTTAAGGGCTAAGGAGATAGAGAGGGACTCAGGAAGGCTGGAGATAGGAATTGACATTCCTCTTAAAAAGGGCAAGATTTATCTATGCAGATTCACCCAACACAAGGCTATACAGCCACTCAAGGTTAAGGGCTAAGGAAATAGAGAGGGACTCAGGAAGGCTGGAGATAGGAATTGACATTCCTCTTTATAAAAAGGGCAAGATTTATCTTTGCAGATTCACCCAACACAAGGCTATAAGGCCACTCAAGGTTAAGGGCTAAGGAAATAGAGAGGGACTCAGGAAGGCCAGAGATAGGAATTGACATTCCTCTTAAAAAGGGCAAGATTTATCTATGCAGATTCACCCAACACAAGGCTATACAGCCACTCAAGGTTAAGGGCTAAGGAAATAGAGAGGGACTCAGGAAGGCCGGAGATAGGAATTGACATTCCTCTTTATAAAAAGGGCAAGATTTATCTATGCAGATTCACCCAACACAAGGCTATACAGCCACTCAAGGTTAAGGGCTAAGGAAATAGAGAGGGACTCAGGAAGGCCAGAGATAGGAATTGACATTCCTCTTAAAAAGGGCAAGATTTATCTTTGCAGATTCACCCAACACAAGGCTATACAGCCACTCAAGGTTAAGGGCTAAGGAAATAGAGAGGGACTCAGGAAGGCCAGAGATAGGAATTGACATTCCTCTTTATAAAAAGGGCAAGATTTATCTTTGCAGATTCACCCAACACAAGGCTAAAAAGCCACTCAAGGTTAAGGGCAGGCTAAGGAAATAGAGAGGGACTCAGGAAGGCCAGAGATAGGAATTGACATTCCTCTTAAAAAGGGCAAGATTTATCTATGCAGATTCACCCAACACAAGGCTATACAGCCACTCAAGGTTAAGGGCTAAGGAAATAGAGAGGGACTCAGGAAGGCCAGAGATAGGAATTGACATTCCTCTTAAAAAGGGCAAGATTTATCTATGCAGATTCACCCAACACAAGGCTATACAGCCACTCAAGGTTAAGGGCTAAGGAAATAGAGAGGGACTCAGGAAGGCTGGAGATAGGAATTGACATTCCTCTTTATAAAAAGGGCAAGATTTATCTTTGCAGATTCACCCAACACAAGGCTATAAGGCCACTCAAGGTTAAGGGCTAAGGAAATAGAGAGGGACTCAGGAAGGCCAGAGATAGGAATTGACATTCCTCTTTATAAAAAGGGCAAGATTTATCTTTGCAGATTCACCCAACACAAGGCTAAAAAGCCACTCAAGGTTAAGGGCAGGCTAAGGAAATAGAGAGGGACTCAGGAAGGCTGGAGATAGGAATTGACATTCCTCTTAAAAAGGGCAAGATTTATCTATGCAGATTCACCCAACACAAGGCTATACAGCCACTCAAGGTTAAGGGCTAAGGAAATAGAGAGGGACTCAGGAAGGCCAGAGATAGGAATTGACATTCCTCTTAAAAAGGGCAAGATTTATCTATGCAGATTCACCCAACACAAGGCTATAAAGCCACTCAAGGTTAAGGGCTAAGGAAATAGAGAGGGACTCAGGAAGGCTGGAGATAGGAATTGACATTCCTCTTAAAAAGGGCAAGATTTATCTTTGCAGATTCACCCAACACAAGGCTATAAAGCCACTCAAGGTTAAGGGCTAAGGAAATAGAGAGGGACTCAGGAAGGCTGGAGATAGGAATTGACATTCCTCTTAAAAAGGGCAAGATTTATCTATGCAGATTCACCCAACACAAGGCTATACAGCCACTCAAGGTTAAGGGCTAAGGAAATAGAGAGGGACTCAGGAAGGCCGGAGATAGGAATTGACATTCCTCTTAAAAAGGGCAAGATTTATCTTTGCAGATTCACCCAACACAAGGCTATACAGCCACTCAAGGTTAAGGGCTAAGGAAATAGAGAGGGACTCAGGAAGGCCAGAGATAGGAATTGACATTCCTCTTTATAAAAAGGGCAAGATTTATCTTTGCAGATTCACCCAACACAAGGCTATAAGGCCACTCAAGGTTAAGGGCTAAGGAAATAGAGAGGGACTCAGGAAGGCCAGAGATAGGAATTGACATTCCTCTTTATAAAAAGGGCAAGATTTATCTATGCAGATTCACCCAACACAAGGCTAAAAAGCCACTCAAGGTTAAGGGCAGGCTAAGGAAATAGAGAGGGACTCAGGAAGGCTGGAGATAGGAATTGACATTCCTCTTTATAAAAAGGGCAAGATTTATCTATGCAGATTCACCCAACACAAGGCTATACAGCCACTCAAGGTTAAGGGCTAAGGAAATAGAGAGGGACTCAGGAAGGCCAGAGATAGGAATTGACATTTCTCTTTATAAAAAGAGCAAGATTTATCTTTGCAGATTCACCCAACACAAGGCTAAAATAAAAAGCCACTCAAGGATAAGGAAATAGAGAGGGACTCAGGAAGGCCGGAGATAGGAATTGACATTCCTCTTTATAAAAAGGGCAAGATTTATCTATGCAGATTCACCCAACACAAGGCTATAAAGCCACTCAAGGTTAAGGGCTAAGGAAATAGAGAGGGACTCAGGAAGGCCAGAGATAGGAATTGACATTCCTCTTAAAAAGGGCAAGATTTATCTTTGCAGATTCACCCAACACAAGGCTATACAGCCACTCTAGGTTAAGGGCTAAGGAAATAGAGAGGGACTCAGTAAGGCTGGAGATAGGAATTGACATTCCTCTTAAAAAGGGCAAGACTGTAGGCTGGGGGAAAACATGAACGAGGAAGGTAGTTCCAGAGAGAGGGTAACCGAGGGAAGAAGCTGTTCTGATACCTCTACAGACCTTTTTCACCCACATGACCAAACAAAAGAACTGGTTGGACCGCTTTTTACGGAAAGTCTACGCACAACCTATGGTACAACTGATGCTTAAACTGTGCGCTGCCATTGTAAGGCGGTCCAGCATGACGACACGTGAAAAAGGTCTATAAGGTTAGAAGCTGTTTCTATACCTGACTATACACACGACCCCAAACGCTGCTTGTATGAAAGTAAGTGTAAGTACAAGTGAGAGTTTTGAAAGGTGGGATCATGATATAAACTGGAGTGATGTTTACGAGGGAGTGAGGTTGATTCACAGTTGAGCCTTAACTGTGCTTAAGGGCACTGGGGGACTTTGAGTGGCCGCCAACCCTGACTAGGCCCCGGATCCGACGAGTCCCCGGGCGACTTTCAAACGTGGCAAAACATAAACAAGAAGCCAATGCGAGCTTCATGGAATGGAGTAAATAAATAGCCTCCCTCGGTTTTCGCAGGTTTGAAATGTTCCACTGTGGATGGATTTGGTCTATACAGGAAGCAAGCTGTCCAGGGTTCATTTTGCTTTCAGGCACTTGGCTTACATGTACATGTACCGTAGAGTTCCTCAGTCGCACCATGATTTGATGTGGCCTGGCTTAATTTTGTTTGTACAAAAATTGGTTTTTAGTTACACGAATCCTAAAATTTAGTGGGCCTGACGTTTCGATCCTAGCAGGACCTTTCTCAAAGAAAATCATCACCATCTGACATTTAGGGTCTTATTTTTTAGGGTCTTATTTTTCTTTACATCTTGTTGTTACAAAATTACATGAAGCGGATATAAATGGACGCTGCAGCGCACATTCTTCAGTTGCCTGATGAAGGTTAGCAGTTAGCAACCAAAACGTTGGCACCAGCATCGACACATCGCGTGACTTTGATCACCCTTTCTACTTACATGAAAATGACAAGAAAACTGAATATTTCATATGAAAATGGGGACACCAAAATGTCACAAGCTGGA
The DNA here is from genome assembly GCA_949987565.1 of Luidia sarsii. Classification (NCBI taxonomy): domain Eukaryota; kingdom Metazoa; phylum Echinodermata; class Asteroidea; order Paxillosida; family Luidiidae; genus Luidia; species Luidia sarsii. Next base: position 8,007,405 of record OX465104.1, on the reverse strand, counting down.
CCCCTGATTCATGGAATTCCCAATATCTATTCACTTCCAAGTTCAGATTGGGCGTGGCTGTATAAAATAAAGACCTTCAGAGTTGCTGACACAGGGCACCTTTAACTTTGCACTGTGCAAGGCCATGGGGTACATACATGTATGTACAATGTACCTTTCTCCCCAACCCTGTCTCCCCTTCACACATGACATGAATGAGGAACAGATCCTGGGGTGGGGATGGGAAGGGATTCGATGGTGGCCACAAAGTTGTCCCTTTTTTCAGACATTCATGTTGATTGATGGTGACAGATTTGAAAATCCGCCCCCCTGCGGTCACATCCTCTCATTCCACGCGCAAAATGTCAGGGGACGCGACGCGAGCCTCATCAAGCCGTACTGAGCGTGACACATGGTGTTAATGAGCACGCAACTCTGTTCATCGCCCCTTGCTAAATGAAAACAAATTCTTGTTTCTTGGCTCCAATACAATGGATTATTTTGCTCCCTGTTTTTGTTTTTTTGTTTTTTTTATGTGAGAAACAAAACGTTGACTGGACTTGGAATTGAACCCAAGACTTTTGGAAAGACAGCCAGCGATACACAGAAAAGCATACGGCCCATCCAAACTTAGTACGATGGGTTATCCGTTGTAAGCTGACTTACGATGCATCGTAAGGCTTTGTGAAATCCATCCCTGGTCATGTGCATGTACAGTACAAGGCACTCACAACCAAAGTAGTCAACTTTCTTTTCTGGCTTTCCGGGTTTCAGGGCAAAGTCAGAATCATTTCCTGCAGTATATCTCCAGCAATCACCATCCCATTTTCATTCAGACACAAACAACAATATTGGTTTTCAACCAGTTTGGGGTTCACACAAGGTGGATGCTGAACTTCATTTTCAATAAAATAACGAATATTGACAATTTACGGACAGCACTTTTGCGGACAGAAGTGGCCGTTGCTATGGAAGCTTACGCACCCTTCACGACTCACTAGTCTCTAAGTGCTGTTCATAAAATTGCTATTACCATTCATCAGTCAACCTAACACATCTATCTTTAAACAAAGAAAGGAACTGAATTTTGAAACTGAATTTTGCTAAAACCCAGCAGAGCACTGAAATAAGGAGAGGAGAAATAGCATTTTGCTTGGCTCAGAAATGACCGCTCTCACATGCAAAGCACATTTGTGACCCGGCACAGCGACATGAGGAATATCCCACCAAAACACTTTTCGAGTAAACAACGCCAAAGTCAAAATATCTTCTCAATTCGATAATTTTATTTTTTTTTTTTTTTTTTTTTTCCGGAAAGTTAATGTATTGGAGGATATTATGTCCAAAGGATTTTTCAGAAATCCGTCTCTAAATGTTGAAAAAACAAGAATTTCGGGGGAGTGTTTGTGTACTGTTTTCATGAAAATGTAAAGTTCCTGCCTTTTTGAATGGCCGCTTTGGAGGAGTTAGAATGGCGCTGCTATATTGTGTCTGGTACGAAATGAACGAGCGAAGTCCCCTTGTACAATTTACAACAAAGTTCACACGGATATAATTTTGATATCATTTGAAAGCTAATGGTATACTCTTTCACATCATTAGAAAATCTCAAAAGTGGGGGTTACTCTCATTATGCTGTGCCGGGTCACATTTGTACATGTACATGTACGTGACATTGATGTGACCTGTTCTGTGAAAATGAGTCAGATGTCTCGCATAGCCATTTCGTGTAATGGCAGATTCAATTCAGAAGGGTAAATTTTTGATGGATTTTTTCGAATCTTTTCTTTCGTTTATTTTCTATTTCTGTACGCCCCATATTTTCATATTCATTTTTTTTTAATTCAGATTACTCCATGTTGTTCAGATTACTCCACGTGCTCAGTGCTTTGTGTTATAAGCGTCTTCGCTTTGGATATATCAGGAGGAAGGATACGGTAGGAAGGACCAGGGAACAACTCACCTCCGATTCCGAATCTGATGTTGTCTTGTCTGAGCCACTCACGGAGCCTTCTTCGCTCATTTCTGCCGAGGGGGGGGGGGGGAAGACGGGAGACGACGGATAAATAGAACCAAAAAGAATGTTTGGGGTCTGGGTTTTTCCAAATTACAGTGCTAAGCAAAAATGTTGCAAATTGCGTACTGACTAAGATGGCCACTCACGGAGCCTTCTTCGCTCATTTCTGCCGAGGGGCGGGGGGGGGGGGGGGGGGAGGACGGGACACGACGGGTAAACAGAACCAAAGAGCGTTTGGGGTCTGCACTTAATTTGCTGGGTTTTTCCAGAATACAATAATATGCAAAAATGTTGCCAACTGCGTACTGACTAAGATGGCCAAAAAGGGAATATCTGAAATTCGGAGGGCCTGACATTTCGATCCTAGCGGGACCTTTGTGTTTTTGAGGAAGGTCCTGCTAGGATCAAAACGTCAGGCCCTCCTAATTTTCGATTTTTCAAAATTGTTCAAAGTTCCCAGTCAGTTTTTCCTTTATTGGTCTGGCCTGTTATGGTGTCTTGATTATGACGGAAGTCTTTTGTCTGCAGTTTCAGTGATTTTGATCCTAGCGGGACCTTTGTGTCTTTGAGGAAGGTCCTGCTTGGATCAAAACGTCGGGGCGGTCGGGCCCTCCTAATTTTTGATTTTTCAGAATTGTTCATAAGTTCCCAGTCAGTTTTTCCTTTATTGGTTTGGCCTGTTATGGTGTCATGGTTATGTCATAACTGTCCGCAGTTTCAGCGATTTTGATCCTTGCAGGACCTTTCTCAAAGGCAAAGAGTGCGAGAAAAGTGCGAGCACATGGCCCAAACAACCAGGCCCAATTTCATAGAGCCGCTTAAGCGTGAAAATCTGCTAAGCAGAAAAAGTCTTCCTCGTGTAAGCAGGATTACAAACTGCACTGCGATGTGATGTCCATTGCTTTTGACTTGTATTCCACTCTTCTTTACTTAGCGTGGAACAAAAGTGAAGTTTGGGTTGGCAAGGGGATCCTGTGGCTCATGAGTTTTTTGCGCTTAAGCACATTTTGACGCTTAAGCGGCTCTATGAAATTGGGCCCAATCTAAGCATGAGCCCCAAGCCTGATCCAGGTTTTGTAAAGGGGCCCATTTCATCCCAAGCTACTGAGAGCTCTATTTTGTTTGACATGCCGTGAGAATTCTAAAGTGCAGCGTGCTTTCAAGAGAACACAAGGGCCTACAGCTAAATAACCCATTTCCTGTGACAACATCGCAAACTCACTACAGAGATTTTGCAAACATGCAATTTCTGAACTAAACTACACACTGTACACTGCACAACATACACTGTGGCGTCTTTGCAGAATCTACAGTATATCAATGACATACTGGCTAATCTCCACAACGTTCCAAGAGTGAAACAGATAGCAAATTCCATGGGATTTTAATGTAAAGTTAATGCCAAGAACATACAGTAGTTAAGTTATATCAGATGAATGTACCGTAGCTCGGGTCTGAAGTTTCGATCCTTGCAGGACCTTTCTCAAAGGCAAAGAAAGCGAGATAAGTCCTGCTAGGATCCAAGCACAAAGCCAAAGGCACTTTTAAGATTTGCTTTTTATGTCAGTGAGCAGTTTATTGCTTGATAACATTTTTTTTGTTTACATTCTTGATCCTTGAGATTTCAAGCTATTCAAAGTGGAGGTGGGAAGTCAAGAATTGCTAGAGGTGACAACATGAATGTACAAACAATCTCTATTTCAAAGGTCAACTGAAGACCCCCAAAAATGAAAAACCTGATTTGGCATCAAATATGTTCATTAATGCATACTTTCATACTAAGTGATACTTTTCTCGTTTATCGTTCTGAAGAGAGAGAGGGGGAGAAAAACCGATCTTTGGTTACCTTCCTCGGTGATCTCGGCCACTCCGACACTGTCATCCTGCATGAAGGCTGGACTGCCTATGATGAAAGGCAGGGAGCGATGTGCATACAAATCCTGCAAGTGGCAACATGCCATGTAGGGTGGGATGCCAAGAGAGAGACATGAAGAGCGAGGGGGCGGGGACAGGGAGAGAGAGGGAGAGAGAAGGAGAGTGAGAAGGAGAGAGGGACAGGAAGAGAGGAAGAAAGGGAGAGAGAGTGAAAGAAAGACAAAGGGACAGGGAGAGAGAGAGGGGCAAGGAGATAGACAGGGAGAGAGAGGGGAAGAAAGAGAGAGGGGGTAGGGAGAGAGAGGGGGCAGGGAGAGAGAGAGGGGCAGGGAGAGAGAGAGAGGCAGGGAGAGAGAGAGGGGGGCAGGGAGAGAGAGAGGGAGAGAAAGAGAGAGAGACATGGAGAGAGAGGGGGCAGGGAAAGGGGACAGGAAGAGGGGGCAGGGAGATAGAGAGAGGGAGAGAAAGAGAGAGGGATGGGGGAGAAAGAGAGAAAGAGAGGGAGAGAGAGGGGAGAGAGGGAGACAGAGAGAGACAGAGAGGGGGTGAGAACAGAAGAGGAAGGAGTAGAAAAAAACAAAACCAAAAACAGGTGGCGTCAGTGTTTTGCTCGACTTCCGCGTTGATCATTTACTGATCGTTTGAGACAAATGTTCACTCTGGACTGAGTAGGGGGAAAGGAAAGGGATGGAAGGGAGGAGAAGGGTGGGGGGAGGACGTCACTTCCCAGTAAACTATGTTGGCATTTGCGTTACTGCTTTTCTGTGTCACAGTATGGTGGCTCTTTCATCGTTCCTACAAAGTAGAGTTCTCTTCATCAGAACAACGCATACTCACAAAAGAGAAATTCGCAAATGGTGTCACTGCAAAACCATGCCTTGCCTTGCTACCTCCATCATGGATAGCCTGTAATTGACTATTTACATGCACCAGTTGACTGAGCTCTTGTGGCAGTTGCCATGGGAGACAGCACTGAGCCCATCTGGTGCATGTATATCCCATCAGACAACTGAAGCAAGAGAACGCTGCTGATAGATACATGTAGAAGCTGCCATTGCCACTTGCATGTCCTAGCTGTGGCCCTTTCACGAAACAAAGGTCTCGGCTGAGGCTTGGCCGTCATTTTCATTTCTTATACCTGAAATTTAGTGTCATACTGGCATGGAATTTGTCTTTTGACCAAGGGTTCTGGGCGAAAACTCTGAAGTGGATAGTCAAATACAGTAAGACATCGCGTGTGAGTACACGTCTGTGTACTGGAGTCTTCACTCACGACCGGAGTCTTCAACCATGGAGTCTTCACTCACCAGTTTATTTGTGAATCACACCTCTTCATGAAAGAGACAATCCACATGGTGCGTCCACAAACCATACACTTCTGCACATACAAAGTGACAGACTTGCCCTGGTAGTCTGAATCATCAGAACACATGGGCATGTGCAGTACACGTACTTACAGCACACACTTTGAGATCCATACTTTCTGTTAGCTTTCCAAAGCTCACAGGCAGTGCATTTCTACATCGAGCTGAGATGGACAGTGGGAACAGCCCAATACAGTTTAGGTCCTCATTTTGAAGCTTTAGGCTTTATGAGTCAGGACTCCTAGGTAGGAGCCTGGTGAAACCAGTCTTTGACTGTGTTTCTCTTTTAATCTGCTCAATAGAAAGATCACCCAGTAGTCCTGAGATACCTATCCAGGGATCTCGATAGTATGGGACTCTAGGGATAAAAAATAAACTAAGCTTGGTCAAATTTGTATTTTCCCTACGACATATATGAGCTATGTATTTCAGATACTGGACATTAATATAATCCCGTAGTGGTTGACTTTTTGTTATGCGCTCTAGATCAATATTAGCAAAGAAAAGGGCATGATTAATTTTGCCTTCTACTAGTGATGGTTTCCTGCGGAATCCATCCTTGATCATTCACCTTAGAAAACCATACCAACAGTAGACAGTAGACAGTAGATAGAGTCTAGATAAGAGTCTTTGGGATGCAATGATGTCCCTCAAAACAGGAAGGACAACCAGGAAACCAACACCCCCCCCCATTAGCCTTCAGGCTGGGTGAGGGTCACTGCCAATCTTCAGCCCCCAGAGGGGGTAGGAGTCTTGTTTGTTTAACCCCTTGCCCAAAAAGGGACAGCATATTGGGTTGGGGGAAGTTTCCAAAAGGGAAGCAATACACAGTCTAAATGAGACTTAAATGAGACTTAAGGCTTTGCATGGTGGGTGAATCAATATAGGAAGGTTTGCGGTGAACACCATGTATCAAGTCTCTTAAAGGAAGAGGTATGGTTCTGAGTTACCCTCGAGTTACCCTCAGGTTCTTTTCAGAGAGTTACCCTCAGGTTCTTTTCAGAACCATACCTCTTCCTTTAAGAGACCTGATACATGGTGTTCACCGCAAACCTTCCTATATTGACACAGTCTAAAGCTGCATTTCCACTGGACTCAAAAAGTGGGAAGAACTACTAAGACTATAGTTTATTTTCAAATGGGTAAAACTTACAGCCATTCCCATTCAGACGTTTGAATTCAACCCAGCCAGTGGCTAAAGTAACTGAGCTGGCAATATAAGAGCTCACGAGGGAGCTGTGCACGACCTTTGAGGTCACAATAGTCCATGAGATAAAACCAATTCCGGCTGCCATCAAGGAGGAGTTTAATCATGGTGCTAACACTGCAAAGAACATGATTACATGTACGGTATGTACTGGTACATGTACAACGCATGTGTGTTGTCGCTGCACTTTACAGGCTCATGGCACTCTACAAGCCGAGTTCCATTTTGGCAAGTCGCCCATTTCCACTGGGCTAATCGACACGGTAAACGTTGCCTGAGGTGCACTGCACAAAGCCTTATGATGCATCGTCACTCAACTTACGACTGGTAGCCCATCGAAAGTTGTGACAGGCCGTATGGCTTCTGTGCATCGCTCATTGTCTTCAGATTGATCGTAAACTATGATGAGTTCGGTGAAATTGACTGCTGGTCACTTACAGGGCAGAGGTTGGAAGAGGTCGCAACGATTCAAGTAATCAAGAAGAAACTTCACTGGGCCTTTTCCATAGCAGTATACGGTAGCTTAATATATAATTATATCAAGTTGGGCAAGATGCCCATTGGGGTATCTTTGTTTCATCTCCTGATGAATTCACTCTGCACTGCGTTCGAAGTACGGGTAATCGCGCTCTCCTAGGATTAGCGAGCGTGACCTAGCCCGGGCAGGAAGTGACGGTTGACTTTGACAGCGAGTTTAGCCAAGAAAGGGGGAATGGGGGTGGGTTTTTTTTTTTTATGGGCACCAACGGGGGACAGTATTTGGGGGAGGAGGGGGAGGGTTGTCTAAACTGGTGACGTACATTGGAAAGCGGAAGGGCTCTTCAGCAAAATATGATTTTGTTTTTTCTTGGCACAGACACGGCAGAAATTAGAGAAAATCCTGTCTAGTCTTGTCCCTCGGTCCCAGAGGGGCTGGGAATTTTTTTCGGAGGGGGCGTCTGGACTCTTGGGGTTGCACGGGGAAGGGCAGTGGGGGGCGGTTCAGTTTGGGATGGACATCATAACAGGATGCATCAAGGGTGTCAGGGTGTCTTTGGGATAGCCTGGTCCAATTGTTGACAACCATTTTCAGGTCAAAGCTACGTGTAAATTGCCGTTAAATGTACATGTAAATGTGCAAGTGCATGTACATGTACATGCACATGTACATGTGTACAAGCACGTACCTTGTACCGGGTACATGTACATGTACCGGGGTACGTGCATGTACATGTTTACCGGTACCTTCGATTGTCCCGGCTAACGATTTAGTGCAACTGCTCCACTGAAGTCCCCAATTTTTAATTAAGATCAGCACAAGAGTTCCGTGAAAGAAGTGCAGTTGACAACTTTGCCCTTCAACCTAGGCCTACCGGTAACTGCCATTTGCATCAGCTCATCAGTATCCTAAATAGGACATCTGAAGGCTCGGTGGTTTCAGTACAAATTGGAGATCTTTTCAAATCCTGGCTGAAACTGTTCAAAGCAGTTTCACAAATGGGCGAATTCATCCATGCAGCAGAAAAGATCTACGTCTACGCCTGTTGTCATGTTGGAGTTGCCCGTGGGGCAACTCATAGTGTTCAACCTTCTTCTCACATTTACCTAAATCGTCTCAATAAATAATAACATCAAAATGTTCTAGTGCTACACCGAACTTGAACAAACAACCTGATCAGGGATGGATTTCCCCAAACTCGTCGTAACTTACGATCAATCGCAAGTTGATGAGCACTGCACAGAAACCATACGGCCTATGGCAACTTACGATGGGTTGTCCATCGTAAGTTGAGTTACGATGCATTGTAAGGCTTTGTGAAATCCGCCCCTGATCGGAAGTAGACTGTATCTTTGTGTGGGATGCGGAGGATGGGGACAGCTGTTGGGGGATGGGCTGGGCCGGGGTTTTTTTCCCGGAGATTGGGGCTTCCTGGTCTAATTAAGTGCAACGGGGCAGGGTTCAGGTTGGTTACCATTTGAAGGGGTACTACGGTGGAGAGGGGTAGGGTGAGGGATTTCCGGGGAACAGGATCTGGGAGGTTAGGATTTCGGGGTAGGCTATTTAGAGGTGTTCAAACTGGCATGAAAAAGCGTGATTCTCTCTAAAATGTTTTAATTTCACTGTGACAATACTAACACATGTACATTTTGTGAAGTTAGACTTTTGAAGTAATCAAAATGCTTAAACACAGAATAGCCGTTGATGCTTCTTGTCTTCTCTCACAGTAGTAAAGAAAAAGACACAATTCACTCTCTAGTTTTAAATTGTGAATCAAAATCAATGGCAATGGGAGGTTATCATAGCTGCCAACCTATGTTAAAGGAAATTAGGAATACTTCTGCTAAAAAAAGAGGAATCACAGAGTAAACTACATAGGAATACATGTGTATTTCAAAGCCAAGAATCGGAATCTGTTGTAAAAAGTGATACATTTTTACCAAAAAAGAGTTATAACTCAGATTCTTTTCAGAACCACGCCTCTTCTTTAAGAGACCTTATACATGGTGTCACCGCAAGCCGTCCTATATTGTTCCACCCAGTCTTATTTAATCAAAAAAAGAGGAATGATTCCTCCAAAACACCCATGGGTTGTGGAGAACTGAGAGGCAACTGCCATGGGGGGAGGGGGAGGAGGAGGGAGGGAGGGTTACCTTGGGCTCTAGGATGGGTTCCACCACGGCTCTGTAGGTGGCATCCTCGTCATCGGAGTCAGAGTTCCCCACGTTCGCGTCCAACTGCTCAAAGGCCGTGTCCAGGACGTTGATGCCCAGCGTCAGGGCTTTGATGACCCTTGGGATGACCTCGGCTTCCCTCTGCTCTCTCGTCTTGGCCTTGGTGGTGGGGGAGATGCGAAGAAAAAAAGAGACTAAAATTAACAGCCCTGATAAAGTACAAAGTACCAGAACATGTACAGTCTGACAGTGAATGGATGATTTGGTAAAATAACTCCAAGGCAAAGATTTTTCTCTAGTGTCTGGCATCCAATTCGTAGTCTAGCCGATGTGGCCCATTTAAAAACAATAGCAATCTGTTCCTTATCAAGGTCTACTGTAGCTTTTGACCTAGATTGGGCATTGGTAAAATCCTATGCCTTCTCTGGTTGGCCCTGATGTTGTCCTCCAGGTTTCAGGAGGGCTCTGAAGGTTCAAGGTTCAAACACAAGGGCCCCTTGCTTGTCAGTCTAGATTCGGAGATGTGTCTACTTTAAAAGACAATTTTCTTTTCAATTTCCTGAGACTTGCACACATGATTTGCCCTTCCACAGACACGCAATGTGGACAGATAAAAGGCTTTCAACTGACGTAAACAGTGGACAGAAACAGTATGGTGGCTGACAAAGTGATAATGTTGTCAGACAAAAGTCTGATGCCTAACCTTGTGACTACTGACAAGTAGCCAGACAAAGGTCTAGTACCTGACCCTGTGACTACTGACAAGTAGCCAGACAAAAGTCTGGTACCTGACCCTGTGACTACTGACAAGTAGCCAGACAAAAGTCTGGTACCTGACCCTGTGACTACAGACAGTAGCCAGACAAAAGTCTGGTAACTGACCCTGCGACTACTGACAAGTATATGTAGCCAGACAAAAGTCTGGTACCTGACTCTGCTACTACTGACAAGTAGCCAGACAAAAGTCTGGTACCTGACCCTGTGACTACTGACAAGTAGCCAGAGGTAATGTGCATGTAATGTAATGCCTGGGCTGCATTTTAGCGGCCACAGGCAAGAATTGGTTTGGATGTTTCTGGTTGTCACACTGCTGTGGATATATATACATGTGCACTTCATCGGCCAATTGTGACTCTGACGTGACTCACATTGCCCGGGAAAATCTCCGTGGAATAAGATTCCAACTGATTCTTGGGCCCTTTTCCAAATCCTCGCTTAGACGTACACTTGTACAGTAGACTCAGGCTCCGGCTTTGTCTCCATGTCTTTCAGCAATTTTAAATGTAACCAGGCACTTTTTATTCTGGAATGACCAATTTTGGTGCCAGGTGGTTTTTTTTGGTCTATAACTAAGTTTGTATCGAGTAGTGCTAGTGTTTCCTATTCCCATTTCCATGGTTATTCATTGTTGTTTCCGTTCATTGCAGAATCTTGTAGGTGTATTATCAGCCCCTTTGTTTATCATACATGCTTGATAGAAAAAAGATCTCAGCTTGAAGACATTGTCCTTTTTACATAAAGTTAAAGGCATGAAAACTGGAGCCGAAGGTTAGAGATGATCAGCAGGAGCCAGAGCCTAAGCCTGGATTTGGGGTAAAAAGCCCCGGTAGTGACACTCATGATTTGACAGGCGGAGTCTGGTGCCTGACCTTATGGCATGAATAAATGAATGCAGAGTCTGGTACCTGATCATCTTTCTTGACGTTGGCCGAATCTGGTTTGGAGTCTGTTTCTTCTGAATCGTCGTACACTCGCTAAAATGATGAAAATAAGAAAGGAAAACATCTCTCTAATGCAAACAGTCTGAACATTTTTTTTATAGAAGGTTAAGAAGGTTTGCCTTTGAGAAAGGTCCTGCTACATGTACATTAGGATCGAAACATCAGGACCTCTAACTTCTGAGATTTATGTATTGTAGGTCATTAGTCAGTGAGCAGTTTGCAACAGTTTTTGTTTTAAGGTTTGCTCTTGTTTAAAAAAAAAAGCCGTTGGAATAATTCATCTATTAAAGGTTTTCCTGATTATCTTCCATGCACATAGCACAAGGGCTTTCGGGGGGTGATATGCCATGAAATCTGTGGGTCTTAACAAAAGATAAAGTCCATTTCCGCTGTGAAAATTTTGGTCATGGTGGATTCATCTTTATGCAGATGGAGTCACCATGAAAAAGGCCCAACTTCACTCTGTGAAGTTGTGGTAAAATCAAAGTGTTTGACTGTGTTCTGGATGGGCTTGGTTAGGCTTGGATGGGTTGGGTTGGTTTAGGTCTGGTTGGGTTGGGTTGGGTTGGGTTAGGTTGGGTTGGACTGGGTTGAACTGGGTTGGGTTGGGTTGGACTGGGTTGGACTGGGCTTGGATGGGAACAGTGGGTTTGACTGGGTTAGGTTGTCTTGTCTTTTCTTGGGTTGTCTTGTCTTTTGTTGGGTTGTCTTGTCTTTTGTTGGGTTGGTACTTGGTTTCAGTTGGCCTTGATGGGTTGTGTTGGGTTTGATTGACTCATTTTCGTTTGGTTGGATTGGGCTGGATTACATGTAGGTTAGGGTCTGCTGGGTTTGGCTGGGTTCATCTGTGTTGGGGATGGGTTGGGTTGGACTGGGGTATGGCTGGGTTGGTTTGGGCAGAGCTGGAATAGGTAAGGTTGGGTTGGGTAGCAATGTGTCAAATTGTGTGGGCTTGTTACATAAGTTATGTTGTGTTGCACTGCGTTGTGTCAGGGTTGGGCTGGAGTCGATTGGGCTATGTCAACCTGGGTCATATACATGTAATATGACTTGAGCCGCATTGCATTACCTCTAAATACCATTTCTTTGCGGGGCGGAAGGGGAAGGGGGCCGAAACGGGGAATTAGGGAGGTGTCCTTGTGCACCATCAAAGCACTTGAGAAATAAGAGACTTGGTTCTCCTTGGCTGAGAGGAAGGAAGCCATTCATTTGCAGCAGTCAGCCATGACACCAGACACTCCCCCATCTCATCCCAAGCATCTCCCACTACACCTTGTCCTTGCCCCTGTCCTGAAGACTGTCCTGGGCACCTTGTCCTGGCGACGAAGGAGCCTCATGTGCATACATGTAGTACATGTATGTACAGTGTGGTGCTATCCTTGTCGAGAGGAAGGATGTTATCAGTCTGTAAGTGCAGGTATAATGTGTGTAGCAAATCACCGGTAATGAGATGGAGGGGAAGGAGTCGATGATAAGTGACAAACTTTAAAGCACACTGCAGCAGCAAATTAGATTTATCCAAATTTCCTAAACGATCAGTGTCTGCGTCGTACAGCTACATGTACATGTACATGTACGTGAAAAAAACCAAAAAATTGTGTTGTCATTTCAACCAATTTCCATGCATGTTTTAAACAGGCTGGTACCATACCAGTACATGTATATCAACACAGAGTACTAAGAAATTCAACAGTTTTCAAAAACTTCCAAGTCAATCTCCCTTCCTTCGTTTGAAACTATAGTTTAAAAAACTTTGCATCCATTTTGTGTAATTGCCACACTGCTGTAGCTATATGTACGCCTGCGAAGGACAAACGTCACATTCAACCACAGGTCTCTTGCTCAAAAATTTCAGTCAGTCTTCCTTTCCCTTGTTTGTTGGAATATGAAATAATACTGAGGCACTGGAAATTTCATTTTAGAACACAATGGGTTTTCCTCCACTGAGGGCCGTGTGGGATGTAATGTAATCACCTCAGTTGGGTTCAACCCCATTCAGCTCTGATTTGGCCAAGCTTTACGGGGGCTTAGGGGGAAGTCCTGCATGGAAGTCTTGCTGGGTTTCTCTCTGGCCCCTCCTTTAATCAGATTCTCCTTCTCAACCTTCTCATTCTGAAGGCCACCCTCCAAGGGGATACTGTGAGGGCTTAAGACTGACCGGTGTCTTGTTAAGTTGTTCAGGACTAATTGCCTCTGCGTTTACCGGTGACTGACAAGGGCACAAGTGACCACTGTGGACATACATGTACTTTACATGTGTACCGTACATGTACATGTACATGTACAAGTGAACTCATACTGTAGAGGGCAATGAACATGTACATGTACATGTAAACATGTATACATTAGTAATAACATGTACATGTCCATTTATTGCATTGACATAAATGCATGCACCATACTTGCATGTACTGTACATGTACCATACATGTACAACATGTAAGCTGAAACTGTACAGTCATGTACGGTGCATGCACATGCACATGTACTTAATACCGGTACATGTACATGTAGGTCGATCACACAGTACGGTACATGTACCAGGGTATACCGGCGTGTACATAAATGTTCATCATGTTCAGTGTACACATGAACAGCACATGAACAATGAATACCGGGTACATCTTTTGTGCTGCATGGATGCATTCGGCAGTTTGTGAAAATGCTGATGATAAATGCACACGATGCACATGTATATGATATGTATGTATACATATACAGTGAACATTGTGTATACCGATACCGGTATGTACTGTGCACGTATACCGGTATGTACATGTACATTGTGTACATGTACTGTACATTGTACATGTACATGTACCGGTACATATGACTAAATTCTTTGTGAGTTTAAGGTCCCCTCTTAGATCAAGGGTGCTAACTTGTTGTACTTTTTGAGTCTGTCATTTGGATCATTCCATCAATGTTGAGAAAATATTGTGACATCTGCCCATGGGTGATGTTAAAGTACACTGTAGTACCGGTACACGCTGTACTTCCTGCCCGGCTGCAAAATTTGGTGATTTATCGTCATTTTGATGACTAACAGAGGACAAGGGTTGTGAACAAGCACGTACCGTACATTTACATGTACATCTACACGTACATGTACTTACTACTTGTGATATACACAAATGTTGCAAACTGCTTACTGACTAAAATTACCAAAATGCAAATCTCAAAATTTAGTGGGCCTGACGTTTCGATCCTAGCAGGACCTTTCTCAAAGGCAGAGACTTACACACATGCATGTGCATGTACCGTACATACATGTGTAGCTACAGGTGTTCTGTCACACCCTATGATCGCCATGGGTCACTCCAGGCTCCAGCCATGATTTATGAGTGACCCGAAAACTGGAGTAAGATTTACACTTACAGTACACTTGCATGTACATGTACGCCCATCTGAAGTCTTGAGGGCTTGTTGAACTGTTACATGTTCTGACTCAAAGACTGTGCTTAAGGTACATGCTATTGTAAATGTAGCCTCATACGGTAGTATGTAGTACTACGCCAGAAATGACACATACATGTACATGTGCATGTAAATTCAGTCCACATGGCCTAATATCACCCCTCTAGAGAAACTCTCTCTTCATTGAACTTCTTCAACGGTTTTTGTCCTCTCTGTTTGTGTATGGGATCAAGGGGTTTGAAGATTGACAGCACAGCAGTTAGCGCTAAGCCTCCTGTGCGGGGTGGACTGTTATAGATAGTCAGAATGAGGCCAATGGATGCATCCCCCTGCTTACCTGTATCATCACTATTTTCTTGGCGTGTGTGTCAGTGCTAAACACGCAATTTGCATTGTACCAGGCAGCCACAGATTCGGCTGAAGAATTTGCAAATAATGCAGTCTTATGATAATGACGTGGGAAGTCCTACGGTACTGATCGATCTTTTTCTAATGCCACTCCCCGTCTCTGGAATTCACTGCCTCCAATATTCGTTCCATTAATTCAATATCTGAGCTTAAATTAGCCCTTATAGCCCCTACACAACATTGGTAAGATCGAAAAAGAGAAATGTTCACAGATTTACATGAAACTTATACAGTTTGAGGATGGTTACAGTAGAAACCTCTCACTGAAATATTTCTGCCTAAAATGTTGTATTTTGGGAGAAATTAGTGAAAGAAATAGCCTAGTTTACGTCTCACCGAGATCTAAACTATTTTTCGGAACAGCACGGCGTTGAATGCTGCATTTTTGCGAAACAAATGAAGCGGATTTCACGATTTTCTCGAGACTCGATTGGCGGATTGAGCTGAAATTTTCACAGGTACATGTATGCTATTTCAAGCATACATGTATGTTGCATCAGACATCGTATGAATGCTATTCTTTGACCACCTCGTTGTTAATTGTTCTTAATAATTTTTGTTTTTCTTTACTGTTTTTCTTGTACTGTGCCACGAGCGTCTCTTGAGATGGATACTGGCGCCCTATAAATGCCAATTATTATTATCATTATTATTATTATTATTTATGATGTAGAGGGTGCCGCCTAGTGCCTGATCTGCTGCCAGATCTGTTGCAGAGGCAGAGAAAAAACCCTGCACATGTACCTGTATGACAATATACTTGCATATGTAAATGTGCATCTCGGCAAAAAAAAACATGCTTTAACCCTGGATAGGGTTATGTGATTTGTTAATAAGGTCCAGAGGGAAGTGAACAGATGAAAATATGTTGATAGTCTTGATAGTGACAGCCACATGTAGACTCATGATATAGCATGATGTTTGCGTCGAGGAGAATGTAATTCAATGAGCACTCAGTGTTTATCACGTCAAGCAGGGCAAGCCCTTATTGAATCACATGTAGACTACATGTACATACATGTTCATATGTTACGTGTATGTGTACATGTGTACAGACATCATGTAGCACTTCTCTTTCAAGCAAGGAGTGTGGCTCTGAAAAGAGCTGTTAACTCAATGTTTTGGATAGTGTGTACATCTACCGGTACTCTGCCCGTCTCTTGTACATACATGTATATGTATGGGCAAGAAGGACAAGGACAAAAACTTTAAAAAAGGACTCAAAGTTGTTGGTGTCTTCGTCATTCTGCCTTTGACAAAGGTCCTGCTAGGATTGGAATTACAGGCTCTCTGCATTGACGGGAGTTTGGTCCTTGAAGTCAGAAAGCAGTTGGCAAAATTTGTTTGTATTAGTTTTTGGGCATGAATCTAATGCCTTGTGGAGACCTAGTCCAATAGATTGAATAGATCTCCACAGGGGAAATTGTAAAGGTGTATATAGGTCTCCACAAGGTTTTCACAAAACTGGTGTTTGGAAATAACTCAAAAGCGGGAAATTTGTGATAAGTAAGAATCCGTCGCAAATAGAAGTGTTACATAATTATGTAATGGACATATGGTCTAACTACATGTATCTACCAAGGAAAATTAATGTGGTTGAAATGGGAGCATTTTTAAAACATTGTTTCTCACTCGGTTGTATAGTGCACGAGAACAAAGCAATGTCTCCACAAGGATACAAAAATGAGAATGTGTGTACTGTACATGTGTGTACTAATGTATATGTGTGTGTACTGTGCATGTGTGTACTGTACGGTACATGTGTGTACATTAGTCCATGCCCGAGTAGAGGGCGACTCTTGGCTCAGCCTTGACCAGAGTTCAAAAGTTCAAAAGGAAATAGGCTGGAGGCCAGTCAGATTGTCTTGGTCTGCTACGGCAAAAGGCACATTGCAACCTATAGACCAACAGCATCTATTACAAAATGACATTGTGATACTGTAATACTGCCGTGGCAGACCCGACTAGTGTCAAACCAGCTACAGTGTGTATATGGTCAAACCAGCTATAGTGTCAAACCAGCTATAGTGTCAAACCAGCTATAGTGTCAAACCAGCTATAGTGTCAAACCAGCTAAAGTGTCAAACCAGCTATACGGTCAAACTATGGGCAGAAGTAAAGAGCACCGCCACGCATTTGTATTCCTGTGACGTGACGTGTGTTCAAATTTGCCCGTGGCGCTATGAAGCCATGCGGCGACGCGCAAGCGAAGATGGCAGCTTCCGTGACTTTACAGTCTGGCATCTGCTATTGTCCATCCATGAATCATACATGTCTGTGGCGACAGCAAAAGACTGTAGTCCAGACCAGACGGGTAAGCAACGTCTCCCTTGGGAAGGAATAGTACACATGTACTGCCATACCGGTACAGCACTGACTTGACTCTGTCAGTGTATAAAAAAAGTCACCATTTTTTTATAACAAAAATATCGTAATTCACAATATCGTCAGGTGCCCTGCAAAAGGGAGGGCAAAAGAATATCACTAAGATATTTTTTTAATTATACATGTATATCATTTTCATTATTACTCATTATTTTATTTTTTTATGTGCTTCAATTCTATCCACACTCTGTGTTCACATAAATTATGTCAATGATGAAGTAAAAAGTACTTGTAAAAATCCATGAAATGGACCAGACGGAATTTGAAGAGCGTAAAGTGATTATAGCGTCTGAACACACTTACATACAGTATATGTACATGTATGCCCTTCTGCTGGGCACCGGACGATACATGTACACATATGTACAAAAATGTTTACCAAACTGCTTACTGACTAAAATGACCAAAATACAAATCTCATAAACTCAGAGTGCGTGACTTTTCAATCCTGGCAGAAAAGAAAGAAAAATCATAAAAAAATAAATAGTGACCTGATGAATGGATGAATCATCGCTATGATGTATGAAAGCAATGCACGATGCAACCTAATGGCATTCAACTGGCAATAAATCTATCCAGGTCTTGGGTGTTTCTCAAAGTCTTATCGTGATGGTGGCTTAGTTTGGAGGAGAGATAAGCGCCCCAACAAATAAATAACCACTGGTGACTAAAGAGTATCGGTGGATTTTGTGAAGTCTCAAAATTTAGAGGGCCTGACGTCTCGATCCTAGCAGGACCTTTCTCAAAGGTTTGAGAGGTTTGAGAAAGGTCCTGCTAGGATCGAAACGTCAGGCCCTCTAACTTTTCAGATTTATGTATTAACAATAGCATTTCAAGATTAACCAGTTGGTAAAAGTACAGTACATTGCTTTTATAGCAGCAACTACGGTTCTGAATGAATCTGATGGGGTAGCTTTTTACTACGGAAGCTTCAGCAGTCTGTGTCAATTTTTTAATGCCTTATTTTGTCACGCGTGCAAATATTTTCGTGCATACATGTAATTATCATCTCTTACAATTACCCTCGCTACAAATCAACGCAACTTGTGATCGTACTCTCGAAAGTTACGCAATACATTTAGGTTTTCTATAGGTAAAGTATCACGGAGTCATCTCAATTTTTGGTGGAGCCCAGTCAGCCCAGTGAGTAGTGACACCCCTATAATCCCCAAACATTAGGAATAGAGGCACCCTGTAGACAACTGATGGTCTTTAAAGGCCTTACACGACATTGGTAAAAGTCAAAAGATTGCCACGGTCTGTGTTAAACCATTAAACATTCCCCAAAAGAAATCCTGCGAAGGTTTTAGCTCAAATTGTAGTTTAAGAAAGTGGAAAAAGGCAAGAAAACATCACAGTTTTCGCACCGTTCTGTAGTCAGTAGTGTAAGAAATTGCTTATTACTCACAAGTAATAAACTATTTATCTATATCTATATACATTTTTCTATATTTGCGTGACAATTTCTCGAGAAGTACAGCATCCAAGAGTGTAAGATTTCAACATGAGGATTCTATCATGGCCATCTACAAACTTTGTAAATTAGAAGGAAATCTGAGGACACCGATGTTTTCCGATCTTCCCAATGTTGTATTGGGCCTTTAAGTGCGAATCATAATTTGCAACCATACATGTACTCAAAATGCCAAGTCACTTTGACTCAGGTCTCTCAGCACAGACTACTGTACGTACGTTTTCAATGAACTGCGTGTTGGCCAACATCAGGAAGTCGTTGAAGACGTTGTGGACGCGGGAGTCCGTGCACTTGGTCTCGTGCACCAGACCGTCCACCTTCTTCTCCAGGTCGCTGGTCTTGGTCAGCATCTTGGAGGAGAACTCTTGCAGGTACAGCAACAGCTGCCAGGCGGGGAATGGGAACAAAGGGGGAAAGTGTTGAAAAAGCACAGAAAAGAAAGGAGCCATCAAGTAAGAGCTTGAATCACATTCTCGAGGAGAATAACAGGTACAATATAACTAAGACTTAAGGCTACGCATGGTGGGTTAATCAATATAGGAAGGTTTGTGGTGACACCATGTATAAAGTCTCTTAAAGGAAGAGGTGTGGTTCTGAAAAGAACCTGAGTGGTAACTCGACGTTTCAACCAGTATGCTGTTGCTGTCATCATCTCCTGATGACTTTATACTTGGTGTCACCGCAAACCTTCCTATATTGAGGTACAAATGTACAATATAATTTCATGTATACAGTATATTATGTATGTGAAAATATGTACATGTTCATGTAGGTATACAGTACATGTCCCGCTACATGTACAGTGCATGTTTATGCTAATGAAATAATTTTCTTGTACTGTAGATGTACTGTCCTGTAGATACATGTACACTTTACTACCGGTACTTCAGATACTGTACTACTTTTCATGCATATTTACGGTACATTGTACAGTTAGTGTACATGTACATGTATGTGTCCATACATGTACAAAAGAAGTATGCATTAGGTAAAGGTTAAACAGAAGGAAATACCATAATCTAAAAGTAACCCACCACACCTCTCACTTATCAAGAGGCAAAAGTCAGCTTTGAGAGGGGAAGGAACCCGGAATAAGAAGGTGGGCAAGGGCCGCCAGGCATGCTGAACTTCTATAAGGAGACAAACACTTACTCTAATTTCCAGCCGAATCTACTAAAAAGTTACAACTATTCTATCAACACCCACAAGCTAACACAACAAAAAGTCAAAGATGAAGAACAAGAAAAAAGTCCAGAAAACAGCCCTGGGGGCAGGGTGTGGGGCAGAGATGGACAGGGCAAGTCAGTTTAAGTAGGCCTACACTGTACCCACTGGACTCGGTTTATGTTAACTGGGAGGATACTGTAGTTCCCTGGGATGAAATTCAAACGAGTAAAGTAACCATTGTCCTGGTGAGTTTTACTCCTTCAAAAAGTCCAGTGCGAACAAGGGCTCTTAGCCACAGTTCACAGCCACGCAAGGTCCAAGGCAATCAAATGACTGAGATGAGTACTCTCTAGTCTGGTACCCACCCCAGCGTCGGACGCCAGCGACCAGTTGTTGCTGCTCTTGCGGATGTCGGTGATGGAGAGAGGCTTCTCCCAGACCTGGGGCTCCTTGGAGGGAGGGAGGGGAGGAGCCGTATCCATGGCGCCATTGCTGTCCGCTGCCCCAAACGATGGCAGGGCTAAGGCCTGAGGGAAAACACCAAGAAGGAAAGAAAAGGGGGAGACGTCCAATCGTTAATCAATGCCTGCAGTAAAGCATCCAATCTTCAGTTGCCTGACGAAGGTTAGCAGAACTTCAAACCAAAACGTAGCTGATGCTAGCAACACGACATTGCGTGACTTTGATACCCTTTCTCCGCGTCTGTACCACCGCGATGAACAGCCCTTTCCATTCTTCTCCTTCATCTTCAGGCGTATGAGGCTGCTAGTGCTAAGTACTGTTGCTGCTGTCTTTTGGTTGTTGATGTTTGCTTGATGGATCACTTGCAAGGGCTCACCAGGGGGGGGGAGGTCAACAACTTGAGCCTGATTTCCAATAAAAACCTTAGCCTCTTTCTCTCCTTGATCCCCCCCCCTTCTCGCAAATCCCTACCCTACTCCTTGCCCTTCCGTTTGATCTCATCCTACCAGCTTTCCTTCTTTGTTTCTCATCCGTGTCCTATTCACTCTCTTTCCCCCTTCCTTCTTGTACATGTACATGTATCTGTTTTGTCTTTGTCACTCTGCCTTTGAGACAGGTCCTGCTAGGATCGAAAAATCAGGCCCACTAAATTTTGAGATTAGCATTTTGGTAATTTTAGTCAGTAAGCAGTTTGCAACATTTTTATATGTATCACTTTAAGTCAAAAACCTTGGCCGTCGACTCGACACATCTGTTTAAAAGCTCTGGATTCTAGAGGCAATGAACCATTAACTTGTACCATTTTACAGTACTACCGGTACCATGACTACTGTACATGTACTGTACCAAAAGTGGCCCTGCCACTTGAGGTCAAAATATTCACTTGAAAATGGACCAAGTCTAATAATTACGAATGGGTCTAGTACAGTGAATACACTGGAGCTATTATTAATATAATTACCTAATATTTCAATAATGATATTTTGGCTTCTTTATGAAAATCTTCCAGGCCAGATTTGGTGACCACAAATTGTTAACACCCCCGGTTGGGGTATTAATTGCATTACATGCATTTCCATAGTCATTGTCCTCTCTTAAGCCCCGAAAGATGGAATTCAGAACCTTTTGGGTCCACAATGAGGATTTTCGCAATTGCCGGCATTTTCCAAGGGGGATCTAAACTTCATTAGAAAAGTGACTCAAAAGGTTTAAAAACATGGATTGTACAAATACAGTGCACATGCATGTACCGGTACATCTTCTGAAACACATGTCCATAATTTAAACTTGTACTGAACCTGTGGAGGTACTGTACAGTGTTGTATGTAAAGACAGTGTGTGCATTACAGTGTGTGCAAAAACAGTGTGTACACATGTACAGGTTACCATTGATCCCAGTTTACAAATTGCAAAGGTTCGAAGCATCACACTCACAGTGACAGTGCCAAACAAGAGCCCAGCAAAGAAAGTACTTCACTTTACCCTGACCTCTCGGATCCATAGCACACACGCACAGAAACCCATCCAGGGTTGAAGGTGAGCGATATGTGAAGATCCTAATTTCCTCAGATTAGGGTGAGCTGCAAGCGCAACTGGTGCTCAGAGATTG
The DNA here is from genome assembly GCA_949987565.1 of Luidia sarsii. Classification (NCBI taxonomy): domain Eukaryota; kingdom Metazoa; phylum Echinodermata; class Asteroidea; order Paxillosida; family Luidiidae; genus Luidia; species Luidia sarsii. The sequence goes on along the minus strand of OX465104.1, from coordinate 7,985,668 downwards.
TGAGGGCAAACTTTCAGGGCATGGGTTATCTTAATCAACCCTATCCCATACTAATTCAATGAGGTTTTGCCCTTACTCGACCTGATAAATACTGAGTGCTCAGTGCTTTGCCCGTTGCCTGATAAAAATATTTCAGGCAGCTCGGGCGGGATTCGAACCCGCAACTCCCGAATTCTAGTACGGACATCTTCACCACTGGACCACCGTGCTGGTCGAGGTAGTGTGGTGGTATTACATGTACATGTACAGTATGGTGTGGTTAAATGCTTCTGACTGGTGCCCCATTCCAGGCAAGATACAGTGTAGTTGACTATTTTTGGGAAGGCCATCACCTAAGGGCTGGATAGCTCAGGTGGAAAAACCACTGGTCAAATTTTTCTTTGCCAATTTCTCAAATTGTTTATAACATTACCCATATTCCCAGGCAGTTTTCCTTTACTTAAAATGTTTTTAAATGCCTTACTTTTGAATCCTAGCAGGACCTTTCTCAAAGTTAGAATCCTCATTCTGCAGAACATTCAAAAAAGGTCCTGCAAGGATTGAAAGGTCAGACTTTTGATTTGAGATTTACATTTTAGCCATGAATTCAAGGCAGTAAGTACGTGTGTATACCTGTATGTGCATCTCCACTTTTGAATTATCGAAGAGTGAATCATGTTAAAAAGAAATATTTAGCCAAATTTTGATCGTGATCGAAAACTGTAAACTGTGCAAGCCTGAAACATGTCCCAAAAGTAAGCGATTCAAATCACAATCCAAATAATCATGTTTATTTGGGACAGCCTAATGGTATGGCAATCAAGTATACATGGATGGGGCGTCAATGTTCAAGCCTGCAGTACCTACAGCACTGTATATGTACAGTAACTAGTGCTTCTAGAGGACCCAAAGATAGACAGATAACTGAGATTTAAGGCTATTGACGTAATACCTGCATATTTTCAAAAAAAAATCAGCTGGTCAAGGTCATATTGTGGATTCAAATCTGTATAGCGGCGGGCAATGCATTGATCATACATTTAATGATCTTTGCGTCAAGGAGAATGCAGTAAGCATTGCTTGTTATGGCTAAAAAAATGGTGGTAGAAATTCAGCAGGTGAAGCTCTCTATTTGTTCACCATGTATAATCTTACACCCACAGTTCTCCCTAAAACCATGTAGAAATGACAACCCCCTTCTTCATCCATGCTTTGAATGTGAACCAGCAGAAGGCTTCATTCTACTGTAGCAGTCAACTTGTACATGTACATGTTGTACTTGGAACAAGGTTTAAAGAGTGCCAACTGCCGATTTCTGCAATGATTTACGCAGTGCAAAACAAAATGCAGTCGGCTGTGCTACTCACCATGAAGTCACTGGTGCTATGGGGCAAGAAGTGGGCCATGATCCTAGACACTGGGCTCAGGTTGGGGAGGGAAGGAGGTTTGGGCAAAGACCCAACAAACGTCTGACGGGCAGATCGAGGAACTCAACTTCTAAACCTCCCCTCCCCCAAACCACCTTCCTAACGGTCCCACAGAGAGAGATGGGAGAACCACACAGAACCTCCTTCCATGGTGTACAAGTTGTGACGCACTGCCAGGCCAGTACAACCATCCACACAGTTATAGGACCGTACACATTAGTGCTCTGCAGACAGGCACCAGACTGGGTTTTGCTGGTCGGGCACACAGCCAGGCCGCTACTCGCAAGATACGTACAGTGTAAGATCCTTGTGCTTACGTTACATGTACCTGCCAGCAGCGTACCGTAAATGTAACTGAGTCATAAGCTAATTTGGACGGGGGAGGGGGAGGGGGCTTCAGTCTGGTAAACGATATCCTGTCTTGCTTCCTCCAGTGGCTGTGCGTATACGCACAGGCACTTGCACCGTGTGCATTCATGATCCACATGCCCACACATTTATGTACACACATGTACACATGGTCACGTCACGTGCTCACACACGCACAGTATGGTACACTTATAAATGCATGGTGATGGTGAGTACTGAGTACGGTACCCACGTGGATCTGAGTCTCTACTCCTGTGTATGTATACATGTACCGGTACTTACATGTACAGTGTACAACATGTACATTTACATGTATATTAGACAATATTTTTCCTCTACCCATACTTTGTTTGACGGATAACATACTGTATACATGTACACGACTCATACATGTGTAGCTGCATCCACTTTGTGTGATCCCTAAACTACCCAACTACTGCAGCCAGATTTCAAATACTTCAAGGGTGTTTTTCTGAATGAAAATGGGGGCATGATCGCAGGAGATATTTGGCAGTTTGGTAATCAAACGCTTCTGACTGGTGCCAAAATCCCAGCAAGGATGGTTGGCTACATGTACGTGTACAGGTCTGTATTTGTGAAGGGCGCCATCTAAGGGCTGGATAGCTCGGGTGGTCAAAGAGCACTGGGCCCTTTTCGAAAAACCTGGCTTAGGCTCAGGCTCCGGCTTTGTCTCTGTTTCTTTCATCCATTTTAAAGTACAAGGCATGAAAACGAGAGACCTTTGACTTTATTTTTGAATGTTATACTGCGTTTTTAAACAAAATCTAAAGCTCTAACCCCAATACAGAACTCCAACATGTGATTTCAGCTTTTGGATAACAGACTGACAGAGACGAAGCCAGAGCCGAAGCCTAAGCCGGGTTTTGGAGAAGGGTCCATATAATTATATGCCAAAGTTCAAGTCTTGGGTTCAAGATCTGATCCATTCAAACTTCTCTGCTATTTTTGTTCAAATATTTCAAGAATCACCCTTGGACATTTCGAGTCAGGGAAATAACCACCGAGTCCAAGGTTAAAGGTCAACTGATGACAAAAAAATTGAACATCCTGATGTGGCATTAAATATCTTGGTACATAACATCATATTCCCAGATCAAATATCATTTTTGTGTTTCAGGCTTACATGTGTACAGTATTTGCTTTTTTCTAAAATTAATTGAGAAATTGAAATTAACTGAGAAATTGGCCATCAGGGTCAAGTCCTGGTCCAGTCAAAGTTTTCTTTGCAAAATTATCAATTCGTTCAAAAGCTCCCAGTCAGCTTTTCCTTTGTTTGTTTGACTTTTTCAAATTAATCAAAATTACTCCTGTAGTTATTGAGGGCGCTGTTCTTCAAACATGGGTTGAACATAGATTTACAGCAACTAATGTACACACTGTAGGCAGGCCCCTACGATTATTGACAAACCACCCTACGTTTTCTTAGATCTTTGTACATCACTCATCGCCTTACAAATAATTGATCGTAAGTTATGATGTCTTTGATGAAATCAACCACTGGTCACTTTTCCTGAGTGAGGCAGCGAGCTGTTCAGACTTCAGAATGGACTTAAACTGGGAAAAGTAACCTTTGTCCCAATAAGTGGTGAATTTTACCAAAAGATATCAAGTGGTAAACGGTGATGATACCTTTCAGACTCAGTATTTCAGTTTAGTCTACAATACTGAATAGACCCTACCATATGTGGTATAGCCTGCAGGTAGTTGTAGACTAATGATTAATACTACACTAGTACACTGTACATGTATAACGGCTAAAGCCACATGTGTTCAAGTTGCGGTAACCGTAACCTTCATCCTCCCTCAAGTCTCCGACCCTCGGGAGTGTCAGAAATCAAAGCTTTTTATTTTCTGCCAGGTGGTTGCTCCTCTTGGGGAGCCAAGGCATAGCCTCTACCTACATGTACATGTATGAAAATGATCTGTCTTTGTTTACTTTTCATGTCCATGGACAGTTAGTCCAGACCCCTATTTGTTAGTGTGGGGTGTTTTTTTTAAATGTGTAATCAGTCCCTCTGACAATCTTGACTATAGTCACCCCCATAAGAAAATCGATCAGGCCATGAGTCTTCTTCACTATACTTCTATTGTATTCTATGCACCCCTAAAGTTTCCATATATGTGTCTTCCTCTTTATCTCTCTTTTGTATTGTCCACTGGGGTGGGAGTTCTACCCAGTACTTTTTCTTGTTTAGTAGGGCTGTCCCCACTACGAAAATAATGGTGATTTGAATCGCGATTCAAAAGTCGTGTCCACACAGGCCAAATAATCGAGTCGCAAATAAACGCGAGCCGATTGCGGTTAGCATGTGGTCGAGCTTCGCAAGCGGGAATGGCGGGACTCGGTGAGGAACGTAAACAAACCCTGTGCTGCACTTCCTGGCAGTAAGCTCCTAGCAGGTAATGCCATGCCACATCGTGATGTCAATTGTCATGCAGTTTCAAATCAAAGATGGCCACCCTAACTCGGCTCGTCGACCCATTCTCGGTCAACTGAGGGGAAATTTCTCCCTTTTCCCAAACGCGAGTAAAACAAAATGACCAGTATTGGAATCTGTAATTCTCACTGAATCCTCAATCAGTCAATGGGTGCGTGGGACGGTTTCACAGGTGTTTTGGGGGAAATCTGGGGATTTCAGAAGGGTTTTTATTTTTCAAAGTCCTGGTTCAAGCACAGAATTACCCATTGTCCTTGGACTCTACAGTCACCCGAAACTCAAAATTTCAAAATTCGATAAAAAAAGGGTGACTTGTCGGGTCCAAGTTACTTTGACTAGACTACATCATATTATTAAGTTAACTTAGTAACAATAATGTAAATTGTAATGATTGGTTATGATAATAACGTATGGCAAGTTGGTCCAAATAAGCAAAAATAAATTCCTTTGTTTCCATTTGGAATTTTGCATTTGCAAGGTCAAGGTGTCATTTATTGAGGTGTGGATTAGCCAATCGTGGGCATGCATTAAAAACAACTCGATTTGGGGCCAAGTTACTCCGACATGTCAGTACAAAAAGCACACACACGTACACCGGCCACTAATCACTACAGAAAAAAAGTGGTTAGGAGCGATCGAGAGGCTCCGAGCTGTAATTGGATTTCCTCACCCCTTCGCTCTGGGGCTGTCCATCAATGCCGTTGGCCAGGAAGGTTTCCAGGTCCCCACCGGGGAGGGGTGGCGGTGCAGGAGGGGGCGGGGGTGCCATCTTCAGCGGTGTCCTCTTGTTATCTTTGGCGATACAGCTGGTCCCCCGCTTTAGCCTTTGTAGTGTAACGGACGGCAACGTGTTACCAATGAAGTCAGGAGACTCTCAATCATCACTACACCGTACACGTAGGGGAGGCCGTAGGGGGGATCCCTTGGTGTCGGAAATCAGGTTCGTGCTATTGTAGACCTGCGCGTAGTGGTTGAGTGTCTGTCCTCGTTCTCTAGCGTCTATTACTATGCCGGTTAAACGGGCTTTATAGGTAGGGATTCACCACGCTAATCAGCTCTGGGGTCGCTTTAATTGCTGAGCTCTGATCTTAGTGCACCTGAACGCTTCGTCTTGAGAAAGAGGTTAAAAGCCGGAATGGCAAAGTTGTTTACGTCGTAGTACTCACTAGTATAGTAGTACTAGTAGTAGTATAGCGCTAGCAGACTAACTAAGTACACTTCCTTCTGGCAAGTGGCAGTCTGCTCTGGTTGTGGAATCTGACGACGCAGGAAAGAAAACACGATTTGGGAGGAAGCGAGTGAAAGAAGATAATACTTTAAATACGTAATAGCAAGTTTAGCAATACACCTTGTCCTTAGATTTCCTCGACGAATCGAGAAAGGTGAGGTATTTGTTACTGCGCGTGTTTTACTTTGTTGATCGCGCACGTATTGCGTAAACATAACATAAACATTAACAATTCTTGTGCAAATTATTATTATTAATTAGATACTATATTTAGTAAAATATTACTTAGTTAGTGTTTACAACTAACTACAAGTCTTTAGTTTAGTACTTGCTCAGTCTACAGTTGGAACAAGGATGGACTGATGTTTTTGTAATGTTTTACACAAGATATGTCAACCCCATGCCTAACCATCTGAATGATTCTGACTCGGACTCGGACTCTGAGCTGTTGCGCAGACTTTAGTTTAGTCATGTCAAGAACTTGTTCACTTGAATAATTGAAGCAGCAGGCGGAATATTATTATTACTAAGCTAGTATTGTATTATGTTTAATACTACTTTAAAAATAATAGTTAATACTATTTAGTAATACCAGTACTTACTACTACTAGTACTACTACTAGTCCGAGTAGCTTGGACTTTACAAATCACCCTTTTTGAAATTTGGAGGGGTTGGGTGACTACTGTCCAGGAGGGAAAGCCCTCCACTAATGGTTTTTCAACTACCTCCAACCGATTTTACTTTGAAAACAGCCGTGAAACTGTCCGACACGCCCACGTACCATTGGATTCAGTGATTATCACAGATTGTAACTGGTCATTTGGGTTTACTCGCGTTTGGGGAAAAAATGAGATTTTTCCCCTCAGTTGATTGAGGAGAGGTCTCTCCTGTCCGACGAGCCCAAAGACGGCCATCTTTTGATTCTAGACTGATTTGGTGTACGCAAATCGATGATGTCATGACAAGCTGGTAGCGCCTGGACCTGCCAGCGCCTCATGACATCATCAATTCGCATCTCCTTTAGAACAAATTGAATGATGACATGTCTTTCTTTTACCGTTCCTTGTCCTTTGCAGGTGACCTTGGCCGATTCCTTGAGAAGCTCTGTTACCATGGTGAGAAAAGCCGGACCAACCAATGTCATGAAGGTATCGGCTAAGACCAAGAATTAAACTTGATCATTGCCATGGCAACAGCTAGTGAAAAAAAGACTTTCACGTGACTGTGCGTCTCACTTTTTTTTTTCTGCTTGGATCAAAACAGAAGTACCTACCGGGTACAACTTACTGAAAACTTGTCACTTTTTTTTTTCAAAAAGAGCATTTTTCAAGAAAAAAAAACAGGAGAGCCTGATATCTCCCTCCTATCAGCAGGACCTTTCTCAAAGGTATTGAAAAAGGTTGTGTCTTGTTAGAATCAAAACAAGAAAACATTAGATTTAGATCCTCCAGACTTTTTTTTATTGAGTCAGTAAGTAGCAGTCTTCTTGTGTTACATTATTTAGAGCTTTCTTTTCTTGGCATCTTCTTCCAGGTCAAGCAGGAACCTGCAGAGAGTCGGGATACTGTCATCAATGACTACGACCTTGTCACCTTCTCAGTCCGGGAGCTGAACCGACGTCTGCGCGGCCTGAGCAAGGAGCAGGTCATCGCGCTCAAGCAGCGCCGCCGCACGCTGAAAAACCGCGGCTACGCGGCCAACTGCCGCGAGAAGCGCGTCACCCAGAAGGAGACGCTGGAGGAGGAGCAGACCCGACTGCACGAGGAGGTCAGGGTGCTGGACCTGGAGAACCAGAAGCAGCGCAAGAAGCTGGAGGACATCCAGGCCAAGTACCAGTCCCTGCTCAAGTTTGCCGACAAGACCAACGCCCCGGTCAAGGTGGTGACCAGCCTGCCCATCGCGGCATCGGCCAGTGCGCCGGGTGCCAGTAAGGTCTCTGCGCCTGGCATGGCTCCGGCAGTGCAGCCCTCATCGACGTCACAGCCCTCGTCGTCATCGTGAGGAGAGGCTCGGCTGAATTTATCCTCCTCACAGTCTCCCGCACAAACTCTGGGTGTCTTCAATCTTCATCAATCTGGCAGAGTGCAGTGCAGTGACGGCGATGCCTCAAAACACAGCAATGGGATCATCGACATCTCCGTTTCCATTCCTGAAACAAGTTTTTGTCCGAGTCTGACAAAATTAAGAGCTTTGATCCTACCGTAGCAGGACCTTTTCTCAAAGACTTTTTGACAAAGGTCACATCCTCCCAAGGATCAAAACGTCAGGCCCGCCTAATTTCAGTCAGTCAGCAGTTTTTTGTTACTTAACAGTTTTATGTTACCAGATACTTAACAGTTTTATGTTATTTTAAGTTGATATACGTTTTGAGGATCACATTTTAACCACAACAGTTCAGCAAGTTGGCAACAGTTCCAGAATAAGCCTGCCGGACAAAGATTTTTTTTTTACTAATTCCTTTCACTTCTTTCAATTTAAAACAAATTATTATTAGCATTTTTTTATTCTTAAATGTCAATTTCCCATGGATTGACGGTTAGATGTCATGAAACTCATGATTATATTTCTTCCATTTTTTCCATGGTCTGATTTAAATTTGATGAAACATTAGTGCGCACTAAATTTAAAAAATATATAAATATAAAAAAACTATATCTATCTAAGGGGCCATTCATAATTTTCAAAGTTTTAAAATCGAAATTCCCTTTTTGTTGAAAAAAAAGGGCTGAAAATGTAAAAAATGTAAATTTTGATATCTCAACTCGCCCAACTGTTACAGTATAGGAACAATGGAGAAGACAAAGCCGTGTCCTTGGACGTATGGTGAAACAAGAGTGTCTGTACATGTATGTGTATGTGCACATACATGTATTTTGATTGAAGAAGAAATCAATTTTTTTTTAATCGAAAATAGGGGTGGGTAGGTGGGTCCAAAAAAATCGAAATATTAAAACATTGAAAATTATGAATGGCCCCTAAATATAAACTATATCTATAATATTGTACTCTTTGGATTACAATACAGATTATTATTATTACTACTCAAATTAGACGTTAATGTTGTCCTATCAGAATGGATTTTTTCTTAGAAATGAGAGTTTATGCAATTTTTGGAAGTATTTTACATCAAAATGTTAGTTTTTATTGTACAGCATAAGAAATGTGGGGTGCTCGATATGAAATGCTTGTGAAAAGCAAAACATGATTATCAATTTATCAGTCAAATTTTGGATTCTTAAAATCTGAGCGAATAACATTGGTGGTGGTCTTTTGTAATGGTTATATTTGGGGGCAAACAGGTTTTGTTGGATTAAATGAAAAAGCTAGTGGTGTACTGGTGTATGTACAGTTTTGTTAGAAATATCATTAAGATGCAATATAATTGTAAAAACTTAGAAACTTCTAGTAGAATGCATGCTTATTATCATTGTATATTTTTGTTAAGTTAAAAGTTAGCCTGGACTATCAACAGTCGCTTTCTGAAAACACGAAGGGTTCAATGTTTGAATGTTAACAAATTTGAATAATGTACATGTACAGTATACAAATTAGAAGGCCTGACTTTTCATTCCACGTAAAGCCTTTCTCAAAGAACCTTTACTCATTCTGCTTTTGAGAAGGGTCCTGCTAGGATCGAAATTTTAGGCCCTCTACATTTGTAAGATTTTCATTTTGGTCATTTGTCAGTCAGTCAAGTGTTTGCATCTGATTGAAAGGGGGGGTGGGATCCCTGGAGATAAACGGCAGTTAATGGTTGAATTGCTTCTGACTGGCGCCCCCACCCGGGCAAAGACTAGTTGACTACCGGTATTAGGAAAGGCCACCATCTAAGGGCTGGATAGCTCAGATGGAATAGCACTGGTACGTTAATCTAGAGGTCTCGGGCTTAAGTTTAAGTTCAAGTCCAGTCCAAGTTTGTTTTGCCAATTTTTTTATTTTTTTTATTAACGTACATTAAAAAAATTCAAAGGTGAATGCCTGCTCTCTGTTTGCCTTTCAGTCTTCGCAGTGAAAGATCAAATTAATCAAGAATGCATTCTTGTTCTACGATGCTCCCTAAGTGCTTGCATGTACATGCACATACGGGTATTGGTACATATCTGGTCATTTTTTTCTGGTATGTATTGAGAACCAGATTATGCAATCGCCATGCCACCGCTGGTTCACAAACAGAGACATACTTGCCAATGCTAGAATGTGGCCACCTTGTTTGAAAGTTAACACGTGAGCAGTCTCCGTTATCCCAAATGGTAAAAATGCAGGGTGGGGTGTACTTTGTTGAATTTGAAGCATGAAAGACTCTTCCAAAACGGAGTGGAATCTTCCATGTATCTTCCATCTTCCATGTATGGTACAGTGGAATGTCGCTTTAACGAACACCGATACCACTAAACATTTGGCTATAACGAACATGCCCTTTGGCTCCCGATTTTTGTGTACAAAATATGTGGCCGTGACAACTATAACAAACGACCGCTATGCCGAACAATTATCATGGATCCAGGGATGTTCGTTAAAGCGAAGTTCCACTGTACTTGGAAATTGATGACAAAATGGAGAAAAGGCAGAGCCTGGGGCAAAGGTTTTGGGAAAGACCCTAGGTACGACGATTTCAATGTTGCCAGTTGCACACTCTGGCACTGTCTACTGTTGGTGCATTTAATTTTCTATTAAGGCTCCTACAACACACTCGGATGTATGGCAATGAGCTCTACTTCTATGACTGTAAGATAATATTCAAAAATGGTTATACTTTATGCATGAGTACATTTGAATGCTTTAAATATATATACCTAGTATATTTTGTATATACTTTGCAGTTTCTTGTATCTGAATTTATTCAAAATAATTGTGGGACTTGCTTTACCAATGTGTGGAATCTCTACAGCCTCCTTATGACAGACAGAGCATACTGTTGAGAAACATTGAGTGAGTTTGAGTCCATAGCTGCCAATCGATCTTAAAGGAAATTAGGAATACTTCTGCTAAAAAAGAAGAATCACCGAGCAACCTACAAACTAGAAATACTTGTGTATTTCCGAGCCAATAATCAGAATGTGTTGTCAAGATCTTTTTCAAAAAAGAGGAATGGTTGGCAGCTATGGAAGTCCATTAGTTCTCAATAGATCCACATTGACACATACTCACTTTTGTATATATATATTTTTTTAAACAAGGGGGCTAAGGAAGGAGATAGGGGGAAAATTCAGGAAGGCTTGAGATTGGAATTGACATTCCTCTTAAAATGGGCCAAAACATAAGAAGATGGGACACATGATCTTGGAAGGGAATTCCAAAGAGAGGCACAACGTGCAAAGGAACTTTTTTCTTTTATATCTCCTTGTTCTACATCTTGACGGAATTATGTCACTAATGAGATATTCTCACGCAATTGATGTGGAAACAACGCTCTACTTTAAATAAATCGCTCTGTCAATCAGATCATAATCAGTTTAACTTACAGTCAGCCTGGACTTGTCTTTCCTTGGTCCTTGGTCTGAAGAAAGACTAGTCTGTGTCACAGCAGGAAGAACCCTGCTTGAAAAATTGGCCTCTTTCGGGCTTGAAAACCAAATTGCTGGTGTTGGCTAGACCAAGCCACCATCACTCACTCGTTCCTTGGCGATCATGTGACCACGCAGCATTCAGGTTTCCCGCGACGACCAAGTCCACCTTCTTTTTTATCAAAAACCAAATCCACCTCAGACCGCTCTATAGACTTGTAACAGTCATCTTACCTAAATAAGTCACTGCAAACCACCTTTGACTTGAATAGCACGTTTATTTGTCTGTTAACGGATGTTTGAAATGCATCTGAAATGAATTTTACAAGGTACACTTCCTCCCTATTTTCACTCTCCAATTTGTACAAACAACGCCACTGTCTGTGGACATGTACTTTTGATTCTATATTGGATTTATAACACTGTTTTCTGCAGCATGAAAACGCATTAAAACATGAATGAAAAGTATTATTTACATTCCCAACATCTGATTCTGTATTACATGATATGTAATAAATTCTTGATACAGTATTACACCAGCTTTGCTTGATATTTGTTGTCCAACCGGAAAGAAATTGTGCATTCATGATGTGAGGACATCTTGCAGTGAGGGTTTGCCCGACTCAATGGCCTGCTGACAAAGAAATGCGGGCAGCTCGGACGGGCTCCGAGACCGCAACTCCTGCTGCCTTCTTGCACGGATGTCTTTACCACTTGACCACAGGTGGTCGAGGCTGGGAGGTGCACGTGATACTGTAAAACTGAATCACATTCTCACTGACATAAAAAAAATTGACGAGTTGCGAACTAGAAAACCATTTCCTCTAAAAACGGTCTTTCATTTCAGAATTTGGATATGGATTCCTGACTACAGAGCAGATGGTTTTCCAAGAAGTACCCCTTTAACCCCTTCGAGCCGGGAAGCCGCTATGCATGCGTAGAGAGCTTCAAAATTTGGACGCCGCTATTGTCCAAACTGTAGACAAAGACTCTTTTCAGCAATATGTATCATGACAAACACCTTTTCTGACGTCAGTTGCTGCATTGCCAGATCAGCGGTAACAATGGCGCTATTGTGGGGCTTCATTGTGAACGATCGAGGGTCTGTGCGCCAATACGGCATACAGTGTGCTGGCCTGCCCTACAACCAATGCAGTCACCGGAGAGACTGTGGAATGCACCCACTGCCTTTACCACAAATTGCACGCTTTGTTGAGGCCGTCCAGCTGGATCCTTTGTCCACTGCAGTGCAGGAATGTTTGCAGTCAAAGGGTAGCAGCACACACAGTTCTCGGAGTCGTGTCGCACAACCGACGCTCCATTGGACTACACGCAAAAGGCCCATCTTTGAGGGCTGATAATCCCTTGGAAAAAGTCACGCAGACTTCCTACTGTGCCACATTTGATTCACTGATACAAATAGTGCACTCTTATTGATTTATTTTGCAGGTTTACTGTTCTCTGATTGTTTAGCGAGCTTTTGAAATGGCACTGTGCCGGCCATTGGCAATAAAATAATCCCGCCGTCAAGGGGTTAAACAAGTTCATTTAGCCTTTGTTCAAAACCCCCACATTTGACGTGAGTACTAATTTTGACTGAAATCGTGAATCTAAACATAGTACCCACATTCTGACTGTTCAGTGTTCAGATATTCAGACATTTCAATTCTGATTCCAGAAGACCTCAGCTCCAATTCTGAGGACAAGCAAGCCAGCCATTTGATGACCACTTGCCAATCTTGACTCACTACTCCCGTCTCTTCTCTCTTACACGCCGCTCTGTAAAGTCTTTGCCTCAATACTCGGGTGGATCCAGGATAAATAAGCGCTCTTCCTCTTTCTGTCGAGAAAAGCAAAAGACCGGCTGGAATACGGGGGCGATTCGTTCATTCGTTCATTTCACATTTATTTGTCATCTATTTGTCATCATGGCGTTATAATGTAGGGAAGACAAACAAACAAACAGAGTATACCTAAGGCATAGAGCTCTATAAATAAACTAGAGTGCGCACTCCCCTATCAATGCGTGGTATGAACGTATGCCGACATGGACGCGCATCCGCCATTACCAAAGAGGGCAACTTCAGCTCGAAGTTCCCGGATGTCAGTAGCAATCGTGTGTAATATGAATGGAGAAAAGTATAGCCGAAAGGTTGTGAATGCGGAAACTAAAATGTTATAGAAACGGTTTTTAGTAATGAAAGGAAAGGCCATCAACACCTCAAGGGATTGGCGAATTTTAATGTCCTACTTTCTTTTGTAAAAATTGGGATTAGTTTGCCCCATAGAGATCCATGCATTAGCCCTCTTTGGTAATGGCGTCGCAGTCCCCTTGTCAGCACGCGTCACGCGATGAGTGCACACTCTAGTTTATTTATAGAGCTGTATGACCTATTTGATTTAACAAAACAAAACTAAGTTGACTACAGCATAGGTGATTCATGTTCATACATTATAAGGCCATAGACGAAAGGCAAGACCGGAGCTTGAGTCAGGTAAGCCTTGACAAAATGGACAGAACATTTAACACTAGTTTGCAACCCGTTGATCAACCATAACGCGCAGAATCTGTCGACCCAATGCACGTCTGTCTGGAAAGGGCCGACAGCTTCCGCGCATTGCGATTGGCCAGCACATCGCCAACTCCTGAGGGCACACTGTAGTGAATCGCCCATTATGGGAAGACTCTAGCATCAAATGTTCATGAACTATTTGCACGGAGGTCCAACGTTTTCATTAAAAAAAAAAAACAGCAAAGATAGCTGACCATCTGAGAAGTGGTTAGAGCATTGGCACGTTAAGCCAGAAGTCTAGGGTTCAAAAATTCCTGGTCCAGTCAAATTCACGTTGCTTATTTTTCAAACGCTTTAAAGAATGCCAAGAACATTTCAGAGGTGTCTGGGCAGCTCTAGTGGCAGAGCATTCTTACATTAAACCAGTGGCCAGGGTTCAAATCATGATCTTGTCAACTTTTCTCCGCTTTTTTTTTCCTTCATAAAATACTTCAAGTCATCAGAATAAATGAATCAGCCTCACCTTAATCCACTTGAGTAATTTGTTGACCGCCAAGATGGCGACCTGCTTGGTTGCTAGGGGACCGAAGACAGCGTAGAGCTCAAAACCCGTGGTAACCTGAGAGGGGAAATAGAGAGAGGTGTAATGAGTACTGTCTGCAATGGGTGGGTTCCAATCGTACCCCATGCTGCCCGAGTTGATGCAATCAACCAAAGCAGGGAGTGCAAAGTATTCGTAGCACATTGGTGAGGGACAACCCTCATCAAATGTAAACAGAAACCTTAGCTCAATTCTGTTTTACAATGCCTGACTTTTGATATTGGCAGGACATTTCTTGTTCTTTCTTCCCCTCAGAATGTAGTGGGCCTGACGTTTCGATCCTAGCAGGACCTTTCTCAAAGGCAGAGGACACTCCCTTTGAGAAATGTCCTGCTTGTATCGAAACGTCAGGCCCACTAAATGTTGAGATTTGCGTTTTGGTAATTTCAGGAGTTAGCAGTTTGTAACATTTTTGTATATTTCTCCTAACTGAAAGACACAAAGGTCCAGCTACATGTAGGATCCAAACATTAGACCCTATAACTTTTGATACTCAGATTTAAGTCAGTAAACAGTTTTCAACACTTGTGTATTCCTTTCAGATTCATGAGCTGCACATAATTTCTTCATAAAATATGACCATCTTGAAAAAAAAATCCTCATTTCACATACATTATTAATCCGAGACTTTATTCTATTCAACAATTTAGTGCCTTACCCATCCAAGCATAGCTTCCCTAGATCCAACATGGAACATTATCTTGAGTGGCCTGGCAGCATTGTGGACCCTTTGATGCACGTACTGATACATGTTAAATAACCTGCAACGTGAAAATATCGTGTCATACAAGTAGTACATAATTGTCCCAAATTGCCTTTTGTATTTCAAGAGACTTGTAAAACTTACATTAAATCCTCAGCAAGCGTGGCAATGATGAACAAAATCCAAAACAAAGAATGGAAAAACCTGACAGGGAACATTCAAACTTGTTTAAAAGTTCCCTGTCAGGTTTTTCCATTCTTAAAATCTTAAAAATCTTAAAATTTAGTGGGCCTGACGTTTCGATCCTAGCAGGACCATTCTCAAAGGCAGAAAGGTCCTGCTAGGATCGAAATGTCAGGCCCACTAAATTTTAAGATTTGCATTTTGGTAATTTTAGTCAGTAAGCAGTTTGCCACATTTTTGTATATCACTTTAAGTTTGAATAATGACAGAGAAAACTTTGACTGGACCGGGACGTGAACCAGAGACCTCTGTTTTTTGCATACCCAGCGCTCTTACCATCTGAGCTATCCAGCCCTTAGATGGTGGCCTTCGCAAAAACTCAACTAGTCTTTGCCGGGGTGAATATCTAAATATTAGAAACAATTGGATATAATACATTTGGCTCACGATCCAGCTTTGTCTTCATGTCTTTCATTCATTCCAAAGTACAAGGCATGAAAATTGAGAGCTCTTTACTTCCGCTTTGGAGAACATTCTCTGTTCCGACAGACTCCCAACAGACTTCAACAAACAAAAGAACCCCCACTCGGTTATTTCTTAACTTCTGGACAACAGAGACAAGGCTGGAGCCGGAGACTACAGCCGGGCTTTGGTAAAGGGGCCACGACTACATGTTGCCAAGGAGGCTGCCCTCTAGCGGCGCTTCAGGGAGAGGGCTGCCATCTTGTTTACCTTGCTCTCTCTTCGGACTCGCGGTAGGGCGCCTCTAGGTCCGGTGCAGTGAACTGTGCCGTGCTTTTGGACTTGTAGATGAAATGTCTCAGATCGCTGATTCCCACCTCTTGGCACCTATATCCACCGCTAGCAACCGCCTTATTAATGGCCTCTAGACAATGGTGCTTCCTTAATTTCTGTAGACCAAGAAATCAAGATCAAACAATGCAGTAACAAATTGTACCAAATTTGTGTAAGATATAACTTGAATCCTGCAAAATCCTGCAATCCCACCTTGTTCAAAGCTCCATGTGACCTGAATCCTGCAAAATCCTGCAGTACTGGCTACTGTGGACCATTGCCTGAATCCTGCAAAATCCTGCACTGAGCTTATGGAATTTTTGTCCACATTCTAAACAAAAACTCTTTTCAGCTTAGAACAATGGGCCCTTTTTCGAACGGATAATCTCTTGACAAAAGCCACAACGATGTCCGGATTGTTACCAGCATCCTGCATTTTCCTACAGACAAAAATCGCCTTATGCCCTCAATCCTGCACATTCCTACAGTGTGTCAACTCTCATGTGCCCTCACTCCTGCAAAATCCTTCTCCAGCACTTTGAAACTAGTAGCCTGTATCCTGCATTTTCCTACAGTGACATAAATCCCTAATGCCCTCAACCCTGCACAATCCTGCAATGTGTCAACTCTCATGTGCCCTCAATCCTGCAGAATCCTGCAAAAGGCAAATAGGATTCTGCAGGATTTGGGAAGGTTAGGGCAAAATGGGGGGGTGGGAGGCAACCCCTTGGTGATATATAGCAGTTAATGGTTGAATGCTTCTGACTGGTACCTGCCCCAAGCCAAGCAAAGATAGCCGACTATATGGGAAGGCCGCCATCTAAGGGCTGGATAGCTCCGATGGAAGAGCACTGGTACATTAATCCAGAGGTCTCGGGTTCAACTCCCGGTCCAGTCCAAGTTTTCATTGCCATTTTTTTTTTTAATTGTTCGAAAAGTTCCCAGTCATTTTTTTCCTCTGTTTGTTTGATTTGGATCTTATTGTTCTCAAAATATACCATACATGGTGTTAGCGCAAACACTCCACATTGTGATTCCACCGTGCAAAAACCTTCAAAGTCTCCATTGCTTCAGATGACTTCAACCCATTCAGAAGGACGTTAAGTGTTCGAACATCTCGTACCGCCACGGCGGCGGTAGGGCATTACCTCAAGAATCTTCTCCTTGCACTTGGCCAGCTCGAAGAACATCATCTTGTCCACGGTGAGCAGGAGCAGGCATGCCTGGCTGTTATCCAGATAGGAGATGTGGGCATGCAAGAAGCCGGCGCTGTCAAACTTGGGCAGGCAGATGGGTATCCAGGAGTCGGCCGCTTGGAAGGACGTTGAGGCGTTCAGGAGATTGAAGACCAGGTGAAGATCTGCAGAGGCAAGAGTGCATCATCATGGGGATGGATTAGACGTCCCGAGGTTTGCACGGTGGAATCACGACGTGGAATCACAAGTTTGCGGTGACACCGTGAAAGTCATGTCTTTCGAAAAAATGGATATGAAATCCGGGGGGAAAAAAAGCCCGGCATCTTTGAGCTACCAGCTCTGTGCACAAGCCATACTCCTCACAAAAAAGAGTTGATTTACATTATGATGTCAATGCAAACTTTCCACATTTTGGGATGAAGGTTGAGATAGTCATATAAACCAATGTTTCCTTCCTTGGTGGGACATTTACTAGCTGGGAAGGAGGTTGTCATTAATTATTTTCAAACCATACTTTCTTCCACAGAGAAGACAAGTTACATTTGTGATAGAGGCTGATTGAAATACTGCCACTAAGTATACTCAAATCACATTTGACTGAAGCATACATAGGCCCGAGCCTAAGCCTTCATTTCAAAAACGGCCTAAATCTCAGAAGCAACCGTTTTCTCCTGAAGGGAAAAAACTCCTATTTTGGGATGGAGGTTGAAGGTCAATCATAAATCATACTCAAAGTTCAGGTTGAAGTATATGCAACCATAATTAAAAATCTGAACTGATGGATTCTTCGATGGGGAAGACAACTGCCCTATACTTTAGGCCACAGGATGCAATGAAATTCTTTCCAAGACAGTTTCATCCGAAGGGGGAAGAAAACTCCAAACTCGGATGGAAAGATGGCGGGTGGAATACAGTCACAAATCTTGGACCATGTTCAAAAATATCGGCTACGGCTATGGGCAACAGTTCATCTATCGGCACTGGAGCACAGGCTGTGTACAGACACGTCATTAGCCATAGCCATAGTCAGGATGCAGCCTTTCTCAAACCGTGGATTTCTTTAAATCTTCGGTTTGCTTGAGAGGCTGATCTAACTCACCTGCAGGGTGGAGTACGTATTTCTTCATACGACATAATGTGACGAGTTGATCATCGGCTATCAAGATTGCAAAGACAAGATCCTGCAACAAACGAAGACGGGAAAAATGTTCCTAAAGATTGGGCCTTTGGGGATGAAGGAACAAAACGGTGGAGTTCATCTGAAGAGCCTGAATGAGATCAATCGGGTCTTGTGTCTTTTCCGAAACCACACCTACAATTGACACTTAGATGTGTCGCCTGAATGAGGCAGAAAGAGAAAAGTCCTGCTAGGATCGAAACGTCAGGCCCGCTAAATTTTGAGATTTGCATTTTGGTAATTTTAGTCAGTAAGGAGATTTTTGTATATCACTTTAAATCAATCTTTAATGAATTTCAAACATTTTGAGGTCCTGTGGTTTCAATCCTAGCACAGGAGCTTTCTCAAAGGCAGTGACTGGCAGTGGATAAATAGGAATCATGTCACATACATGTAGCCACTCAAAAGCAAGACAAAGTCCACTGAGAGTGAGTTCATGTCTTCAAATTCAGTCGGAAAACACAAAATAGGTTGGGTAACAATATGTCCTCTTGAAATTTGGTTGAGTTTGGCTTTGTTTGCAAGCACCTTGCATTGTACCGGGGGTATGTCCAACTTACAAAATTAATTTCCTCACAAATCTCCTTAATTCCAAATGAATGACTTAATAATCCTAGCTCCTTGAAATACTCTGGGAATGTGAAAAGCATCAAGAATGTTACCATGGCAACAACTTCGACCACAGCCCTCGTGCTAGAGTTTAGAGGTGATGTTGCCCTAACAACAGTCTTTACAACGACTATGGCCGTTTACGAAATGAAGGCTAAGGCTCAGGCTCAGGCTTCGTCTCCGTCTGACAAAACCTGAAAATCCAGGTTGTGGTTTGTTTCCGAATTTGAAGATTTTTTTGGGCTTGATAGGTACAGGGAATTAAACCAAGAAACTGGGGCCAAACGCTTGTTTCTAGATGCCTGTGACATTATAAACGGGAAGAGAAATGTGACCGAAGCCTAAGCCTAAGCCTTCATTTCGTAAACGGCCGACACATCCCCGGGTTTGACATACCGTACCTTGACCTTTGCACTCTGTATACTGTGACCGATCACAGCCCTCATGCTACTGTCCAGAGGCAGACAGCGTACGGCCGTCAACAGAAAGCTGGGATCCTGATCAATCAGGTTGAGCAGATTATCCAAGAACTTCTCCGTGCCTAAGGAAGAAAGTCAACCAAAAAAATAAGGGCATCTTCTTCCTTTGCAACATGAATGAAACGCATAAAAAAAAACAGCTGACCTCGCCAACTCAAATGACCAAAATGCAAATCTCAAAAGTGTACAGGGCCTGACGTTTGAATCCTAGCGGGGCCTTTCTCAAAGGCAAGGTCCTGAGTATAATTGAAAAAATAAGCCTTCTACTTTTTTAAGGGGGGGATTTCTTTAGTTGGTTCGTTTCAGAGGCTAATTTCACCAAACTCATCGGAACATAACTCCTCGTTTGACGAGCTCATGACGTCATGTTTTACATCAGCGCATCATCAAAGCACTACTCGTCGGGCAAGTCAAATACTCAAGAAAATAATTCTGCCTCAAGCTCCTCTCTGCTGAACAGGAAGCAATTGGAATTGCGAGTACAAGTTGACAATGTGATGAAACCACAGCACTGGGGTCTTAATCCTTCAACAGAACCTGCACGTACATGTACATGTAACTGTGGGGTGTGTTTTGGTGTGTTTTTTAAACCTCAACTCAAAATCAAGTGCAATATATCCCATTTTTCAAAATTGTCTTAGCACTTTCAATTAGTGAACACTCTTATTTACTCGCTTTTTGTATCCTTTAATTTTTGTTTTCTGATTTTCGTGATTATCTGTTTGTGACGCATGGTAACAATTGGAGAGCCACTTGATTGTGATTCAGTTTGCATTTGGTAGTCCGTCAAGGCTGTTGCCATTGCATTTGTATCGTGTTGTCGTTGTTTGTTCTTGTTGATGCCTTGAGAAACAATAAATGAAATGAAATGAAATATGACGAAAGACTTTTCGTTACCTGTGAGTAACCTCCTCAGGTCGTAGTTCTTCCTGGTCTCTAGGACGCGGCTGAGTTGAGAGTAGGTGAGCACGCTCAGTACCTGGTTGTACACGTAGGTCAGCTGTAGCAGCAGCTGTTGCTGCGACTCCTGCGTCCTGCAGACTGCCACCAGGAGCAAAGGCTGCCGAGCCAGGAACACGAAGGTGCGACCGCCAGCGACGATGGACCTAGGGCAATGACGCACACAGCCGCGTTAGAGGGACATTCCCATAGGGTTGTGCACAAAAATTACGTCCCTATTACTAAACGATGACGTACACAGCCGTGTTAGCTGTGTCAGGGAAACATTCCCATAGGGTTGTGCACAAAAATTAGTAAATTACGTCCCTATTTCTAAACGATGGACCTAGGGCAATGACGCACACAGCCGTGTTAGAGAGACATTCCCATAGGGTTGTGCACAAAAATTAGTAAATTACGTCCCTATTTCTAAACGATGGACCTAGGGCAATGACGCACACAGCCGTGTTAGGGAGACATTCCCATAGGGTTGTGCACAAAAATAAGTAAATTACGTCCCTATTTCTAAACGATGGACCTAGGGCAATGACGCACACAACCGTATTAGGGAGACATTCCCATAGGGTTGTGCACAAAATTTACGTCCCTATTTCTAAACGATGGACCTAGGGCAATGATGCGCACAGCCGTGTTAGAGAGACATTCCCATAGGGTTGTGCACAAAATGTACGTCCCTACTGTATTTCTAAACGATGGACCTATGACAATGATGCACACGGCCGTGTTAGGGAGACATTCCCATAGGGTTGTGCACAAAATTTACGTCCCTATTTCTAAACGATGGACCTAGGGCAATGACGCACACAACCGTATTAGGGAGACATTCCCATAGGGTTGTGCACAAAAATTACGTCCCTATTTCTAAACGATGGACCTAGGGCAATGACGCATACAGCTACAGCCATGTTAGCCGTGTTAGGGAGACATTCCCATAGGGTTGTGCACAAAATTTACGTCCCTATTTCCAAACGATGGACCTAGGACCAATGATGCACACGGCCGTGCTACTTTACAGGATGCATCAAAACACTGAATGGATATAAGCAAGTTACAATGATTACCCTGGACATTTTTTAACTTTGTCTTGCATCCTCAACAATCTATCCTCAATAGCGTTCAACACAAGATTCTCAAGGGGAAAGGGCAGCAGGGTCCAGCCACCGTGATCTATTCCTAGCTCACCTGAGAACGTTTTTGCCGTCCTGCACAAATGAGACCAAGGCTTGCATGACGCCCATGAGAGAGACAAGCTTGTCCTCATTCCCATACCTGACAAAAATGAGACATTGAAGAAGAAAAAAACAAGCAATAAACTAAAAACTGTACATGATAGTTATGTGCATTGCTGATATAAAAACAATCAACTTGATTACACAGTACAAATCTTCCCCTTCTTGGCTGGGACATGGGTAACATGGCTGTAAGAATTTGGAGCAGTCTCTCTGACCATATCATTGGTAGAATCTCCTGCTCTGGTCTTCTGGCCATCAAAGGCCGAGTACACACATTTCTCCTTACTTAAAACTATTAAAAACCAATAAAACCATTTGTTGTTATAATCCTTTATTTTACCATCACTATTTATCTGGTGTGGTGCTGTGGACCACTGATCGGTCTTTGGGATTTATTTCTTAAATTCTTCAGGGCTGTTGTTCACATTTTGCTTTATATACAAAAACAAAATTGGGGGGATTAGATAGGATTTGAAGGTTTGCATGGTGGAAATACCGACAGGCAGAGTACACACTATCCGAAACGTTGAGTTATTTCATTAACTCTTTTCAGAGCCATACTCCTTCTCTTAAGAGCTGATATACATGGTGTCACCGCAAACCTCCTACTTTCTGAAAACGGCAGAAAAAATTTAACTGGGATTTGAACGGGTTCAATTCCGTGTCCAGTGAAAGTTTCTTTGCCATTTTCAAAATGTTAGAAATTTTCCAGTCAGTTTTTCTTTCCTTTGATCATGTTTGTATTACTTCAATTTCAAGTCCTACAGGCGGAGTCCTACCTTGAGTAGATTGGTTTTCCTGCTTCACTGAGTATAAATACATGCTTCTTGTGGTCTCTCCACTCACTGCTGTGAATATCTGCAAGCAGACAAAATGGATACCAAATACCAGTAACCAATCCAGTCAACCAACCAATCAGCCTGGCCCAACCCAACCCAAACCAGCATATCCCAACCCAACCCAACCCAATCTATCCTAACCTAACCCATCCCCATTCATCCCAACCCAACACTACCCATCAGGCAACCAAACTCAACCGGACCAAACCCAATTCAACCAAGCCCACACGACTCCAACCCATCACAACCAAACCAAACAAAACCCAACCAAATCCAACCAAACCAAACCTATCCTAACCTAACCAAACCAAACCAAACCAAACCCAACCAAACCCAACCAACCACAACAAAACCCAACTCAACCCAACCCAACCAAACCCAACCCAACCCAACCCAACCAAACCCAACCAAACCCAACCAAACCTATCACAACCCAACCAAACCCAACCAAACCCAACCAAACCAAACCAAATCCAACCAAACCTATCACAACCAAACCAAACCCAACCAAACCCAACCAAACCCAACCAAACCTATCACAACCCAACCAAACCCAACCCAACCAAACCCAACCAAACCCAACCCAACCCAACCAAATCCAACCAAACCCAACCAAACCCAACCAAACCAAACCAAACCAAACCAAATCAAACCAAATCCAACCAAACCCAACCAAACGAAACCCATCCCAACCAACCCAATCCTACCTTCATCAGCTATCTCCCGTTGTACAGCCTCCCTCGTCTGCAAGTCTTCTTCCCCGGTGTCACGGTTTGTCTCTCCCTCCCTGTCTGTCACAGTGTCTGCTATGTGTTGTGTCGCATCCTCCTCCTCATAACCCTCATCAGCAATGCATAGATTACTGACCTCCCCTTCAACGCTTCTCCTTTCTACACTGTTCTGTGAGACACATTGACAAATCAACATACAATCAAATTCCATTTCTTAAAAGTTAAAACCTTGACCTCCCTCAATCCTCCATAATCCTCCGGGCTGTGTTGAAGGATTTTTTGAAGATTAAGGGAAGTATGAACATTTCCAGGGTGGAAGATTATGGAGAATTGAGGAAGGTTCTTGTTACATGTAAATTTACACTGGAGGATTGTGGAGGATTGAGGAAGGTTGTCATGTACTCTGGAGGACTGTGGAGGATTGTGGAGGATTGAGGAAGGTTGTTACGTGTAAATTTACACTGGAGGATTGTGGAGGATTGAGGAAGGTCGTTATATGTACACTGGAGGACTGTGGAGGATTGTTGAGGACTGAGGAAGGTTGTTACGTGTAAATTTACACTGGAGGATAGTGGAGGATTGAGGAAGCATGCTACGATGAGATCATGCAGGATTGAGGAAGGTTGTCATATTTACACTGAGGAACTGTGGAGGATTGAGGAAGGTTGTTAATTTACACTGGATGACTATGGAGGATTGTGGAGGATTGTGAAGGAGTGTGAAGGGTTCCAAGTAAACAGTACTAGGGGGTTAGGGTTATTCTAATGAAAAGATCCAAATGCATGAATGTTAAACCCTGACATTGACATCCTGGATGTGATGTGATTTGTTTAAAGGCAAGTAAGACGGGATTGTTTGATCTTGTGTTGAGACATAAAAATACGATGGAACAAATATAGTTTTCTATTCTCAAATAAATACAGGCAGCAAATGTTACAAACTACTTACTGACTCAGAAAATTGAAATGCAAACTCCAAAATCGGACGTTTTCATACGAACAGGACAGGTCTTTTTAATCCTGCCTTTGAGGAAAGGTTATAGTGGGGGGAACAAAACTCAGAACCTGTGATTCTTTTGTTTCAGTCAAACAAATAAGGAAAAACCGAAGGAAAAAAAGGGAAAAACTGACTGGGAACTTTTGCAATTTTCAAAGTAATGGCAAAGAAAACACCAACTGGAGTGGAACTCCAACTTGAGACCTCTGGTTTTGCATAGCAGTGCTCTTGTCCTACCGTCTGAGTGAGCTATCCGGCCCTTAGATGGCAGCCTTCCCAAATAGTCAACTAGTCTTTGCTGGGGGAGTGGTGCCAGTCAGACGCATTTTCAAAGTGTCATATCGTGGCTAATCTAGGGAATGATTCTAGATGAAGAACTACCATTTGGAGAATCATCATCGGTGTCCATTGTTGAATGGTTTTTACTCTTCATGAAGTGAAACGATTCAAAATGGATCGGATCCTTACCACAAACTCAGCTAGGAAAAAGTACATGTACATAGTAGCCTTTGCAAAAAAAAAAAATTGTCCATTTCCAGTAAGTGCCATATCTTCTGCCCCTATTTTCATTCACATGCAAACATCCAATGGATGTAAACCTGGCAACAGCTGCTTGGGGATCCCACACAGTCAGTCAGAGAGTGGATGCAGAGTCTTTTTTTCAATTCAGATTTGGTTGTGTTTGGGATCATGTAATCACAGAAAAATTGATAATATTGAATTTATATAGCGCTTTTTCCATCACATGTTCAAGAGCGCATTACAATACAGTAGTTAGACCTAAAATAAAAAAAATAAAAAAAATTATTAAAATATAGGCCCTAGAACCTTATTCAGTTTCCATGCCTTACCTCTAATTCGGCGGCCTCCTTGGCCACTTCTTCCACGGATGGTGGGTTTGTGTGCTCCTCGACAATACTGGCAATAGTTCCACTGGCCAGTCGCTCTCGTCGGGCAGTGTTTGGCGTATCCACGCTCAGATCATAATCCAGTTCCTCGTAAGAATCTTCCGTTGCTAACATGGAGTGAACGCTGTGAGATACAAGTTAAGAAATAAGTCATTCAATGTATTTCAATGAGGGGCTGCCCTATTCTGTTGGTCGGGGCTGTTGAGTTTGAAAGGCTCATTCCCTTCAACTAGAGTCCAGTGGTTAAGACGTCCGTCCATTATTTTGACATTGGTGTTGCATCTCATTACACTCACTAGTCTGTACTACTAGTAAGTACTACTACTACTACTAATACTAGTATTACTAATATAATAGTACTAGTACTACTACTACTACTGTACTAGTACTAGTACTAGTACTACTGTAGATGATGTACAGTGTGTACGTGTACAACAGTATGTACTTCAATTAATATTTAAGGTAAATGTTCGTCATAAAATTTATCAACCTTGCCCCTGGTTCTTCCCCGATCAGGACATCTTGTTCTTCTTCATCTGCTCCAGCCGGTGCTCCTGGGCTATCAGTATCAGCCATGAATTACAGATGTTTTGGCTAACAAATCAAGAAGATAATATATCGATACACAGCGAAGCGCTACCTACGAAAACCATGTAAAGTTTCCCCACGATAGCGCCCTCAATTGTCGAAATTATGTGCAATCAGCAATGGCTAGATTTCACAAACACATTTTAATTTTTTCCTAGGTAGGCCTAGGGCGCCGCTAATTTTTTTTCCACCTTGAGAGAGGGTCGGTCGGTCGAAAAAAAGGATTGTGGTTGAAAAACATCCGGCCGAATACACACAATCCTAAAGAAAATGATGAGAAATGCTTACTGTATTCAAATTGTTCTGCCCAAGGTGGTCGGTGCTGGAAAACCCGCCCGGCACTCAATTTTCTCCGACCACAACTGGCGGAAATTTCTCTTTTTTCTGACCACCACACATTTTCCAACTTTTTACATTGAAATTACCTATAATTCCTTCCACATAATTATTATTTTCAACATGCTGTAATGACCAGTAAAAAACAAGTTGTATCCGGCAAGCCGTAATTAGGCGTAAGTTTCGAGTACAGCTGTATTTTTTCTTCTTGACCAAAATTTGAGACTTTCATTGAGATTCGTTGTGGATTGGCGGCCTTTGTGGCAGCGCGCACGCGTGTCCGCAGTACATGGGATAATTATGTACACGTACTGTAATGACATGTATGCTGTACAGTACAAGCATGGGTCGCCATCCACGGCGTGCGAACCTTTACCGTCGTGAAAAAACAATTTTACGGCATAGCATGGTCTCCCTATGTAGTTAAATTTCCGTTGTAATAAACGCTTTGGATTAGGGTATACGAAACTTTGATTGACTGGGGCTGCGTCCGAATTCATTGGCTACGGCTTGAAAGTACACACGAGTCTATGGAAGTCGGCAACAAGCGGCGGCAGCCAGTTCCCATAGGGTAACGTGTTACTTCTAGCCGCAACCAATATTGGAAACGGTCTCATCTCAGTTTGCAAAACTTTGAATGGGTTTATTTTGAAAAAAAAAAAAAACTCAAAAGAGATTAGGCCTACATTGAATCAATGTAATCTCGTTTCACTATTGGCAAAATTTGTCTCCAGATATATTCTGGTAATTCTGGACAGGGTCGCACTTGGAATGTCTCATTTTGTTGTTGATGTTGTTGTTGTTGTTGTTGTTGTTGTTGTTGTTGTTGCCGTTGCTGTTGCTGCTGTTGTTGTTGTTGGTTTTTTCCTGTTGCTGTTGCTGTTGTTGTTGTTGTTGTTGTTGTTGTTGTTGTTGTTGTTGTTGTTGTTGCCGTTGCTGTTGCTGTTGTTGTTGTTGTTTTTTTTTTGCTGTTGCTGTTATTGTTGTTGTTGTTGTTGTTGTTGTTGTTGTTGTTGTTGTTGTTGTTGTTGTTGTTGTTGTTGTTGTTGTTGTTGTTGTTGTTGTTGTTGTTGTTGTTGTTGTTGCTGCTGCTGCTGCTGCTGTTGCTGTTGTTGTGTGGTTGGCACACCCGGCAAATGATAGACTGATTGCGCAATGTCGTTACGTGACAAGTATAATTATTTAGATAAGGTCACGGGTACAAACTCCGGAATGTTCTTCATAGATTTCGAGAAAGAAAAGCCTCAAATCGAACAAACTGTAGTGCAACAACAGTTCACGTATACTGATTACAACAGCGGCACCTTGATATGGGGCCGCCATTATTCTTGATTGTTTTATAACCACTATAGGTCACGTGACCTACAGGGCGAAATCGGTCAATTTCTGCCATTTGAGCCACGAGCAGTACTTATTTGCAACCCCCCTAAAAAAAATTGAATTATTATATAGGATTCCATAGAATATGTTAATATTGTTGACTGGAAGCTGTCTGACGGAAGCATATCGATTGAAGATCCTCCTCCCAGCAAGCATGCTTGCCCAATCATGGAGCAACTGACCCACGTCCGAGGCAAAAAGGCTTTTAATAAACACAACCGTGCACGTATTTACACTACACACCCACAGTAAATTATCAGTCTCATAAAATTCATTGTTATAATTCAGCACCATGCATAATAAGGCCCCCTACATTGGACAATATGAGACGGTGACCAGCGACTTGGCCAAGCCTATACCCGCAGACTACGCCCGAGAGGTAAATAACAATGATCCAGCGCGTAGGTATACCAATTGCAAGACCCCCTCCTCCCTCAAAGGACTGTGGGGAACCAGTCAGGTTTGCATGTGAAAGGAAGACCGACAAAAGAGCTCTGACGCTATTGAGCAGTATATAAGCCTGGCAGTCGCCCTATTGCTTACGAGTGGCTGTCAAATAATACCTAACTGAATGGACACACGAAGCTTATATAGTGGATGGAATACTTCCCGATGGGCTTATGTCGAGATGGACTCAACGTAGGAACGTACAGCATTAACATCCCCCATAGTACATGTACAACCGCCAATCAATAGCGATTGACATGGACAACTCTGAGCATTTCCCTATAAGTAGTATCATGCATATAGGCCTATAATATTTCCCGTGAAAGATCTCCATTTGGCGTGAAAGTATAGACACTCAGGTGAGTTCAGATATAACGGAAAGACTTCAGTTACCGTTACCATGGTACATATAGGCCTACCCTTAGGCTTAATCCACGAACAGAAATGGCATTGCCCGGCACTTTGCCTGGACGTAATGTCTAAACTTCAACAAACTTGGAATGTATACCATCAATAAGGGTTCCGTCATCGGCATAGTCGCTGAGCTGACTGCACAGATGAATCGATCAGCAATAAACTGCCAACCTTAGAGGAAATTAGGAATACTCCTGCTAAAAAAAAAGAAGAATCACAGAGCAAACCACATACTAGGTACGTAGTCCGAGTAACTTGGACCCTTACAATCGCCCCGTGTTTTTAAAAAAAATTGAGGTTTCGGGCGATGTAGGGTCCAAGGAAAACTGTTCGGAAACATGTGTATTTCCAAGCCCAAAATCGGAATCTTTTGTCAAGAGCTTGTAAAAAGTGTTACATTTTTACCCCGAAAGAGGAATGATTCCTCCAAAATAGGAATGGTTGGCAGCTATGCAATAATTAAATTGAGAAAAGGTGTCCATTTGCCTGAGTGGTAACTTGTATGCGGGTCACCATATATCAAGTCACACAATTACACTCGTAAGTCACGTAATTACACTCCAAGCAACCGCTGCAGTTGAAGTCACCGTTCCCCTTCATTCTCGGCTTACTCTCATCCAAAAATGAACAAGAAGGTTTCGTCGGGTTTTTCTCAGTTTTATTAAAATGGTATTATGAACCCTAGGCCTAACCTTTCCCTAAACGCAGTGGCGGTGTTTACGGCAGTCGTCCATTATGGTTCCGTGACGTACACTTAATATCTGTCAGGATGTTTAGCTCTTGGAGCCAGACTATCAACGAACAGTCTGGTTCAACCATGTAGGCTCCCTCTATCTACCTAAATCTCAAATACCTATTAGTCTTACGTCACGTTTCGAACCTATATAGCATGACTTTCTCAAAGGCATTTTTGGCAAAGGTCCTGCTATAATTATATAGGATCGGATGGTCAAGCAGTGTCGGTGCATCCCTGCCGGTGCTGATCGTGATATGATGAAACGGATGAAGTGCAAAGAACAAGCTCAACAATAGATGGTTGAAAACTAACTTAGAACAAAAATTCGAATTCATGTCCATAGCCTCCCCTCACTATTATACCATCACTCTTTCGACGATGGAAACAATTGTCCTTCATAAAAATGACATAATATGATGCCGCTGCTTCTGCGAGGAATCCAGATGTAACTAGATCATTTAGTACGAATGATCGTGTTACCTAATGAGTAAATCTGTTAATTACTATTTGAGGAATCTGGGAAGGATCGGGAGGTTTATTGATGAAGGCACGTCACACAGCGGTATCAAAAAAAGAAATGGAACGCCTTAGAGCAAAGCTGCCAGACTTATTCATATAACCCTTACAAAGAAGTCCTATAGATTATGTGTTAAGTACAGGCCTACATTTGATTCCGATCCAATTTTGAACTTGTTCATAGAATCTCTTGAATGTTGCTTGATGCTGGCGTTAAGATTGTATATCTTTTTTGCAAGTAACAATCGAACAAAGGAATTGTCGATCGTCCCAAAGTATTCTCATCGCACTAGAGGTTTCCACCGGCTGTAGGAATGTTCTAAAACAATTATAGGAATCCTATAATAGGAATGCTAGGAATCCTTTAGATAAATGTAAAGCTTTCCTATAGACAAATCCTATAGGATATTTATGTAATCCTATAAGAATCTCATAGAAATCCTATAGGAATCCTTTAGGGATTCTAAGGGATTCCTGTACATAAATCCTATAGGAAGTGACGAAAAACCTATAAGAATCCCATAGCATTCCATTAGGATAACTCCTTTAGGATCCTATAGGATTTTTTTGTAAGGGAACACCTGAACGCACACCCACTCTCAACAAAGTAACGGTCAAAACAAGGCCTACCCATGAACTCATAGGCCTATGGAAAGCTAATCTCCCTTTAATATAGGCCTAGGCCTTTGTATTTTTTACAGAAATGAAACATTGTGAGAAATCAATTGACAATATGGATAAAGCAGTATCGACATGATCGCCAACATTGCCATCATCAGTCCCATTGCACAACACGTACCACCGCCATTTGTGCACACCGTAGTCTCGGCCTCCACTATACGTGTACCTATTGCGTTGCTATGGAGACCACCGCCGCTGCTTCGTCCTCCCCTTGCTATGCTAGTGCGTATTATCAATCTCTGTACAATTTATAATCTGTGCATCGCAGAAGTATTTTTACATCAAAATCACCCGCGACCCCGAAAGGGATAACTTACCCGCCGGTGACTTAACCCGACGACAAGAGGTGGCTGCGGATTCGGTTGGTCCGCGCTCTTTCGTGCTAACGTGCAGTTATGCTGCATCTCGACCATTCATCTTTTGTAAAATGTGTGACCTAGATAAAATAATAAGCAATCACATGTGCAGGATGTGAATATTCTAATGACCTTGGATCAATCTCGCCATTCAAATTACAACAACAGGAAAACGACTGATACGAGAAAACCAACGACCTTCCGTGAGATGGGACTACGGTCTGTCTTCTGAGGAGACCGGGAAAATATCGGACTGGGACAAACGGACGTATATCGACGGACCAGCAACCATGCATCCCATCTTGATGAAGATTTCCCGCTCCAAGGTCCTCGAGGTGTCCATGATCTTCGCGTTCGCATTCTACGCCTCCTTCATCATGATCAGCAACTTCCAGCTGTTCCAGACACCCAGGCACAACTGGGTTTCCCAGGACCCCCATTTTAAGCCTCTGCGCGATCTCCTGGACGTTGGGGAACAGTCGAAGCCGTCCAGGAGACCGGCTCCTCGGAACGACACCGTCATCGAAGTCCCGGGAACCGTAGCGCCGATCAGTCTTCACCCGATAATGGCCCCAGTCAAGGAGACGGAACCAATCAAGGTAATTCTACTATTATACCACGATCATAGAAGCCACTTATTGGCACTGTGCCACTTTTCAGTGCGTTTTCAATGCTCCCTAAACAATCGTGAACAACAACAAGTACCTGTGATAAAAACTCGATAGCAATTTTGTGTGTACGTATAATTTATACACATGTACACGAGTCAAACATGGCACAATATTATGACGTCTGTGTGGCTTTTGCCGTGCCACTTTGTTTTGTGGTATAGGCTGAAAAGAGTGGCGAGGGAGGAGGTCCCATGCAGGGCATTCTTCACCGAAATGTGACCCGGCACAGCGACATGAGGAATATCCCACAAAAACACTTTTCGAGTAAACAACGCCTGAAGTCAAAGTATACCTTCTCAATTCGATAAAACAAATTCTGGAAAGTTAATGTATTGGAGGATATTATGATCAAAGGATTTTTCCGAAATCCGTCTCTAAAATAATGTTAAAAAAACGAGGATTTCGGGGGAGTGTTTGTGTACTGTTTTCATGAAAATGTAAAGTTCCTGCCTTTTTGAATGGCCACTTTCGAGGAGTTAGACTGATGCTGCTATTGTGTCTGGTACTAAATGAACGAGCGAAGTCCCCTTGTACTATTTGCAACAACGTTCACACGGAAATAAACTTGATATCATTTGAAAACTAATGGTATACTCTTTCACATCATTAGAAAATCTTAAAATCTCAAAAGTGGGGGCTATTCCTCATTATGCTGTGCCGGGTCACAAATGTGCAAAGAGTCACGATCCGGCATCACGTTGTCAATGTTGCAGTCTATAAACAACAACAGCCGAGGCCAAGGTCGAGGCCACAACATCCGAGGCCAAGGCCGAGGCCACGACCTCCGAGGTCGAGGCCACAGCCTCCGAGGCCAGGGTCGAGGCCACGACCTCGGAGGCCGAGGTCACGATCTCACTCGCTAAAGAGTAAAGGGCAACCCTTTAGCTTTAAATGGCGTCAACGCAAATCCCACAATCAGTATAATTACATACTTTCACCATGCATAGAACAGTCTTATTGTGACGGGGGCCTTTTACTCTTTTCCAGTGGAGTTATTTTCCAGTACTAGAGTACATCAAACACACTCAAAGAAAAGGGAAAAAAGGGTTGGCGCGTACGGAGCATAAGAGATGGATCTAGAAATAGTGTACAGCTCTAGACTGAAAACTGTAGTGGGCTACTGGAGGATGTGTGTAGCACATGTACTCACTCGGACAACTGGTGGTGGACTGGGCTGGGCTAATCCATGTTCCCTGACGACAGTGTCAGGTTCCCAAGACCCACTGCAGGGGGTTGTTGCTAAGCAACAAACCAGGCCTTAAGATTTAACTAACTCTAGAGCGATCCACAATACTGTACACTAAATGTGACTGGTCACATTATTTTATGATGTATGACAGCACGACATCACACGATAGCAAGATCGCCTCCACCACTGAAAACTGGCCTCAATCGAGCGTTATATCATTTGACAGAATATCTACAGATGTAAAGAACTGGAAATAATCATGTAGGTCTAAAGCAATATTATGCCTCAAATTGTTAATGATATTGTGTGCATACAATTACAAAGTGAACGTGCCAGTTGCGCCATACATGGTTAGACCTTCCGGTTACAGGGATCATAGTCACTACTAGGAATGACAACGCTTCTCATGTCGAAAATGTTTGCAGGGGAGTTGTACGCAAACACGTCATGTTATGTCGTGTTATTCCATGTAGTCACTATTATACTCAGTACCAGGACTTGCCAATAGTGTACAACGTAGGGGCTTGCAAAAAAAAAGCAATGAACAATATGTTACGGCGTATGTCAATATGCCTGCGTTGTGTGGCAGCCATGCATGTTGTATGTCTCTGTGTAATTTGTTGGTCATTTTAAATGTTAAGCTAGCATCTGCTATTTGAGCGTTCTTTCTAGTAATGCTATAGTGTGAAGTTGAATATTGCATCTCGGTTTGAAAATGACCGCTAAGAAAAACGGACATATACAGAAAAAAGGACAGTCAGGGAGACAGCCTGACGGACAGTAAGACAGACGGGTAGACAGACAGACAGATAGACAGACCGGTGGGCAGATGGACAAGCGGACAGAACGAAAGACGGTCAAGTACAGACAGAAAGACAGACGGACGCACAGGCAGAGAGACAGACAGAGAGACAGACAGAGAGACAGACAGAGAGACAGACAGAGAGACAGACAGACAGACGGACAGACAGACAGGCAAACAGATAAACAAAATGAAGACTTGGTAAATAACAAAAATTCCCCATTGATGATGTTACTCTATTCACTCTTCAGATTTGTGCCAAAACCCTTGGCTCACTGACCAAGTACTCCAAATGGTTTCGAGAAAGGTACGATCCGAGTGTGAAACTCTTCATGGACAAAGACGACATGGGCAACTATTCTGCCTATGGTAAACGCGGTCTTCCATTTGGCTTCAAAGGACAGAATCATTCAGGTAAGGAAACCAATCTAAATCCGGGGGGATTGACTAAAATTGGAACGAAGAAAATACCCAGCACGGTTTAAATGCTTGGACTATCTAACTTCTGTATAGTTTGATGGATCGGGAAATCGCCTGGAAGGGGGTCACAACACGGGGAACCAATCAAAACTGACTGGCACCTTCTGACAAAAAAAACAAGACAAATTGCAAAGAAAACGTTGATAGGACCGGGACTTGAACCCAAGACCGGCATGGTTGTGCGTATAAATTATATCGGCGCTCTTACCCCAGAGCTATCCAGCCCTAAGATGCAATGACAGCCATCCCAAATTTCCAATAGGCCCTAGTGCTAGACGTGCAATAATCAACCAGAGACTGCCTCCAATTTGTATGACCCCTGAGCAAGCCGAGTGTACAACAATATTTGCTTATTTCATTGGTTGTCCATTGGTCGTTTGCGTCAGAATGAAAACGGTGGGGGGAGGACCGAGGGAGCGCGTTATGGAGATTATGGCAGTTAATGGTTTGAATGCTTCTGACCGTCACCCACCATGCTCGACACATATTCAGTGTGGTTGACTATTTGAGACGGCCACCATCTAAAGACATGGATAGTGCATGCAGATGGTATAAGATCCCTGGTACTCAAAATCAGAGGTCTCTGGTTCAAGTCCCGCTCCCAAGTCAAAGTTTTCTTTGCCAAATTTGGTTGACCTAAATAATACGCATCCACTTGTTGTGATCCCCGAGCTGCTGAAGGCCTAGGGAGGTGTATACAACAATGGTTGTTTGCATCTGAATGAAAATGGGGGGGGGGGCGTGATCCCTGGAAATATACGCCTGCAGGTAATGGTTGAACGCAGTTAATTAGTTTGCCTTTTTACTGTTCCAAACAAATTCTAAGCCCGGCTTTGTAACATTTATCATTAATCACCTAATTGGCTGTTCCAAAATAAATCATTTTTTTGTATGTGTTGCAGTGAACCAAATTCAAAGCAAATTCAGACATTGAGTAATTTCTATATTAAATTTAAGCAGTCCTCAACACGAATGACCAGTGTGTTTTTCTTAACCCCACCTGAACCTATATACAAAATATCAAGAAGTTGTTTGATTAAAAGCAAGTTCAGAAAGGCCCCCTACGGGAGATTTTGGTCACACGAACACACATCTCGTCGTCAACATTGTTCAGACGGATTATTTCGTTGAACAAAGGACTTGTCCGTGTCGAGCAGTCTCTTTTTTTTTGGGGGGGGTTGGGGTCTTGTTTGAAACGATCTTCTCTCCACATTTCTCCTGCAGTTTTCGACCAAATATTGAGCCATGAGAACTTCACTAACCCGTCTATCCACGGGGCTGCCAGGAAGTCGGGCTGCATACGATGCGCTGTGATTGGGAGTGGAGGAATTCTCAACGGATCAAACGCTGGCCAAGAGATTGACGGACATGACTTCATATTTAGGTGAAAAGGAAGGGAAAAAAAACCAACAACCTTGATCGCGATTTGCACAAGTTGGGCAACATGTAAATTGTAAAATACTTTGGCAGTAGCTCGATCAGAATACCAAATGGTGCATGACAAGCCCGACTGCTGGATTTTGTTGGTCAAAATCCCTCCCTCCCGTCCAACATTTTCTGATATAGACCAGAACGATTTGAGGCGAACGATCTATCCCTATAGCAATTTCTCCATGATTTTTCTAAAATTTAATAAAAAAAACCTAAGCAACCTCAATTTTGACAAACAACCTCGTTATTGATTTACTTAAAGCCCCTACACAACATTGGTCAAGGTCAAAGAATAGCATCCATGCGTTGTCTGATCCAACATATGCATGAAATAGCACACCGGTGAAAAAAAATCAGCTCGATCCGCCAACCGAGTCTCGAGAGAAATCGTGAAAACCGCTTCATTTGTTTCGCGAAAATGCAGCGTAAAACGCCGTATAGGCCTACTGTTCTGAGATAATTTATATCTCGGTGAGACGTAAACGATTTCTCTTACCGGTACTCTTTTCTCCCAAAATACAACATTTTAGTAAGAAATATTTCAGTGCGAGGTTTCTACTATAACCATCTTCAAACTGTATATATTTCATGTACATCTGTGACCATTTCTGTTCTTCGATCTTACCAATGTTGTGTAGGGGCTTTAAAGACAAAATGTTTATCCTCTTATCGTTGCTACACACACGATGAAAAAATGGACAGAGCTTGAGTTATACCCTGTATCTACAATCACCCTTTGGTACATTACCAGTAGTTATGTATCGATTTAATGTATCTTCACCGAATAATGGCAAGCCGTGTAGCACATATTATCACATTTAGAAAGCGGTATCTCCATATGCTTCCAGAAATAGAACCACAATAATAATTATTTTACAAAATCTATATCGAGATTGACTGCTTGATAATTTATAAAGATTGAGTTTTGAACATCTGTTACCTGTGTGCAGATTGAATAAGGCCACTTCAAAGGGGAGGTTCGAGAGAGATGTTGGGCTGCGAACCACATTCTACACCTTCTTCCCAGAGTCACAGCAACTATCTGTGGTCGAGGATCGGGTAAGCGAATGAATACACAATGGGGATTAATACAGTATGTCTCATGCACTGTCAGTTATAGTGCCCATGCGAAACAAACATTTTGGCCGGTATACTTTCATCGCAGACAAGCTGTCCAGAATTATCCAAAATGAGTTTCATAGATAATCAAAATTCATTTATAGCTATAGGCTGAATGTTCATCAGTGGCCAGGATGGCAATGTCTAGCTAGGTCACTAGTGGTCAGCTAGGTCAATAGCCAGCTGGGTCATTAACTGGGTCAGTGGTCAGCTGGGTCACTTAACTGAGACAATGGCCAGCTAGGCCACAGTCTTGGGTCAGTGGCCAGCGGGGCCGTCAATGGCCAGCTAGGCCACTTCTTGGGTCAATGTCCAGCTGAGTACCGGTAACTAATAGTAACTTATAGTAACAAATCGGGTAATGGCCATGCACCTAGGCCACTTCTTGGGTCAATAATT
Organism: Luidia sarsii; assembly: GCA_949987565.1. NCBI lineage: Eukaryota > Metazoa > Echinodermata > Asteroidea > Paxillosida > Luidiidae > Luidia > Luidia sarsii. The sequence continues at coordinate 7,949,234 of OX465104.1, read as the reverse complement.
ATATCAGCTGGGTCACCAAACGGATAAATGGCCAACTATTATATAGGCCACTAATCAGGTCAATGGCCAGCCAGGCTAGTTGGGGATGTGGCTACCGACCACCAAAAAGTAGAGGCCTAGGATAGGCAGCACAATAGCACAACAATGCAAAGCCATTTTGAAAGTTCCGGGCCGCCGAAAGATCCACCTCGCCCTCCGTTGTTTATTTGCATTCGTATATATCTATCTTTCTTTGAACAGAATCTGATCGCATTTTTTGGCATGTTCAAGTCCTATGACGTGGAGTATGCTTTGAAAACAGTCCAGCAAGACAAGTCGCCAAGATACACAACGTCAAAGGACTCCAAGTAAGCACCACTCTTTCAAGATAATTCAAGTTACGTCTAAATCCATAACGTATAGGGCTATGAACGGATGCTGTCAAAAGATGCTTAGCTCGCTGTGAAAAAATACCATTAGACATTCTAATAAATCTGAATCAGAAATACAAAGGTTTGAATTGGGCAAATAAGTGGAGGCTTTGCGGGGACACCATGAATGTAAGACATCTCTGTTGAGACGGAGTGTGCATGGCTCTGAAAAGAGCCGGTAACTCAATGTTTCGGGCACTGTGTTAACACTCGGGGTATAATACATGCACACTGCCCGAAACATTGAGGGGTTTTTTTGGCTCAAGTTCAGAGCCACTCTCGTTCTCAAAAGAGATGTTAGGCCCTAGTCCGCCCTACATGGTGTTACCGCAAACCTTCCACTGCCTTGGTACTTCCGCCAAGCAAACCTTTTCAAATCGTAAGTGGGCAATTACAGTGTGGAATGTTTGCAGTGATACTAGCCCTAAGTTAGTAATCTCTTCTAAGAATTAGTGGGACTCTATGAGAAAACAAATACCTCTCTCGGTCAGTATTTACCAGAGAGCCGCACTCTGACATGTCACTCATTCCCGAAAGATGACAGGGTGTCGCCGAAAACTTTCACTGATTTTAATCATAGGCCTAATCAGAAAAACACGCGATAACTATACAGGGGCCTAAATGATTATAATCAGGGAAATTCTGTTTTCTGGAAAAACAAAAACAATATCAACCAAAATATAGCCACTACAGCAGAAACACGTGCAACACCAGAAAATGCATAAATTGAAACTAACTATGAATATTGTCCGTGTGAAAATGAAGAACACCTTTTTTTTATTGTGTGGTTTAATTTATTATTTTGTGTTCAATGCAATGTGTGTGAACCCTTCGCTTTTATCACAACCCTGTGCCTGAACAAAATACCGTTGATTTCTGAAGTGCTTGGGTTAATACACGAATGTTGCAATATTTGGCTCACGAAAATGTCGGGCCCTTCGATCAATCGAGACTGTTCTCAAATGCAGAGTGTCTGTTTTACAATAACCCCCATTTCATTGCTCGTTCATGCTTGCAGAGGTATGAAGCGGCCAGGCATTCACCCTAGTAAACTCAAGATCATTCATCCGGGGTTCATCTATTACGTGTCGGAGGCGTACCTAAATAAGAAGAAGAGACCCACTACAGGTAAGTCATCATTCCCTGCTCTATTATAACAGAGCCTTCTTGAAAGAGTACAACCATTCAGGGGCCAATTTCATAGAGCCGCTTGAGCACCGAAACTTGCTTAAAGCCCCTTCACACATTAACATTGGTCGGGGTCAAAGAATAGCATCCATACGTTGTGTGATCCAACATATGCATGAAATAGCACACCTGCTGAAATTTCAGCTCAATCCGCCAACCGAGTCTCGAGAAAATCGTGAAAACCGCTTCATTTGTTTTGCGAAAATGCAGCATTCAATTTCAACACCGTACTGTTCCGAAAAATAGTTTAGATTTCGGTGAGACGTAAACGATTTCTTTTACTCTTTTCTCCCAAAATACAACATTTTAGGCAGAATTATTTCAGGGCGAGGTTTCTACTATAACCTTCTTCAAAAACTGTATAAGTTTCATGCAGATCTGTGAACATCTTACCAATGTTGTGTAGGGCTTTAAGAACGAAAAACCATCCTTCGAAGAATCAGGTTGCTATCCAAAGTTCCACTTGTATTTCATGTGAAGCAAGCAAGCAAAGCAAGCAAGCGTCAAGACAGTGAACTGAAATTGTTGGCAGTCTCATTTTAACCAGGGAATATTAACGCATAAGCAACTCTATGAAAGTGGGCCCAGGGCACAATAAGGAAGACGGGTCATCCAGCTCCACTACCTTCCCACAAAGCCCTCGGTGCATGCAACTGAGCACGATTTGCAGCAAGTTTGACAGGGTGGAGCCATCGCAGACTCAGATCTCAGTCCATGCGGTGAAATCCTGACTCGATGCCATGTCGATCTCTGGGCCTGTGATGTGACAGGCTTGGCCTGCCCCACGTATCGAACTCAACTGATAGTCCTGATCTGACGACCTACCTCACCGACTGCCCATTCTGAATGTATTTTGTTGTGGTTTACGCACGAAAATGACGAAATAATGTTAATAATAATGATGAGAAAATCTTGATTGAGGTGATCCAGTGAACAAGCACGTGAGGATTTACTATCAAAGATCATCCTAAGGTTCTTTTCAGAACCACACATGTACTCACAAAAGAGAGAATTCTACATGGTGTCACTGTCACCGCAAACCCGTATTACTCCTGCTATTCTCACCATGAAAACCTTCAAATTTCATTTAGAGACCATTAAGTTCCCAAATCCCTTCGCGCTTCTTTTTTCCATAACCGTAGGCCCTACCCTTTCATACCAAAATAACACAAAATGTTTTACTGACTTAAATGACTGGATTAACAATGTCGAGGGGACCAACTTATGGCTGGTATATAGCGGGACCTCTCTCTCCGAGGCAGAGCCTTGATTCTGCCTGACAGAAAGGTTCTGCTGCATGGGATCACCAACCTTAGGTTCAATAACCTATTGAACTAACAGACCGATTGTCCACATTCTTCTTTGTACATTGCCATCGCTGCTCTGTGCCAATTGAGATGAAAAAATACCCACTATAAGTCACGCGATCTAAGATTGGCACGTATAGTGGTCGCACAATCGGTCTATTATTGGACTGTGTGATGCAGCCTTTCAATCAGTTTCCTCTTTTTTTTCCCCCACCCTTTGTCGTTAATCCCTAAAGGATCAATCGTGGTCATTTTAGCTCTGCACATCTGCGACGAGGTTACAATCTACGGCTTCGGGTACAACTCGCGTTTCACGTTGCATTACTACGACGCCCAATTCATCAGCCACACGAATAAGTCGACAGGGTCGCATGACGTGGACAACGAACGAGACCTCTGGGGGAAGTTACACGACGAAGGCGTCATCAGATTCTTCAAGAGGGATTTGTAAAAAATAAATTAAATAAACAAGAACATCTCGCCCATTGGCTTTAAGAAAAACCATTCTTCTCAAAATTCAGTGGGCCTGACGTTTCGATCCTGGCAGGACCTTTTGAGATTTAGAGATTTGCATTGTGGTAATTTTAGTCAGTAAGCAGTTTGCAACATTTTCGTATAATCATCTACAGTATTTCCAAGCAGAGGGAAAGGTCCTGCTAGGATGGAACCGTCAGGCCCACAACATTTTGAGATTTTTATTTTGGTAATTTTAGTCAGTAAGCAGTTTGCAACTTTTTTGTATATCAAAAGCCCTTCTTGAATCAAAACGAGAAAAAAAACAGTACTATTTTGCATTTTTGTTTGTATATTTAGGCCTAATACTAAGTAATATACTAATAGATAACGTCGACAAAGATCTCTTACTATAGTTATACATTCATAATGTCATCAAATTAAAAAGAAATTTGTAGATTGATTCGGACCAGTAAACTATTCTACAAGGTATCAGATTTGATAATAGACCTGATAATTGAAAAAGAAGAAGATTAAGCTACAAGGCGCTAGGAAGTGTTTAAAAAGTAACTTCATTTGGACACTGCATGACAAACTCCAAGGCAGTTTTCCAATAGTGAATAATTATAATAATATTACCGTTTGAAAGAGACTACTGTATTGTGAAACATGGCCTGTAAAACGCTGATCTGTATAAATGTAGGCCTATGTGTTTGCCTGCTACGTGTATTATTTGTATGTGCATGTGATCGATTGTGTAACGGTATGATTATTTGATGAACAATGACATCGCTCTGTGTGTACAGGTATTGTATAGCCGTTTTGGCGGTCATAGCCAAACATTGGTTCAGCTGTTAAGTGTATATTCAGCCGGCAACTTGACATTCTTCCTGGATGTCGTTCCTGCTGATTTTATGCATATTCGTGAACGCCCAGGCTGATTGGCCAACGGCATACTGTATAGAGCAACATGAATATGCATATAATGATAATTGGCCAATCAGACTAAGGCAGTAAGGGATCAGCAGAATAGCGTTTGCGGGGAGAATGCCATTGCCGGGTAAATAATATTACATGCCTTACAGTTTGGCTCGGTGCTGTGAAAAAAGGTGCACTTCATCATCCAGGATAACTCTAATCATGGAGCTAGTATTATGGCTCCATGCTCTAACCTAACGAAGATTGACATTAAAAATCTCAGTGGAGTAATGGTCAAACCAAAGCCCTTGGTGGTGACCGCCAAAGTGCAACAAAACTTTCCAAAGCTGGTGATTTCATGGAGGAAGAAAACTTAATGTGTTTAATAATGTGTTTAATTAGTAATGCGTTACTTACACAGTTACATGCTACTCAAAGTCAAGTTGACACTTCCATTGGGCATTGGTGTATAATTCCTGCTTTTCAAAATTTCACTTTCTTCCAGATAGTTCTCCAGCTTGTATTTTGTTTCTGTGCAAAAGACGAAGTTATAGTTCAACCAACAAACATAAGCTTATCTTGGCCTATGTCTCGTTCGCACTGATTTCCGTTTGACTTTTTAACATACATGTACAGCGTGTTCAGACATACACGCCATTTCTTGTTTTCCCCGCGGGCTTGCGTTGGTGTCAAGTGGTGAATTACATAGACTTGTAAAGGAGATCGCTGGTACCCATCACGACTTCAAATTACATGGGGATTCAGTGCGTGAGGATTTGCGCATGCTACACACAACCTACGATGCATCTAAAAGGACACAACAAATTGACTCAAAAGACAACTCATTTGTTAGATAAACATTTTGTGGAATAAATTGTTATGAATTACAATGTTACAAAGTACAAGCCTTTCTGATGACAATCTGTTTCTGGAAATGAATGTCATCGAAAGGTGCCATATATTAGAAGATAATTCACATATTCTATACAATTGTAACAAATTAATAATATTATCATTACCATTTCAGTGTACAGGGTGCAATTGTTAAAATGGCTTTAATACTATTAGGTTTAATACATTTCAATTCACACCAATTATTATACCACCCAAAAACTTATCTATATCCTTACTAACTTCTTGACAAAACACGGCAGCCTTTTGAAAATTCATCCATTATCATCCTAAATTCATGACCTCGCCAATAGTCAACTAGTCTTTGCCAGGGTACCCCCTGCTTTCATTCAGATGCAAACAAGTGACAGACAATTGCTGTAAACCTGGCTACAGCAGCTCGGGAATCACACAAAGTGTATGGAGGCTTTCCCATTCTTGTCAAACAAAACAAATTATTCTAAACTTAAGTTTTGTGTTACCTCTGTTTGCATTTATGCGACGTGGTCAAAGGTCGCCTATAACACTAATACTGGCTCAACTAGGTCAAGAGCAGTAACACTAATTAAAAGAGCAGTAACGAGGAAAACAATCAACTGGTAATAGGGTGAGAATTATTCTAATATTTGAGGAGAAGCGTTTATTTTAAAAATCGTAATATATATTGTTATTTTTCGTGCAGCAATAACAGCAGAATTTCTTTGTACCTGTCAAGTTTCATAAACTGGCTTTGATTTCATTCTGCCTTTGGGAAAGGTTATGCCGAGATTGAAATGTCAGGCCCTCTAAATGTTCCAGATTTGCACTTTGGTCATTGACATTCTTACTGGCACAGAGTGACATGGACAAGTATACAGATGGTAAGGAAATAAAGCAATATGAAATGGATCAAAGAGCGGATATGGGAATTGCTTTTTAGTAAAGGACATTCGGGAGAAAATCACTCAGAAGATAAAAGAGTCCAAGAAGAGAAATCAGAATAAAAGTAAAAAATATACATGCACAAATTAAACATTACATCACTCATAAAATAATATCAGTGTTCTATAAACCATAAAAGTCCAATATAAGGAGGGCCTGACATTTCGATCCTATAGCAGGACCTTCAGACCTTTCACAAACTTCAAAGGCAGAGTTTAAAAGTCGGATGAAATCATCTTGGGCTTAGAGACTTGTACCGGGGAACTCGATGGTGTCGGTTATGACGCCGCAATGCAAGGCCTGATGGAAGTACGCCTTCTCTTTGTTGTCGTTCACTGTCCACACCACGGTTGCAATCCCACGCTCCTGCCAGTAAGTCACCGTATCCCTGCGAATGGAAGCACAACAGAGGCCACCTCATAATTACAAAGAAGTCACACGAGACACCGGTCGAATTTCGTGAGCAAAAGGACTGGACAACAAGTCTAGTCACTGATGAATCTTACTAGTATTTCACTTGACCTGTGTTCATAACAAGCTTCGAACTCGGCAAGGTTTTTACATGTACACTATGCATGCATATTCATTAACAAAGTCTATAATGTTACGTCAACAGGCAATTTCTTGTGAAATATCATAAATGGAGTAAAAAACTTTGAGCTTGCAATTCTGATCTTATATCAACCTTAAAGTCCCTACACACCATTGGCAAAGGTCTTAGAAACTCGTCCATACTTTGTCTAATCCAGCATATCCATCAAATAACACACCTGTGAAAGTTTAAGCTAAATCCGTCAACCATGTCGCAAGAAAATGGTGAAAAACTGGCTAATTTTGTCATCAAACTGTATCAGCTTCGAGGATCATAAAATTCACCTAGCAGAATGTTCAATAGCGCCACCGACCCGTGCATTTAAACCGGAAAATTGCGAATAAATCTCGAAACATCTTGGGCATGACTTGAACCTGTGACTGTGGCTTCCTAGTGCAGATGTCTTAACCACTGGACCGCCAAGCTGGTCAAGATCATATGGTGGATTCAAATCGGTATAGCAGCAGCCACTGCACTGCATCACAGAAACAATATGATTTTGCCTCATGCTGCTATGCACCGCACATAATATCAAGCCTCTCCAGTGATGCACAATGCCTACACGGCTGCGGCTAGGGCTCACCGTGTGACCATGTCCTTGCTCAGGAGGGTAGCCATGTTGCCGCAGAGAATCCACAGCCATGACGCCTGACTCCACAGGAGCAGGTAGTCGCCGAGAATGCACAGGAAACGCTTGAGGTAAGGGCCGGAGTCCTCGCAACCGAAGCAACACTGAACCATGTTGTTGCAAGTTGTCAGAGCGGTCATAATACCAGAGTCTGCGTAGCGAACCTTGAAAGGAAGCAGAAATAAAGAACTAACATTAGAATCAAATCGAATGACACTGGCTGTCTGAGCACAGAAGCCGTGAATGAACCATCTTCAGACTTTTCAACCACATGTACTCAATATCCTAGAGGGGTTATCACTATCATCAGTCATTATGCATCCTTTATTCTTACATTTTTAATATCAATCTGAGCAACAGAGATTTGGTTCACTTTTGCGGTCCCGGACCCACATAATCGTTTTCATTGTGTGTGTATTTGTGTGCCTTGTTAAACCTGCAATTCTTATGAAAGCCCTTCTTTTATTGTACATTGCATGTTCATGTTGAATTTCTTTTTCTTTTGGGGGCGAAAGTGTGTTTTCTTGTCTTTGTTCCTCGTCATGGTCAAATAAATAAGTTTCTCTTGCTCTTTCCCTAATCATACCTTCCCTACTCCTTTTGATCTCACCCTGGTCTGTCTACCAGCTTTTGTCCTTTGATCCCTTCCCTACTGCTTGCCCTTCCCTTTGATCTCAGCCAGGTCTGTCTACCAGCTTTCCTCCTTTGATCCCTTCCATACTGCTTGCCCTTCCCTTTGATCTCACACTGGTCTGTCTACCAGCTTTCCTCCATTGATCCCTTCTCGACTCCCTGCCCTTCCATTTGATCTCACCCTGGTCTGTCTACCAGCTTTCCTCCTTTGATCCCTTCCCTACTGCTTGCCCTTCTCTTTGATCTCACCCTGGTCTGTCTACCAGCTTTCCTCCTTTGATCCCTTCCCTACTCCCTGCCCTTCCATTTGATCTCACCCTGGTCTGTCTACCAGCTTTCCTCCTTTGATCCCTTCCCTACTGCTTGCCCTTCTCTTTGATCTCACCCTGGTCTGTCTACCAGCTTTCCTCCTTTGATCCCTTCCTTACTGCTTGCCCTTCCCTTTGATCTAACCCTGGTCTGTCTACCAGCTTCCTCTCCTTTGATCCCTTCCCTACTCTCTGCCCTTCCCTTTGATCTAACCCTGGTCTGTCTACCAGCTTCCTCTCCTTTGATCCCTTCCCTACTCTCTGCCCTTCCCTTTGATCTAACCCTGGTCTGTCTACCAGCTTCCTCTCCTTTGATCCCTTCCCTACTCTCTGCCCTTCCCTTTGATCTAACCCTGGTCTGCGTACCAGCTTTCCTCCTTTGATCCCTTCCCTACTCTCTGCCCTTCCCTTTGATCTAACCCTGGTCTGTCCACCAGCTTTCCTCCATTGATCCCAAAGCAACTTGAATGCATCTTATAACGTTAAGTTCTGCACTGGATATAGCATTTCACATTCTTCTGTACAGTAGTTTGAAGAGATGAAGTAGGTTACAATACCCGGTATGACACCATTGGATAGAAGGAGCAGACTATCCCTCTCTCATACAGTTCAGGATGTCTCTTGTACAGCTCAACCAGTTCTTTCACCATCTACATGTTGGAAATGAAAGGTAAACCACATTTTTTTTCTACGGGTCGGTACAACTTATATCATGGACACAGTAAGCAACAAGGAAAGCCATGTCTAGGGATTTAGCAAAACATGAGGAGAATTGTCACCATTGCCCTGGCAACAAGTCTTAAAAAAGTGTCCATTCGTCCTGTGGTTAGAGCAAGTTGTGTACTGTAGATACTTAATACATGTGTGTTGTAAGGCAGCAAGATGACATGTTACAAACAAGCTACAACAGCTCCACTACATTTGTCTGCTAAGTTTTGGAAACTGTGACATTACCTTTGTTGACCAGTCTTTGACATCAAAGAAGATATTGAGTCCCAGGTTAAGACACTCCATCGTTGCATCCTCCAGTGTTGGGATAGTTGCTTGTGGAAACCTATTCCTATGGTCCAAAACATTTCACTTTATCAGAAACACCCCAAATCAATTCTATATTATATATCACACATTTAGAGGTCTGACTTAAAGTGATATACAAAAATGTTGCAAACTGCTTAATGACTAAAGTTACCAAAATGCAAATCTTAAAATTTAGTGGGCCTAACGTTTTGATCCTAGCAGGACCTTTCTCAAGGGCAGAGATAAGAATCAAAACGTCAGGCCCACTAAATTTTAACATTTAGAGGGCCAGACATTTACATCCTAGCAGGACCTTTCTGTAAAATACAGTAGTACCTTTCTTATTCGGCCTTTGAGAACAGTAAATAAATCCCTGAGATTTGTATTTAACTTTGTACATGTATGTATGCTCAAACATACACGGGTCCCAAGCAGTAAAGTTTTACAAATTTGCTTGTTCTGGGTTGCAATGACACATGGAGGCCTTCACGCTACTGCTGTCAATATGGATCACTCCTTGATGCGGGTTGGCGTCGTGTTACAACCTTGCAGTGTAAATAGGTAACATTCAATCTCCCTGATCATTCGATATCAGATATGAGTGTACTGGGCATAGAATCCCTTGGTCACCGTAGTAATGCTGTCCGTCTTAGCCATGAGAAAATAAATGTGGATGAAGCGTCTTCGGACTATTCAACTACATGGTCTCAACATCCAGGAGGGTAATGACTAACACCATGCAGCTTTCTGATAATCCTTACTTTTGTGTTCACTCCTCCACACTTCTCTCTTTGATCTTTCCCCCTCTTCTCACTAATCTCTACCCTACTCCTTGCCCTTCCCTTTGATCTCACCCTACCAGCTTTACTCTTTGTCCTTTGTTTCTCATCTGTGTCCTATTTACTCTCTTCCCCCTTCCTTCTGTTTTGGCCTTTGAGAAAGGTCCTGCTAGGATCGAAACGTCACGCCCACTAAATTTTGAGGTTACACAAGTTAGACCTGTGTACAAGGCAGAGATGTTTTTGTAGTAGGAAAAGCTCTTCTGTCATTGCTACTGAATCCTCAGTGCTTTGCATGATTGCATGCTGATAAAAATATAGAGGCAACTCAGGCAGGAACACTATGAATAATGTCAAAGGTCACCTCAGTGGATGTTTGGCCGCAGCATTCAGCTTTGACAGCTCAGCCAGGGTGAAATTGTGGATGGCACCGTTGCCATCTGTAGTGCGGTCCACAGTGTCATCATGTATGATCACTGGTACTCCGTCCTTGCTCAGGGCAACGTCAAACTCCACAAATTGTGCGCCGTTCTTGCAGGCCTACAAAGATGAACACATCCGAACAGAAATCAAAATGGTTCTACTCAAAATATCAAAACATCAGCTTGTGTCAAATTGTACAATCAACACAAGAGAAGGGTCCACAGGTAAATCACGAGCTGCCTTCCAGTTACATATTGTACATGTACGGAGTTGCGGTAACCGTAACCCTCGATCCTCGAGGGTCGGCAACCCTCGGGAGGAATGAGTGCTACGGTTACCGCGACTACCTTCCAGTGTGAGTCTTGGAGCCCCTGATAGCAGCCCAGGGGCCGATTTCACTAACGCTTTGCGATCATCGCAAACACCAAAATCGATCGCTAAGTCTGAAATCTATTGCAGCTTAGCGGTACACGGATTCTAAATTGCGATGGATTTCTGACTTAGCAATCAATATCGGTGTTTGCCATGATCGCAAAGCGTTGGTGAAATCGGCCCCTGGCCTATCACAAGTACATGTGTATTACTTGTTTTTGTTTTTCAGCATTTTGGAGAGCCACTTGATTGTGATTTGGTTCGCATTTTGTCAATCTGACAGGGGTGCTAATTGCTGAAATAATCAAATGAAATTATTTAAATTAAATAAATAGCCTTACATTTGTTTCTTAGTTCGCCCTTTCCTAATCAAAGTTTTCTTTGCCAATTTTCAATTTGTTCAAAAGTTCCCAGTCAGTTTTTCTGGTACTTGGTTTAATTTTCAGCAATCAACTTTCTTCATACTGAATCATCATGACATATGGTGTATGGTACAAGCTCAAGTCCAGCTACTGGTCTGATCATGGAGCTATAAATAGCTCCATGGTCTGATCCACATTTTTTTTCTCAACGTCGAACATTTATGCAAATTGCTACATTTGTACCTGCAATTGTGCAAATTGAAGTCATACGGAAATTCAAATTAATTCAAATTAATTCAAATCAAAATTCAGTTAACGCACCGTCCGTACGAATAAATCACTATGCTAAAGAACAAGGCCCAATTTCATAGAGCAGATTAAGCACCCAAATTTGCTTTTAAATAAAAGCTCAAAAAGCCATGATTCATAGTCATACTAGTCATAGGACCACCTGGCCAACCCAACCTTCACTACTGCTTTATGCTAGGCCCCCCCAGAAAATAGTTTCAAAATAGGGTAGGTAGGTAGGGAATGTTTGTTTTTGACCAATTTTTTTGGTGTACAATCATATGGAGGCATCTGCATGTGGTCAAACCTTAATAGAATAATAGTCCTAAGGTGATACACAAAAATGTTGCAAACTGCTTACTGACTAAAATACTGGTAACCAAAATGCAAATCTTAAAATTTAGTGGGCCTGACGTTTCGATCCTAGCAGGACCTTTCTCAAAGACTCTGCCTTTTAAATTTTAAGAATAATAGTCTGAGTAACTTGGACCCTTACAATCGCCCTTCTCAAAAAAAAAATTAAAGGCCGATTGTAACTGTAAGGGTCCAAGTTACTTGGACTAATAGAATAATATGATCAAATTATACAGCTGTACAAATACATTGAATTTCTTTATCATCATTGTTTCCCGATAACAAAGTTATAGTCGCAAGCTACTGTAGAAATAGGGTCGGTCGGGTAACCGGAAACATAACTATTTTTTTGGGGGGCCGCATATTACTTAGTTAGAGTAATGAGTCAAAAGCGACTGACATCATTATTAAATCATGACATATCGCAATGCGGCTTGTAATCCTGTTTACAAAAGGGAGACTTTTCCTGCTTTGCAGATTTTCACTATGAAATTGTGCTCTGTTTACATGTACATGTACAATACAAATTACAATACTGAATTTAATACAATACTCGGAAAGACATACTTAAATCATCATTAAATTTAATACCCACAACCAATTTCAAGGATTTTTGGTCGTGCCAGACAATAGTCCGAGTAACTTGGACCCGACAAGTCACCCTTTTTTTATCAAATTTTGAAATTTTGAAGTTTGGGTGACTGTCACCAAACCTCAATATTTAAAAATTCGATAAAAAAAAGGGTGACTTGTCGGGTCCAATTAATCGGACTAGCCAGACAATGGCTATTTTCTTCATTTATAACATTAACAAAGGTGATATACAAAAATGTTGCAAACTGCTTACTGACTAAAATTACCAAAATGTAAATCTTAAAATTTAGTGGGCCTGACGTTTCGATCCTAGCAGGACCTTTCTCAAAGGCAGAGTGACCACTATAGTCCGAGTAACTTGGACCCTTACAATCGCCCTTTTAAAAAAAAATTAAAAAGGGCGATTGTAAGGGTCCAAGTTACTCGGACTAGTATTATTAAAAGTATTTAGTAATAGTAGTACTACTAAATAGTAAATTGTCTTTAATTGAATTACTACACTAGTACTAGTACTATACTAGCATGTACTATACATGCATTAGTAATACTAATATGTACTATTATTAATAGTACTTTATCAGTATATTACTAGGCACGGATTTTCATGATTAACACGTTTTGAAAGTGACACGCCCACTCACCTCCCGAAAGGATACGATGGTATTTTCGGGCGCGTCCGAAGCACAGCCTCGATGTCCGATATTGACTGGGGGCCAGCTGGCTCCGATGAAGGCTTGCCTCTGTCCCTGCTTCGGGGGTCGTTTCCTAAACGTCAACAAGGCCACGACGGCGACAATGACGATGGCATAGGACACGTACAGGCAATAGAGCAAAGGCACGAGCCATCCGATTAGCGCCGATACCAGGGCGAACGTGAACGCGAATACCGTGAATACGTGCACGGCACACGTTACCAAGACTTCCAGCAGCATTTGGGACGGAAATAAGGCCGGTGTAATGTTGAAACATGCATAGAATAGTACTACTACTACTAGTACTAGTACTGAGTACTACTGGTACAAGACTGCTTAGTACAGTATCAGTAGTCAGTAATGTCACGGTCAGTAGTCTAGTAGTAGTTCACAGTACAGTAGTTGAACAAGGAAGACCCTACACTTGTTCAGTTGTTGTAGTGTGTACAGTACATGATGTATGATGTAATGTACTGTACGTACATGTGATGTAGTACTACATCAGTAACGCGTACGTACGTGTACTGACTAGTACACTGTTCTCGTACATGTACATGTACATGTACAGTACCCGTACATGTATCGAAGTGCGTACACGTAGTGCATACATGTACGGGTACGGGTATCACTACATGTATCAGTAGATACACGAAGTGCGTACACGTAGACGAACTCGTACACGAACCCGTACGCGATATTTTTTCCGCACCACATTTTTCGCTAGTATGGGCCCATAAGTTATGTTTGTGCACAAACACAGTATGAAGAATTGAGTCTCAGGTCACTCAGATTGTTCACGTATGTTTCATTCTTTATGCAGAAAGCCTTATTAGCTGTGCGAAAGCCTATCCCTGGCATTAACTTCAACTGCGAATTGCAGATTTTGTTGCAAATATTTGCGCACATATTTATGCGCACATATTTGCGACAAAACTTGCGATTTGCAAATATGTGCGCAAATATTTGCGACAAAATTTGCGAATTGCACATTTTGTCGCAAATATTTGCGCACATATTTGCGACAAAATGTGCGAATTGCAAATATCTTTGCAGATATTTGCGATTTGCAATGTCCCTTCTGCGCCACCATAGTTTGCGCAAGGGTTTTACATTTTGTGCATAATTCATTGCCACTTTGCAGTTTATTTATCAGTTTATTATGGAAAACTTCTCCACAGTTAACAGTTTGTTATTGCTTGCCACACTTTGAAGGAACGCAAGTTCAGTTGTCAAATACGTGTTACTTTTTAAATGATGATGCATGCACAATGGGGTCATTCGTAACAGACTTCGGTCATTCGGGATATCTCGATCGGCATCTCTCGGCCCTTCGGGTGTGTACCACCATGATCGGGTGCGTATTATACATGTACGCATGTACGCAGAGGAAACTGCTGAATACTAGTGGTTACTACATGTACATGTATACATGTACTGTACATGTACAATGTACTGTACGTATACGTGTCCATGATGAATGCCGTCTTACCGTTGTGTTTATTCACACGATTACATCTTATTTTTTATCGACCTTACAATACAAGTGCTTAGACTGATTACTTTATTACGCTGAAAAACACACCTAGCAGTTATTACCGGTAATCTTTACTATAGGTGTCTATAATTATTCCCCAACTGTAACATTTTGGATAATTTAACTCCATCTCTGCAGCCTTGTTAATAACTCAGTGTAACCACAACTTCACAGTGGTATTTGAGCAGTAAATAACTGCTAACGAAATGACCAGTGTCCCTATTGTGTAATCTTGAACACATATCAAAAGCGTCCCTGTAGTTGTATACAAAAATTCTCAAGAATGGGGGCGTGAAAAAAAGACTTCAACTGCAGTTTGTTACATGCAAGGCGAGAATTGGAAAAATCTAATTAAAATGCAAACAAAATTGAAATGCACCTAATGCCTTTAAACCCATGGTTTAACTTAATAACCCCATTAAATAACCATTGCTCGAGGTTGTATATTTTTTAATGACCTTTTACCAAATACATTTACATGTCACCCTGTTACACTATAATCAACTCAATGGTCAGGCCAGATGTGCACCCCTATATTTCCTGGCCATGGATGCAAGTAATGTAGGAGTGGCTTCAGTTTGTAACACTTTACTGTATATCTATGAAACTAAATACAAGTACATGTACACAAATGAAATACAACACACAAGATTTTGTTTCTTTGATGATGGCACCTGATGATTCAGGTTTTTATTTTCATCTTTTTTTCCCCACACAGGAAGGAAGGACAGGTGTAAATGTGCACAGCTAACAGGTGTTTTAGTCATAATATTACTCACAGGGCTAAACGTCCAGAAGTACTGGTGTTCAGCAGTGCGCCAAACTGAAGATGCATCTCCGTCTTCGAGATTTAAGAAAAGACGGAGATTGATCATAAAAGCATCTTCAAGATCATTAACAAATTACTCCAAATTTTGTTTGATGGACGCGCATTTGGTGAATTTCTTGAGCTACAAAATGTATGGTTTTGGAGTTCATTCCGAGACAGTTTGAAATGCTTGATTGGGACTAGTGGCCTTGGTCGCTGTAGTTCCTTCCGTCCTGGTGTTGGTGCACTTAATCCTCGTCCTCCTCTCCTTCGGCATCTCCACCTCCCTGGGCGGCGCGGCGCATGTTTCTGCGCTTCACGCGGCCAGGACGCCCACCACCGAGTGGAGAACGCAGAGAGAAATCAATGTGCTTCTGGGAGTCCAGACGGACGATGAATGAAGGGATGTTGACAACCTGCTTACGCACCCTGCAGCAAGATCAAGGTAGATAAAAATGCATCTCAAAATTAAAGGGAGTATACATGGCTTTCTTTCAAATCGGGACAAAACAAGGCTCTCATTCAAATCTTAAGTTCCTTTTAGACTCAAGTGTAGTGCATTACTGCTGAAATGGGCTCATCAGCCAAATGCTTGGATGCACGTATGCAAGTGCAATGCACTCCTGCCGAAATAGGTAAATTTTGCGAACATTTTGAAAACAAAGACTGCATAAATGCATAAATGCATAAATAGGCACCATTTTTAGAACACTGCCTAGAAGGCTGTGGGCTGGCTCAGGCTTCATTCTTATTGTCTTCCTGACAGTTGAAAGGCTGTGGCTTTTTATGAAGATTGTGTCGTTTGGGGACAAATTGCAACAAAGAAAGTTATTTGCCAAAAGTGTTTGCAGGCTTTTTTTTGTTGCTTTTTTTTCAATTTAGGATAGAATACTTGGAACAAAAGATGAGGGGAAAAATAAGCCAAGAAATAAAATGATCCGAGAACAAGAGTGCTACCTGATTGTGATTCTTGTAAGTTTGTATATCAGTTCTAGGTGCTAGTGAGACATAAGGCATTCAGTACCCAAGTGGCCTCACGGAATAACCCAAGACATCACGTCATTGGATCAAGAAGCCTTTGCACGGTCAAGGAGGTAAGACTGGCCGCAAGACGTTGGGCCTGCCGTGCCCAAGTGGTCTTGCTGATATAAGACTCCAACACTCCATCTTCACTCGAAGGAAGACTTCTCAAAGCCAGACTTCATTGCCAAGACGTTGGGCCTTCCGTGCCCAAGTGGTCTTGCTGATAGAACACTCCAACTCTCCATCTTCCCTCGAAGGAAGACTTCTCAAAGCCAGACTTCATTGCCAAGACGTTGGGCCTTCCGTGCCCAAGTGGTCTTGCTGATAGAACACTCCAACTCTCCATCTTCACTCGAAGGAAGACTTCTCAAAGCCAGACTTCATTGCCAAGACGTTGGGCCTTCCGTGCCCAAGTGGTCTTGCTGATAGAACACTCCAACTCTCCATCTTCACTCGAAGGAAGACTTCTCAAAGCCAGACTTCATTGCCAAGACGTTGGGCCTTCCGTGCCCAAGTGGTCTTGCTGATAGAACACTCCAACTCTCCATCTTCACTCGAAGGAAGACTTCTCAAAGCCAGACTTCATTGCCAAGACGTTGGGCCTTCCGTGCCCAAGTGGTCTTGCTGATAGAGCACTCCAACTCTCCATCTTCACTCGAAGGAAGACTTCTCAAAGCCAGACTTCATTGCCAAGACGTTGGGCCTTCCGTGCCCAAGTGGTCTTGCTGATAGAACACTCCAACTCTCCATCTTCCCTCGAAGGAAGACTTCTCAAAGCCAGACTTCATTGCCAAGACGTTGGGCCTGCCATGCCCAAGTGGTCTTGCAGAAAGAGCTCACAGGTCACCCACGGGAACGGAGGTGTTAGAATGGACCACAGGTCTGCGATGGGCGAGTACAGGTTTGTTCATGAACCTGGGCTATAGCAACTGAACAGTAAATGCAAGATACAGTAGTATAATCAAATTATGGTAGTCTTCATACATACTCAAGGCAATAAAAACCACAAAGTGGCAGATATTTTGATCATAGCTGGTTTTTAAAGTGGTTTAAATTACCATCCCTCTAACAAGTATTTCACAATTATCTAGTGTCACGTACAGTTGGTAGCCTACGTTATTCTGTCAGAACAAACAAGGCAACAAACTTATCAGAGACGTCCAATTTGAAGGCTTGGTAGCGTCTCTATTGCTTAAGGGCGGGAAAGAAACTACGTGAAGAATAGCAGAAGCCATGTCGATAAGCTAATTAATGCAGAGTCATCTTGGAGACTTTGTAAACTAGACCCCAACCTCGAAGCACCGGTCAAGAACTGTTGCCTGAATGAAGAGTGAGGTTACATTAAATTAACGTGAACGTGTACTTCCCTGCCACGGTTTCCATGGATGACATGACAATGTGTTTTGGTGCCATGTTATAATCTTTTGGTTGGGACAATGGTTTTAGGAGAAAAAACCCACCACACTGACTGAAGGGGTGTCAGTCTACTCGGTCCGTGACCAACTTGGTCCCCGATGTAAATGTGCAAAAAAAAACACCTGTTGGTCACGGACCGAGTTGGTTGCGGACCGAGTAGGTTATGGACTGAGTTGACTGGGATCGAGTTGGTCACGGACCGAGTTGGTCACAGACCGAGTTGGTCACGGACCGAGTTGACTGGGACCGAGTTGACTGGGACCACGTTGGTTACGGACCGAGTTGACGTGAAACAGACCGGAGCTTATGTGAGACTCGATTTTCAGAGAGCGGTGAAGGCTGCGTACCTGATGTGACGCTGGCGGATGAGCACGCGGGCGTGGTGAATGCTTTTAGCAAGGCCTGACTTGAAGACCTGAGTCTGGAGACGTCTCTCCAAAAAGTCCTCCACGCGCAGACCCAGGACGTAATCCAGCTTCATCTTGGCCTCGTCCAGCACACCGACACGCACCAGACGACGCAGGAGAGCATTGCCTGAAGAAGACACATCACAATACAACAAATCCACACCAATATCAGTTTCCTGGCTAAAATGGCATCTTTTCATGATAAAAAACAAGAAGGCAATTTCAAGCAATTCACAATAGGGAAGAAATTAGACAAAAACTGGAATCTTAAGCCAAGGCTTATGTTTCGCACATTTAATATCTTGTTTCACAGGTATTTATCATTCCCATTTTTTTAAGGCAAGTTTAGGAGTTCAAGGCACAGAGCAGTAACGGTTAGAATTATCTAATGCTTCTCAGTTGTTACATGTTTTGATTGATAACGGATTTGTTGTAATTAGACAAAATTTGGAAAGTAATTAGCGTCTTTGATCACTTTCAAGTGGAATTGTTGTGCTTTATAAATAAAAGATTCATTTTCAAAAAGTTTCAGAGGCCGACTGTAGTAAATAGTTTTGTAGAGCCAGTTTTTGAAGAAAAAAACAACAACAAAAAACATTCTCCTGATGACGGCCAGAGCATACTGGTCGAAACGTCGAGTTACCCTCAGGTTCTTTTCAGAACCATACCTCTTCCTTTAAGAGACCTGATACATGGTGTTCACCGCAAACCTTCCTATATTGATTCACCCACCATGCAAAGCCTTAAGTCTCATTTTAAAAACAATCAATTCTTGAGCCGAGTTATCGCAGCCCTTACCTTCAAACAGTCTCTTGGGATCTTTCTCTTCTCTGGTCAGCAGTTCACGGGCAGCCTTTCTGATCTTGGCCAGGGTGTACTTGACCCGCCAGACCTCGCGCTTGTTGCGCAGGCCGTACACACCAATCAGCTTCAGCTCCTGGTCCAAGCGTTCCTTCTCAAAGGGACGTCTTGGCGTCACACTGGTCTTGCTACACACATGACGCGGCATGGTGGCTACTTACAAAGTGCCTACAGAGATATGAAAATGCAAGACAATATACGTTGTTGTGGATAGGATGTAAAAAAAGTTTGTTGAGGTCATAGGCTCTCCTCCTGTAGACACACGAGGGCGCTGTTCCGTTGTCAACGGTGCAGCTCTACATTCAGTTATTTCAGTTACAGCTCTTGCTACATTGTCAAAAATACTCCACCTTGATTTCCCCCTAATGCACCCAATGATGTAAGTGCACTTTATTTTCTTGAAGGATAATTGTTATAGAGTAAAATGAATATAATTTTCTTAATAGTCCAGATAGAATAATAGTGAAATTTCAGTCCCTAAATTTAACCTTCCATATTTGTGGTAATGTAATTATGTCATTGTTTAACTGTGCAGCAGATATATACATTTGGTTGTTCTGAAGAGAGCTACATGTATTTCCCAGTTTGTTAATGTACTATTTTGATCATTCTAAGAGGGGAGTACATATAATTTTTTTTTCTTGTAACATTCTAGGCATTGATTAATTTATTTAGAGTCTTTAGACTTTAGCCACAGAAGGAGCACTTTCAGAAATACTCAACTTGGTTTGTTTTGTCTTTTGAATGTTTAATTTACAGATTGAACTCTTTGCCATCTCACAAAAAAAGCAGAATACAAGAATATAGTATGAGTGGTATTTAGTCCAGTACATTTATGCGTCGGTGGAATATTTGTTGAAGTGTCCGTTACATACGTCAACACAATTTTACATTAAACCTAAAAAGACCAAGTTATTCCAAGAGATCTTTGGGGGGAATATCCCGTTAGTCGCCACCAATGACCTGGGCCCAATTTCATGGCTCTGCTTTAAGCGAAATTCTGTAAGCGCAGAATTTGTTTCATGGATCGCGTAAGCAAGTATTCGACGCATAAAGAGCTACCGCGGAATTTCTGCATTTTAACAAGAGGAAAATGACTGTTGTCCGTTGAGTTTGACGACCTAAATATCTAGAGTAACTGCGAATTCAGACAAACCCCAAGAAATATTTTCACCGATGCAGGTTTGGGCGAGGTATATTTTCCAACTCCTAATGGTTGCTTTACCTCCTTTGCCGAAAATAATTTTTAAAATACGGCAATTAGCAGACGACAACGCAACAATCTACTTTGTATTCCAGGCAGGGAAGCAATTCATGCATGCGTGTAGTGAATATTTGCCTACAGTCCCTACAGTCACCAATCCCTCAAAATTTTAAAATTTGATAAAAAAAAATGGTGACTTGTCGGGTCCAAGTTACTCGTACTACACAGTACACACATTGACAAGATACACAAATGAAATTTCAGAGAGTTTGACTTTGCCATCCAACAACTGACAGGATCTGTGGTGCCTTTCAACCTTTGACAAATGGTCCTGGTTAGTGGTAGCATGGAGGGTGGTAGGAACATCGGGCCCTCCAAAGTCTACTGCTGTGCTGGAGTGCTGGTAAAATTCTAAAAAGGAGATGCCAACATGTGCATGAAGTGCGCCCCCTACGGCAGCCATGCGCAGCGCGCAACCATGCCATCCACACGTTCGTCGTGGCTAGGCTGCAGTTCCGTCCAAAAAGTTATCCCGAAATATCTCCAATACCCAACAGCGTGTGGCAAATTCCTTTAATCAGCTAGACCTACATGTTCTTGTGACTCGATATCGTGAGTATTTGTCGTGCCAACTCAATATGCGAAATTTGGGGGGCATTTTTCTGGCTTACCGAGTTGCGAAACGACCACGCACGCGACACACGATGAAAGGAAAGGTCTCCCTCTAGCGATCGAATTAGCAAGTCAGATCGGATGGATATAATGTACTTATGGAAATGTATTTAGTATCCTGGCGCTACAGCTTAAACTGGTACAGGAAACATTATCAAAGGTTTATAATCGAGGTCCTATTTAATAAAATACACTTCAGCTGGCTCCTGCAGTAAAACATCCATATAATTACAATCGATCGTGTTTTCTGCACTATGTTTCTTCGACCGCATTACTACTAACTAGGACTACTTTGTGGGCAGCGGGCACGGTAGGCTGGTTCCCGTCCCCTACATGGTCTCCAGACGTCTCACGTCCTCCAAAACATTTCGGAGGACGTGAGACGTCTGGAGACCATGTAGGGGACGGGAACCAGCCTACGGGCACGGAAGAGTGCGCCCTCTACCGACTACATGTGAGTTTTTCAGTCACGCATGACCGCATACATTTTGTACATGTACAGTACATCACTTCCTTAAATAATGTTTTTGTTGAAGGCAATTAATTATATAGAATTTGTATTTTTTTGGGTCTCAAAAATAAAACCAATCATCAACATATTTCTAACATATTTCCCCAGACAAACGTGCTTTTATTATCTTTCAATTAGGGTAGTAAGGTGAGGTAATTGAAAGTTTTGACAAATTTATTTATTACATAAATAAAAATAGTTTAACATTGTTAATAAAATAATTTATCACGAAATCAGACATTCAATGACAAGATTAGTTCATCTACCAGAGGTCATTTAATTGTGAGTGATACATATGAATGGGGACTTTATTTCCAAGATGCCATCTAATTACCTCAAAACTGATCAAAGATTCACTGACTTCTCTCAATAAAGCCCCACAGATTACCTTTCCATTGCTCCGTGCACGATTTCAAGTGCACAACAATTGATCTGATCTGAATTCACAGAAAGAGGGCAAAAAGTTATCTGTACCAAAAAAAAAACCTGACATCTCGTTTTGGAAATAACCTCCTCATCTAAAAAAAGTTCTGCATGCCACAAAACCACCCAGGCAGGTTTCAGCTTCTTTGACATTATATAAAATGTATAATTCATTTTTATACAAATATCATAATGAATAATACATTCTGAGAAGTATAAACTGGCACTGAAATTTTGAGTTTTTAGTCAGGTTCATTTAAACACACTTAAACACCATCTACAAACCTTGGTGATTGATTTGGAAGCTCCACTTTTACAACATTAGAATTACGTTTTAAAGGCCCTATACAACATTGGTTAAAGTCAAAAGATTGCCACAGTTTGTGCGTTAAACCATTCCAAAAAAGAAATCCTACAAAGATTTTTGCTCAAATGGTGATCTGAGAAAGTAGAAAAAAGCAAAAAAACGTCACGGTTTTCGCACCATTCTGTAGAGTAAGAAATAGTCGAGTGAAGATTTCTCGGGAAGTACAGCATCCCAGACCGTAAGATTTCAACATGAGGATTCTATCATGACCATCTACAAACTGTGTAAATTAGAAGGAAACCTGTGGACATCGATGTTTTCCGATCTTCCCAATATTGTATTGGGCCTTTAACAGTGTGTAATTCAATATCAGATACACAGCTTGTCAACATGAAAACATAGCCAAAACGAGAATTTTGGCTAATTTTGGCAATGGGCTGTAAACTATCTTCCATTCTCATGCAATATTGTTGATTCTGCTAGTTTATATAACAATAGTGAAAACTGCTGCCAAAATAGTGAAATAATTATTATTTTGTCGACAGAAATTAACACTCGACATAAGGCATATCTCAAGTAAAAATCTATATAAAATTATTTTAATTTAATTAAAACAAGGTGTGCATTGTAAAAAAAATGCTGACATGCAAAAATGGTTCCTTATCCCACTGTCCCATGGCAGTCAACAAAAGTGATTTACGATAAAATAGCAAAGATAAATTTTTACTACAGAATAATTTGATAGATCTGGGGTAAAAATATACTTGTTCAGTACATGGCCAGACCATGGCAAGTGTTTGCAGTAGAAGTCTTCAGATTTTCAGTAGTTTCAGATTTCAAAAGTTCAGTTGACTTACCAGGCAAGTGGACAAAATTGGACAAATACCAGTGAACAATTCTTGAATTAACATCTGCTCTGAATGTTCACGTGATTTAAAAATGAATATTGGTAAAGTTAAAAACCAACTGAGAACTTTCAAACAATTTGTTTTGTTAAATAGCAAAAACAAAATTGACAAGACCGGGACTTGAACCCAAGACCTCTGGCTTTGCATACTGAGAGAGTGCTGGTACGCAAAACTAGAGGTCTCGGATTCAAGTCCCGGTCCAGTCAAAGTTTTTGTTACCATTCCCTCTCCCATCCCCACCCCCCCCCAAAAAAAATGGTTTCATGAAATGGGATTTATACTATATAAAGGTCTTTAAAAATCATTCAAATACTCAATTATTTTCTCAAGGAGCAAATTTGCCTGACAGAACATACTCGTCTGCTTGAGTTCTTGTCATTGATATTCATGATTACAGTTATAACATTATTGGGGGAATCTAATTCCACAGCTGCAGAAGGTTTCGAAAGTGGAGGCAAAAACATTCACTGCTGATAAGACAAACATATCTATCAATTACCACTGAAGGTTAATGTTATCACAAACGTCCCTTGATAGTGATAGGCCCTTTACGAATCCATGGATCAGGCTCGGACTCATGCATCGTCTCCATCTGACGAAACCTGAAAATCCAGGTTGTGGTTCATTGCCGAATTTGAAGGATTGTTAGCTTGATAAGGACAGAGCATTCCCCAAGAAACTGGGGCCGAATGCCTGTTTCTAGATGCCTATGGCAATTGGCATTATGATGAGGAAGAGAAATCTTACCAAAGCTTGAGCCCGAGCCTAAGCCTTGATTTCGTCAACGGCCATAGACTCTTGGTGCTGCTCTTTGGGATCCTGCCTAGTGCCTATGATGCGAAAGTACTTAAAACGATGCTGTGAAGGCAGGGAACAAGACACTGATGGTAGCAGCTTCATATAATATAACAGATTGTATTTCGTTTAATACAGAAAACATAGAACTCAATCCAACCACTACATTGCATCAGAAACATTGCGGACTAGATTTTTGCACTGATTTAACACACACACAAAAACCACCAAAACCAAAAAAAAAAAAAAAAAGCCATCTTACATCCCAACACTGAGAACCATTAACACTGTCAACTCTTCCCAAACAGCGTAATTGTCAAATTCAAAAGCAAAATCCAGACAGCTTTGAGTATTCTTGGTACAGAGCAAGATACCGGTGCAATGGTGGCGGGCGGTTCATCCAATGACACTGTCAATGTCGGAGCAGAGTTTGCCCAGCCGTTCGGAGACCTTGGCGTAGCGGGCCGTGTCCAAACCCATGACCGTTGCTAGGCACATGACTTCCCCAGATTGCATCAGGCCGTACAGGGCGAGCAGACTGTAATAAGCTGTGGAGATCGACGACACAGGGAGAGGAATCATTCATGTCCTTAAAGCCCCTACACAACTACATTGGTCGAGGTCAAAGAATAGCATCCATACGTTGTCTGATCCGACATATGCATGAAATAGCACACCTGTGAACATCTCAGCTCAATCCGCCTACCGAGTCTCGAGAGAATAGTGAAAACCCGCTTCATTTGTGTCGGGAAAATGCAGCGTTCAACGCTGCATTTCAGCGTTCAACGCGTTCAACGTTCAAGACTGGTGGCTATTTCAAGGTACATGTAATTTCATTCAGGAATGTGACCTTTGGCTTTTGGTATTACCTGTTTCTTCGGAGACAGCGTCCAATGTAAGGGACTGCAACAAGGCACTGGAGAACTCTACAGCATTGTCTTCAGACACCTAAGGGATAATCAAATACAGATTTTGTTATGGACTTATTCTTTTTGTTTGTGGGGAGGGGGGAACGTTAATGGAGTAAAATAGATTTTAAAAATAGTGCAAAGTGTTGAAAGGTTGCTCTTAGAATAAGTTGTCTTGTTGTAACAAAAGTGTCATTGTTTGGTTGACATTACCTTTAAGAAAGTTCTTGCTTTATATCATGAAAGAGCCTGCTTTTAAATAGGCTTATTCTTAAATGGACCTACTCTAAATATGCTGATTATCAAAAGGGACTACTTTCGAATGGCGTTTCAAATTTTAATGGGGCTCATTCTAAATTGACTTATTCTCAAAAGGAAATATTCTGAAATGGGCATTTATTTTTTTTCTTCAAAGGGGACGATTCTCCAAAAAGGGCTTGTTTTTTTTTAACGGAATGAATTCTTCTGAAATGGTCGCATTACGTGGTAGCGGGTCAGGTTGTAGACCAGAGCAGAGGCAGCCCCGCAGAGTTCATCGGAGCCGCTCAAGATGGCCGACACCACAAGCCTGGAGACGATGTCGCGGTTGCTCTGCGGCGAACCGTCTTCCATTGTCCAGTGTCTGACCTGGGTCAGCCAGTGCTTGCCGCTGTAGCAGGTGCAGATGTTACACAGCTGCGGAAGGAAGACAGTGGGGGGAGGGGGAGGGGAATGGCTCAATTTAATCGTCAGACCAACTCGGAGGGGCCTGAACATTTTGATCCTAGCAGGGACATTCCTCAAAGGCCTTTGAGACGGGTCTCGCGAGTCTTAGGCTAGGATTGAAACCTCGTGGCCCTCTTTCATTTTGGGGGCTGCAGTTTGGGTCATTCGAGTGAGTCAGCAGCTCACAGCAGCCGACATGCAAACCCCTGGACAACGACGATGGACAGAGCTATTTGGCAAGACACTGTGTACTCGATCTCTGATTCGTCTGTCAAGTAGTAGAAGTAGCAATTCACAACATTTTGCATCACATCATCACAAGTTCAATCCAACTAAGTCTAAAGTAGATTGAAAAATTGGCAAAGAAAACTTTTACTGGACCAGGACTTGAACCCGAGACCTCTGTTTTAACGTACCAGTGCTCTGGTACTGGTATGTTAATCAGAGCACTGGTTCGTTTATCCAGAGGTCTCAGGTTCAAGTCCCGGTCCAGTCAATTTTTTGGGGGCCAAAATTTCAATTATGTTCAAAAGTTCCCAGTCAGTTTTTCCTTTGTTTGCCATACTTTCCGCCTGTTAGTTTTACATCAAGATCGTGGTAACTTAACAGGGGAGATTATTGAACCTTGTAATCTCACTGGAATTAGTTTTGTCATTCTCCAGTGAGGACGCAGTAGTTTGACCAAAAGAATCCATTGGGAACACGGCTTAAAGGCCCAATACAACATTGGGAAGATTGGAAAACATTGATGTCCACAGATTTCCTTCTAATTTACACAGTTTGTAGATGGTCATCTCATGATAGATTCCTCATGTTGAAATATTACGGTCTGGGATGCTGTACTTCTCGAGAAATCCTCACTCAAACATCGTCAAATAGTTTATTACTTGCGAGTAATAAACTATTTCTAACACTACAGAACAGCTCAAAAACCGTGACGTTTTTTGCTCTTTTCTACTTTCTCATGTTACCATCTGAGCTAAACCCTTCGCAGGGATTTTTTGGAATGTTTTAGATGGTTTAACACACAAACTGTAGCAATCTTTTGACCTTCACCGGTGTTGTATTGGGCCTTTAAGAATGTTTTTTTTTCTCTCTGTCTTACCATTCGGAAGACTGATATCTGGATCTGAAGAGGGTGGCAATCACTGGAGCTGACAAACGTCATGATGGTGTTGTCTTCGTTATTGCACAGCGTATGGATGACGTCTTGGCTCAGGAAAGCCATCTGCAGGAGGTCTATCAAGGGATGGAGAACCTCGGGCGGAACACCGCCCACGGCAAGGTTTAAGAGCTTTCCTGGAAGAAACCAGACCCGGATACAGACACCTATTACTCCTTTATCAGGCAGGATGTAGCATTTCCTCCATCTCAGGATGTACGGATCCTTTACATAAGCTGCAAATTTGTAACAACTGGAAGGGAAACCCCTATCAAAGTCATGATTGTATTTCTTTATTTTTTGGGCTTCGAGAAGAATGTAAATCCCTACTCGCCGTATAGTTAGCACTACATGCTCAGTGCTTTGCCCGATTGCCTGCTGAACAATTACAGGCAGCTCTGCTTCCTAGTGCCGACATCTTAACTCATCATAATTTGCGATCATCAAAAGACAACGGATGATGTGCAGCAGCACCATAGGAACAATCACATCTACATGTATGATGGCTTATCAACTTCAAATGAAGTCATGATGGAATTCAATGAGGCTTTGCCCTGCTCAACGTGACAGACTGTCAGGCAGCTCGGGAGGGATTGGAACCCGCAACTCCCGCTTTCTAGTGCAGACGTCCTAATAACCACTTGACCACTGAGCTGTAAATTGGGGTGGGTCGTGTGGTGGGTCGTGTGGTGGATTCAAATTTTGTATAGCGGCGGGTACCACGTGCATCAAGTCACGATGGGTCGTACGGCTTTGTGAAACCGAGGCCCCAGTCTGGGAAATCCAATTGGGGATGACCGGTTGAATCCTTACCGATGACAAGGAAGCATTCCGCCTTGACCGGGGAGGGTGGTTCCTCCAGGAGGTAGTCTAGTTGCAGGGAATCTTTCAGCTCCACCAGATGGTCCAACTCCCCTTTGCTCAAGACTCCATCCGGAAGGTTCTTCTTGATCACTTCTACACACTCTACCACCTGCACGACAGAGGATCAGACCCTTTGGTTAACCGTCATAACATTGGAGTCATTACAAAAAAACAACGGTTGCAAACTGCTCACTGACTAAAATGACCTGCAATACATAAATCTCAAAAGTTAGAGGGCCTGACGTTTCAATCCTAGCAGGACCTTTCTCAAAGGCAAAGTGTCTTTTATGAAGTAAATACAAAAAACTGTTGCAAACTGCTCAATGACTAAAATGACCTGCAATACATAAGTCTCAATAGTTAGAGGGTCTGACGTTTCGATCCTAGCAGGACCTTTCTCAAAGGCAATGTGTCTTTCATGAAATACAAAACAACGGTTGCAAACTGCTCACTGACTAAAATGACCTGCAATACATAGTTCTCAATTAGAGGGCCTGACGTTTCGATCCTAGCAGGACCTTTCTCAAAGATCCTGCTAGGATCGAAACGTCAGGCCCTCTAACTTTTGAGACTTGATTTGATTTGATTTGATTAGCACTAAGACTATCCCCATGGCTTAGTTTGGCCCAAAGTTGAATAGAATAGAACTGAATTGGGTTGTTCTCTGCAAAGCAATGGCTGAATTGCAAAATGAAAATATTATAAACATACCAACTTAACAAATGGTACGAAAGAAGAAAAAACAAATCCAGCAAACTATTGATGATCCTACTTCAGGTCATTCTATTCAGGAGGCAATTTGTGACATTATCATTATTTTATATGTATGAAGTGACACACAAATGTCGCAAACTGCTTACGGACTTAAATGATGTAAATTGCAAATCTCAAAAAATGATGTGGAGGGCTTGATGTTTCTCTCTTAGCAGGACCTTTCTCAAAGTGAGACCTTCACTTAATTTCTACAATCTGTGGTCGATTCCATCAAACTCATCGCAACTTACGACCAGTCGCAAGACGATGAGCCAAGCACAGAAACCATACGACCGATCACAATGGATGATGGGTTATACATCGTACGAAGTCGATGCATCGTAGGGCTTTGTGAAATTCACCCCTTGGCGTCTTCTTACTTACGTTGATCTTCGAGAAGACCTTGAGTCGCAGTGGTTCCTTGGGGACGGACTGCTTCAACTTTTCGATGTACTCATCGTCCGAATCGTAGTCCAGGTTCAGCCTCCCACTCCCTGCCGCCGGCCTGGCGACGTCGGCCCCGGCCGTGGACTGAGCACGCTCAGTCCCCGCTCCCTCATTGGCTGCAGCGGCGGGGGCTGCCGGGGCCGTCGTGCCCGCGGCTTGTGGCGCCTGCGGCTTGGCATCTGCCTGCTGCTGCGCACCGCTGGCTTCGGTTCCGCTCTGAGCTGCTGCGGGCGGATTCTGCGGGGAGGGGTCTGCGGGCGGAGCCTCTGGGTAGGTAGGGAGGGGGACGGGGTCGTAGGTCGGGCGGTGGCCACCTCCTTGTCTCCCTGTGGGATTGGAGGCCAGATTTTCTATCAAGCCTTTCATCATGGCTCCTATGGGCCTGTAAAAAGAACGATAGCAACCGCCTGATTACATCCTTCACTCGATGCAGCAACTCCAATTCATATTTCTGGTGGGTCTCAGATTGACAAAGCCCACTTCTGACGTCAACTAGGCACAGACATTGGCATCTACTTCTGCGCGCCAAAGCGGCGCACAGAAGCCGGCGGAGAGGATATAAACAGAAACTGCAGCATCCATTCCTCAGTTGCCTGATGAAGGTTAGCAGTACTACCAACCAAAACATTGCTACCAGCAACGAGACATTGCGTGACTTTGATCACCTTTTCTCCTTAACCTGTACCACCGCGATGAACAACACTTGCATTTCTATTACTTCCCTTTAACCGATGGTAATACAGGTTAATGCTTAGTTCTCAAACTCTACGGGCAAATCAAAAATGAAAAGCTCCATCAGTCAATCACAGACATTTTGTGGGCCTGACACTCCAAAGGAAGGCAGAACCCTGACAAGAGCTCTGAGAAAGGCCCTGCTGGGATCAAAATATCTGGCCGTTTAAATTTTTTACATTTGTGTCATTTGGGTGATTCAAGCAGTTTGCATCATTGGTTTGCATTGCCCGTAATTGATCTTGATGGTGATAGTAGGCAGGGCAACCAGATATATTTGGGTTGGCAACTGCTCAGATTCAGAGTTCATATGCCAAGTCTTCTCCTAAATGTTTAGGCCTATTGATCTTATTTTCCAAGACCAGTACATGTATATATGATTATTTTAAGCTCATTCTTAGTCATTTCTGAGATTAAGAAAGTTTAAGCAATCCTTTTTGCAAATCCCTGACCACGGATCCATCATTAAGATAGAAAAATAGCATTTTTAATTAATTTGTAAATTTGTCCGGACCGGGACTTGAACCTGAGACCTCTGGTTTTGCCTTAGCGGTGCTCTTACTAACAGAGCTATCCAGCCCTGATATGAGATGATGGCCTTCCCAAAAAGACAACTAGTGTCAGCCGATGTTTGGGGGGAAATTTGTCAGCTGGTTATGTCCGTCAATATCTTCTACCAGACAATGCTGACTTCGAGAGATACTGCAATATCAGCTTACGTGTCCATGACTTCATGAGGTAAGTTGAGGATGAAGGCAGGTATGGAGTTTCCTGTGAGGAACTGGCAGACATCGTTACTGAATGTGTTGCAGTTGTGCTCAAAGAGATTATAGCGATCCCCGCTGTGGACAGAAAAGCAGACATTTTTTGAAAAATGACACAGGAAACTTTGACCCGAGACCTTTGGTTTTGCGTACTTGCACCTTTACGATATGATCTAGTCAGCCCTTAGATGGCAGCCATCCTGAATAGTTGAGTATTTTTGGTCCCAAAAATCAAAATGATCAAAAGACACACAGACGTCCAAATCCAATAGTGCCAGATTTGACTCACTGGTACACATATGGTTACCGGTACTCTTTTTTATTTATCTCCAAAGGTGCGTGTATTTAGTGAGCTTTGAAAATGGCTCATTAGCTGTGGCAGTCATTGGCACTGAAAAGTAGCTTGGTGCGAAGTGGTTAAGGAACTGCAATAGAGGCTGGGGAATTAGGGAAGGAAGGGAGGAAGGAGGGTTTGAGATGAGTTGGATTGGTAAGGGATTACAGGGAGGTTTTTTTTTTATTGTTGTTTATTTACGCAGACTCGCCCAAAACTAGGCTATAAAACCTAGGTTAAGGGCTAAGGAAAGAAGGAGATAGGGAGGGACTCGGGGAAGACGGGAGAAAGGAATTGAGTTGTCAAGGCAACTCTTACCTGAATTCATCAGCACCTAATCCACCCATGTACTCCAGCCATATCTGATAGTCAACCTGTGTAGAACCCATCTCATGTACCTGCTCTGGCTGTCCTAAGATTGTACCACACTGCCAAGAAGTAGAAGGGTAAAAGGGTTACCAGACCTAATAGGTGGGTGCTCGATAATTTGGCAGTTTCACAGAAGTAAATGCAGGTTACAAAATGAAGGCTTAGGCTTGGGTTTAAATAAAGTTGTAGGCTTTGTTTACATTTTTCTTACTCGTTATGTCACAGGCATCTAGAAACAAGCGTTCGGCCACAGTTTCTCGGTGAATATTCAGTGAATACTTATCAAG
Source organism: Luidia sarsii (assembly GCA_949987565.1). Lineage (NCBI taxonomy): Eukaryota > Metazoa > Echinodermata > Asteroidea > Paxillosida > Luidiidae > Luidia > Luidia sarsii. The sequence goes on along the minus strand of OX465104.1, from coordinate 7,917,910 downwards.
CCAACAAACCTTCAAATTTGGCACAAACAGGTTTTTCAAGTTTTGTTCGATTGAGATGAGGCCTGAGCCCAAGCCTGATCCATGGATTTTTAAAGGGCAATAGTGGGGCCCAGACCTTAAAGACTGGTGCTCTTACTACATGTGTAGGTGAATCAGAAATGATTAATTAATACAGTCAGGTACCAGACTAAATAGACAGTTGGTGCTTTTACCAGGTGGATCATACGTGATGGTAACATTGTAACCTGATAAGTCATAGCACATCATGGTGTTCTTACCAAAACTTAATCAGTGATGATGGAGAAATAGAGTATATGTAGGTTCCAGACATGCTGGTGTGGTGCTCTTGGTAGGTCAATAACCAAAAAGGTAGAATACAGTAGGTACCAGACCTGATACACTGGTGCTCAATGCTCATAATGTATTTGATGTCTCTATTCTTAAACATACAGTAAATGTCTGGAATGGCATTTTGTGTGCATCTCCGTGGTTCCAATGATCAAACCCCAAATTACTTACTGGTTTACAACTTTCAATGCCTCCACCTCCGTAGAAATACTCTCTGCCAAAAATGACGATACTGGTGTGCCATATTCCATCCAGCTGCTTGCCTGGGAATGAGTATATTAGTATAAATAGAACAAATCCATAGATGATTATATAGTACAGTTTCAATGTGATTCATTGAGGATTTCCCCTACACGACATTTACTTGATATTACTGTTAATGTAGGCTCAGTGTTTTCCCCAATTGCCTGGTGATTTGCATCAGTTGGAATGTAACTCAATGGGGGTTTGTCCTTCCATAAGTAGAGATAGAAAAGTTTACTCAATGCTTTGCTGATGACTCTGTGACACTGATGGCAGAAGACTTATCAGTCCATATTTTTTTTTAAATTTGAGGAACAGTAGCATGCTCAGAACACAGCCAGCCACCGGCTTGGATGTCAGGCAACTTGGCAAGGCGCAAACTACATGTACCAGTGAGAAACAAGCAACTACAAACCGATTACACAGTTTATCAGAATAAATCCGTCACACATGTAAAATTAGAGCACCTGACATTTCGATCCTAGCACAGGTTTTTCTTTTAGAAAAGTTGTGGAAGGATTGAAACATCAGGGCCTCCAAATTCATGCGATATGCATTTTGTTCAGTTTTAGTCAGTAAGCAGTTTGCAACATTTCTGTAGGTTACTACAAATCTTGCAATTCTACATCTTTAAACATCATAAAAAGGATGGGATGAATCTCTTAGTTTGTCCTGTTTAAGATATTAAGAACAAATTTTACTTTATGGATTTTATAAGGTTATGGCTAGAGCTACAATGTATGACTGTGGCTATGGGTATTTCTGTGTAGCCTTTTCAAAGGCTAACCTTTGAAGAAAAATAGCTGTGCCAGTAGCCATAACAATAATTTCAGACACGTAGGCCAGTTGACATACCGGTACCTTCATGACATGAGTGTGATTGAGCTATAATTTGATCAATCAGCGACAGAACTTGGTATCAGGATGTTTTTGCTAAAGTAATGGTGATGATGGTGAATTTGGGGATGTCATTGGGATGTACATTGTACTGTAAAGTGTTAAGTCTTGATAGAGTTGTTTACCAAAGATATTATAAATAACAATGTCACAGAATAATATGTTTCAACAATATTATGATCATCAATTGAGATTCCATGGCGATAAATTGTATTGATATTTGATAAGATGATAAAAAAAATTTAATCAATGCAAGTTCCCAACTTCCCCGTCAGAACTGTTTCCTTTATTTGTTTGCAGCCAGCATTACAGCTCAATTGGGTGTTTGCATCTGAATGAAAACGGGGGTGTGATCCCTGAAGATATGTTAATGGTTGAATGCTTCTGAGTTTTGACTGGCACTCCCACCCAGCCCAGCTAAGACTAGTTGACTATAGTCTAGATGTGGGAAGGCTGCCATCTAACTTCTAATGGCTTGACAGCTCAGATGTAGTCTGAGTAACTTGGACCCTTACAATTGCCCTTTAAAAAAAAATTGAGGTTTTTTTAAAAAGGGTGATTGTAACTTGAAGTTGTAAGGGTCCAAGTTACTCGGACTACTGCACTATTGGTAAGAAAAAGACTGAGTAAGGGTAGATAAGTAAGAGTGACCAGACTCTAGAGGTCCAAATTATTCAAATGTTCCCAATGCAATGGTCAGTTTTTCCATTACTTGTTTAATTAGTGATATACAAAAATGTCGAAAACTGCTTACTTGTTTAATTAAAGTTAAATCATAATTTTTTAAAGAATAACAATTATTAAATGATGAAATAATAATATTGATCTTTATCGAGTTACAAACTGTAAACAGTGAAAATTAAACAGAATCAACATATATACCAAAAATAAAATGGATAAAAGTGAATGGATAAATCATAGAAAATTATAAAATGTTAGCCTAAATAATTAACTGGATAACAAATACTCGAGAACTTGGAGAAGTTCTTTTCCAAACCCAATTTCAGTATTTATATGAACAAAAAAATGGGCAAGAAAAGTTCAAGAAAATGCCCCTTAAAACGGAAGAATTCTTTCAACATCTGATGACAATGCTGTTCGTTGAAACTCGATATAAATGACATCAAAAACGTGTCGGCCAACTACAAAACTTCATCGCTCCATACATGGAGTTGTCGATTGTCTTTCAATCGTCTGGTCGTTCATCACTCCATTCTCGGACTGAAAACTTACCCAAAAGAGGCATAGACATTTGAGCTGCTAACCCCTTGGTCAGGTCATACACATACAGCTTCACCTCGTGGAATCCTTCCATCTTGTTTTCCGGACTTCTTCACATCTAATTCATCCTCTCGAATGTTCTTTTTCACGGCTGTTTCTCAGAGTGACAGTGCAATAATATATGCTGAACGCATTCTAAACATTCTACACATGCCGAAACGCATGAGTTATCGTTGACTCCCCAACTACTAAATATTTAATGTCTGTCAGATGCACCATGCGCATTGTTTACAATATCCAAGACAAAAATGGTTTATATTTCTAGCCGCCTGGAGGGTCGTAAACATAAGACTAGACAGCGAGTCTGGTACCCCGTCCATTCTGAACGTCATTATAAATTTGGCTTTACCAGACTACTTTTTGACAACTGGCCAATCAATTTATATAGCGCCACCAACATTGCACACATTAGAAAAGTACGGTGGCCTATATCCGCCATTATTCCTCACGAAATTGAGCCACCGTAGAAAAATGTCAAATTTTATTTCTGCCTTTAAGAAATTAATTTAAATCCCATTCAGGTAATTTGAACAAAAACAGACAAAAGGCAAAATGTAACATTTCTGAAGTCTGGCATTTATTTAAATAAACCGCAGAAATAACATCTTAAACATTCACAAATTTAAAAATATTCTAAATTATACCACAAGCATTTTCTCATTAACGAAGACAACAACGTCATGGTAAAATATTCATTTATGATATCATGGGGTACGGTGGATCTAAACACCAATCTGAAACTTTGAGGATGTTCGAGTTTTGCTTTTTCTTTCTTTTTCATATTGTTATCAAAATGATCCATTAGCTAAATAGGTTGCAATCTTCGATATAAACATCTGCACAATGATTTACAAACCGGAAAAAAATCCACCATCATTTTACATAACAAAAGACTTGATAACGGTATTTAAATTTGTATAAAAACAAATGATTTGGATGAAGACTTTCTCAGATGGGAAAGATGTTGAGCATTAATTACTTGGTAACTTGATAACAAGGGATATAAATCATACAAAAAAAATGTTGGTCAAATATAAATACATAAACCTTGCATGAACTAATAATATCTTGTTTGAAGAGAGTTGGGTTAACGGAAAACTGTCATCAAACTGAGAAATATTCTTCACAAAACAAGATAAGACAACAAGGTTAAAGAAACTGTTCAAAACAGTGTGGACAAAAACTCTTTGCATAAACAAAATATTTCATTTCAACGAACTATTAAACACGAAACAAAAATGTAGAACAATTATATTGGTGAGATCAAGTTATATCTTACAACACATCCTTCTTATTTCAAAAAAACATGAAATATTGACCCCAAATATCAAGAAAAAAATTCAAAACTCAAAAAAGGATAAGATGTGATGAGATGAGAATGTGCTCCATAATATATATTTTTTTCTTTTTCATCAGTTTATTTTTTCCCTCGGACAATTCAAGCCTATCAAAGTCTCATAACAATGGCATGTTTAATTTTACATTCCTTGCTTTTTTTCAAACATGTAGCATTAAGGAAATTTCAGAAAGATTTCAAGAAAGAAAATGGGATTTTTGGTTTCCGTGGGGCATTTTGAAACTTGCAAATGCAAATTCTGTGATCTAAATTCTTACATCCCAGGAGGTTGTCTGCATTCTCATTTGAACAAGAACAAAAGTTTGTTATTGTGTTGATTTTTCAATGATTTCAGCACATTTTTGCACTAATTAGGCTGCTACTTATGGCACGACATATGCTTCGAGCATTCAGCAAAATGTCTCTTTTTATGCTAGACCCCAAATCTCCATTTTTTTTTTTATAATGTTTGGATAATATGAATATTACCCTCTCAGAAAACCTTCTTTGTCTTTTATAAGAAGCTGAAATAGGCACAATCATATGAGACAATTATAGGCCGTTTATGAAATGAAGACTTAGGCTCGGGCTTCGGTCATATTTCTTTCACCCGCAATAACGGCATCTGGAAAAAAGCGTTTGGGCCCCATTTCTTGGTGAATAATTTGTACTTATCAAGGTAACAATCCATCAAATTCGGGGACAAATCACAACCTGGATTTTCAGGTTTTGTCAGATGGAAACCAAAGCCTGAGCCCGAGCCTGATCCATGGCTTCATTAACGGCCCTAGTCATAGGTTTATACTCCTTTTAATATCCGTTTTCATCAACCTCATCGTGACTTGCGATCAATCGCAAGGCGCTGAGTGATGCAAGGATGCCATACGGCCTGTCTCAACTTACGACGGGTTATCCAACATAAGCCGAGTTATGATGCATCGTAAGGCTTTTTGTTTTTCAATCTGGTGGACGAAGATACATGTTAATGAAAAGGACCATGCAGACAGCTTCAAATACTTAAATCAATAAAAACAAAATGGCACCAAACAGTTTTGTAATTTTTTTTTTTTTGCATAAATCGTCATCGTGAATCTATTGCTGCTGTGTCGTCTTAAGTTTTCGAGTTTCCCATGAATACATCTTACAATGTCTCTATTCACATTCTCATTTATATACAGAACATCTTGGCCAGATCTCGCGCACCGTTTGTAAATAATAGAGGCTCTGTACACATTTTATTTACAACGCCTAGAAAAATCAACGACTATCGTAAAAAAAGACGCTCGAAAAGACAGGCCCATTTGCCTTCATGTAATTTTGAGTATACGTTAATTGAGAAGAGAAGATGTCATAATCATAGGCACCTTCCAATCCAGAAATCACTTGAACATTCTTCTAGTTCACTTTCTTCTTTTCATAACAATTTTAAACATCTCGGCTGAGTCTGACCTTGCTCTCCAGCTTTCGGTTAAAAAAATTTGCACGAAGGAGCACGAAGGTTTTACACGGGTGGATGTATCAAAATGCATTGCTGACTTCTGTTGAAACTCATCAAGGCTTCTCCTTTAGCATGATTCCTTTGAATCTCAAAAGGTAGAGGGCCTGACGTTTCGATCCTAGCAGGACTTTTTCTCAAAGTCTTTCCTCTGAGAAAGGTCCTGCTGGGATCGAAACGTCAGGCCCTCCAAATATCGATGATTCCTTGTGTTTACCTGTGAGGACCGGGGTAGAATGGACCTTGGTAGTCTACAACTCAGAAGTGGCTGTGACTAGTGTTAGTTGTAGGACCTTAACAAGATTGAGGCTCAGGCTAGGGCTTCGGGTCTCATTTCTCTCCCCACCAAAATGTCACAGCTTTGAAAGAGCAAGCATCTGACCACTGTTTCTAAGTGAACATTCTGTACTGGACAGGACAACAAATCACTGAAATCCAGTGACAAACCCAAACCTGTATTTTTTCAGGGTTTTTGCATGACTGGGTGATGAAACCAGAGCCGGAGCCTGCTCCAGGGATTCAGTTGCAGTGACTCTTTCCTTGTTTATTTTTTTTCTCTTCAAAATGCTACTGGCTTAACAACTTCCTGTGACCACTGACACCAAGGCCACTGGCATTCAGCGTACTGTCAAACCCTGATAACCGTTCCAAGGTTTCCACAATTCTCCAGGGAACAGCACCATTCTGATCCACATTTTGACGCCATTCAGCAGTAAACAGATTCACTGCCTGGTGACAAGCTGGCACCTTGCCAACAGGCACTCACAGACAGGTGATAGGTGAGCGGGAGGACAATTTTTTCTGCACCATCATTTCTTGTGGTTTGTCATAATTCTTGTGCTGACAATTGGGAGAAACCAGTCTCAGTCTTGCAGATCTCAGACACTGACCAGTGGAGAGTTGTGGGTGACCACTGAGGGTGAGGTCAGTCTACAAGTAAGCAACGCTTTACATTAAAGTACGAAAAGAAACTAAAATCCGATAAAAGTCAGAGGGTCTGGTGTTAAGATCCTAGAAGGACCTTCATGCCTTTGAGAAAAGTCCTGCTAGAATAAAAATGCAAGGCCCTCTGGATTTGTTTAGATCTGTAAAATTTAGGTTGTATGAATAAGTTTTGCAACAACTTTTCATTACTTCAATGAAGAATAAGATGCACTGTGTTCCACCAACCAATAGTCAATAATCAATACTCCAAAATATACCACCTCTTAGTGAGTCAGACAAGCAAATCAAAGCGGCAAAAAAGAAACCAGTCATACAAAACATCCCAGTGGAGTTTTTACATGGGACATCCCTCCTCGTAGTTCTTCTCAAGTCTGAAATGTCAAAGGTCAAATCTCACAGCCTGGCAGTATGCCAAACCACTCCACAGTCTATTTATTCCCCAAACACATGAACCAGGCCTAAAACACCTGGTTGTTGCACAGCCTCAAGGTAAACAACAAACCTCCAGGTTGGGATTTTTCAAGTGATCCCCAGAAAAAGAGGACAATAACTGAGGATGGAGAAGGCATTGAATGAAGAAATGATCATACTGGAGTTGAACCGAGAATACGGGTGTATTTAAGGAAGACATGATTGGTCAAGACTTTGTCAAATGTGACAGACAAATCATGATGAAATCACAGCTTTAAGTGCATTGTGTATGCACAGTACATGCACAACAAGTGAAGTCTTAAAGGCCCAATACAACATTGGTAAAGGTCAAAAGATTGCCACAGTTTGAGTGTTAATCCATTAAACATCCCCCAAAAAGCAATCCTGCGAAGGTTTGAGCTCAAATGGTGAGCGAGAAAGTCGAAAAAGGTAAAAAAAATGTCACGGTTTTTGCACCATTCTGTAGTGTAAGAAATAGTTTATGACTTGTGAGTAATAAACTATTTGTCAATGTTTGAGTGAAGATTTCTGGGGAAGTACAGCATCCCAGACCGTAAAATTTCAACATGAGGATTCTATCATGACCATCTACAAACTGTGTAAATTGGAAGGAAATCTGTGGACATCGATGTTTTATGATCTTCCTAATGTTGTATTGGGCCTTCAACCAAGCAAAGTTAATCCATTCAACCAATGGTATTCTGTTTGCCACAGTGTATAGAACCTGACGTTTGGCTGGAAACAACTTAAGGTAGGACAAGGACTTACATGTAAGGTAGGCTTTCATGAGGTAATGCATATTCATACATTATGCAAATGAACATTGATGTCAGCCAAACAATGATTCTGCACAATTCCCTGCCTCGGATGATGACACATCAAGCCAATGCCTTCAATGTGATATCGTGCATATTCAAGTTACAACTGCTTGGGTCAACCAAATAGGACAGCGATCCCAACTTATGAATATGCATGGTACCAAATGCAGCCATGCATATGCAAACCACTTATTTCAGCCATTGAGAGAGTAAACCTAACTCATGAATATGCACAACCCAGCATCAAAATGTTGTCAAATGGAAACCAGATAAACAAAAAGTGGATTTACATCGACGGAGGTCAAAACATGGAAATCACAAAACAGCACTTGGACTGGCAACTAATACAAGCTTACACTAGTCTGCACAAGAAATAAAACATTGACTGATAAAACAACTGGCAGCTTATGCTGTTAAATTAAACCCCGAATAAGTAGTTGGAACTGTTGGATTGGCTGATACACTCAATGAAAGCAGTTGACTTATGGCAGGATCTGTAACAATGGCTCCGGCTATGGCTGTTGCCTGGGTCTATGCTTCATATCAGACCAATGCTCTGATAACCATAGGGTCCTCCTTAGCTTAGCCACAGCCTTTGCTTTATTCAGACAGTACCAGGCCTCAGCAGTGCTTGGGCATAAACCTTTGTTTCTCATCATAAAGGGCATTATATAAGACCACAATGTCTTTCTATGTGTATCATTTTTAAAGAAAATTACTGTTTTTTTCTTTGGGATTTTGTTCAAGAGTTTACACTCTGTAAACTACTCTTCTGTAGGATGATATAGATGCAGAGATGAACTCGATTTAGAACAATCTAAATATCCGCAATCACTGACACTAAGACCTCTAATTGCTTATGTCTGTAACCTAACCTGATATCACTGCAGAACTTAATAAGACTTCCTATTTTTTGGGTGAGAACCAACTTCTGACAACCTGTGGTGCTTTGCAGATTCTCACTTCTTGTGACTGGTTATGTTCCTCGTTTCAGCTGGTAAGAGTTGGAGGTTGTTCGGGTTCTAGGGGGCAACCAGTGTTGCGGTGCAGGGGGGGAAAGGGGGTAAGGTCGTTTCCTCTCATCCGGCCCAAGTTGCCGCGTCAACGTTCCCCCGGGAGGGTTAGGAGGGATGGGTGAAGTCAAGCTGGCTGTCCTCCAGGGTGACTCAGGCTGTCAGAGAGTCCCCTCAACTTCTTGTGACTCAGAAAGGGGGCTCGACGGGTTTACTCCCAACCCGAGCGCTGGCAGAAATGCAGACAACTGCCGCACTTCTGGATTTTTTCCAATCGTCCTGCGAGAGGACTTGCTTGGTCGTCAACGTCGGTGGTGTAGGGAGGGCAAGCGCAGCGTGGTCACCGGTGGGGCAGAAGTGAACCGCAGAATCTTGGCGGTGGGGCAGCAGGTGTTCACAAAAGGAATCAATTATACAGACCTGAAGCACGTGTGAGATTGGAACAGGTGTTGCATTGAAATCTCCTCTCCATAGAGTTCCATACATACAATGTGTACAGTAAATCCTTCAGATTACTTTACATCCTCATATCAAAAACTGATTTCATTCTATTTTTTCTTTTTACAAATGAATGCCGATGGATTTGGATGTCTGTTTGGAAGGATTGATGAAGGTGACGGAAATTAACTTCTTCATTCCCTTGGGGCGTAAATTCTTTATTCTGTTTTTGAAATGCGTTCGGCCAGATCTTGATGCGATGAAAACAAAGGCAGGTTAGCGCTGGTGTTGGAACTTGCGGCAGCCTACAATACACGCTCACTAGCTGTCTCACTGGTACCCTGTGGCTAGGAGCTGCCTTCAAACAACCGCAGGGTGCAGCAGGGAACCGCTGACTGGCCACCGGTGACATGCTGACCATTCAGACGGGTCAGAGGTCAACGGTCAAGGCATTTCTTCATGCACACGACCATTCACTACAATTTGGGTTTAGCACACGACGACGTAAGTTCCTCGATGAAGCATCCTGACGTTTCGCACCTTGACCTCGGGATGACCTTGTCTGACCCTGAGGTGACCTTTGACCTTTAAAAAAAAAAAAGCCCCCCCTCAACAGTCATCACGATATGATGCAGCTCTTCCGAGATGAGTAGGGAGGGTCCATGGCATTGAGTATAGTTCTCCTCTTCTTGGATCTCAAGTCCAGTGGAGGAAGCAGGTAGCGGTTCATGTGGTTGGCGTCGGCGAACGACTTCAGGCGCGACCTCATCTGTGGCGGCAGGGGCAGCTTGTCGATGGTGTAGGTCGAGGTGCAGTTGACAATGACCCTGCAGCAGTAGTCCTGCAGACTCAAGACTGGTGGCCAAAGAAGAAGAAGAGGAAAGCCATCTTCAAAATCAAAATCGGAATAGGACACTTGATGAGAGCAGTACTTCTCCACCAGTACCAGTGCGAGGACATTTACCGGTACTTGGCAATGAGTACAAATACTTGAGCATGAGTACAACACAAAGGCATAAAACCCAAAGTATGGGTAATGCAGGGATTTTCCTCTTGCAATTATGGTTTAGAGTACACTCTCACAGGTTTGAATAGGAAAACAGTACCAGCACAAGTCTGCACAAGTTTAACAGAGGTCAGAGGTCAGATACTGTACCTGTGCTTGGCATAAATCCCTCAGCAGGTGAAGGTGGGGATTTTGATCAATACTATGAAATTCGCAATTAGATGCTACTGTATGTACCACAGGACCAACTGTTCACCAACGGTAATCCAATGTAAAGTTTGTAAACATAAATGCAAAGACTATTTATCACTAAACGGTAAAAATTATTACATCAGAACCTATGTTAATTTAGGGCCTACAATATAAACCTACACGAAAAATCAAGATCCCCTTCTGCCTTAGAGAAAGGTCCTGCTAGGATTGCTTTTTTCGAACAATCATTCATGAAAAAGTCGTTGTTAGTTGAACTTAAAGTGATACATACAAAAATGTTGCAAACTGCTTACTGAGTACTGACTGAAATTACCAAAATGCAAATCTCAACATTTAGTGGGCCTGATGTTTCGATCCTTGCAGGACCTTTCTCTCTGCCTATGAGAAAGGTCCTACTAGGATTGAAACGTCAGGCCCACTAAATTTTGAGGTTAGTTGAACTTAATAACAAATCATATTGCCATAGGATTTTTCACTGAAATTGGTTTTGCCTAGTTGCTTGACTATTGTTTGTTGAGCGTAAAATACAAGGTTTGGCAGGCAAACTGGTTTCGGTAAGCAACGCTTTTTATGCTGGAGAAAATCTGTGTGAAGTAAAAAGCGGTAAGAAATTGGGCACAGGACAAGAAATGAATTCCATCCATCAAGTGCTTTTTATCTTGGAATCCTTTTCAATAGCTTGGCAGGAATTTTGATTCACTAATGGAATCCTTGTGGCAGAGTCAACATCCCCGAGGCCTCAAACAGCAAGGAAATTAAAAGCCTGCCAGATTAGCTCCTAGAATAAGCAGAGCCCAGATAACGCCCGGGAAAAAAAAAAATGCAACGTCCACATCGGCCTATCACTTGAGAGGAAGGAAGATTAACAGGGAGTTCTTTGTGGGAGTTGTCAGGAAATTCATCACCGACTCTCTCTCTCTGTATCTCTGTCTCTCTCTCTCTCTGTCTCTCTCTCCTGGGACTGAGCTGATGCAGGGGGAGTTAGGAAGATATCTAATTGGACATCAATCACACGGCTCAGGCTTAGGAGAAGCCCTAAGACCAGCAGGAAGCCAGGGGAAGGAAGGATGCTGGCTGAAGATGGAGGACGTAGTCTTGTATCAAAGCGACTGGGCCGGCCCGTAGTAGATGCGGCTTTGTTGACCTCGCAGCATCAAACTTCTAATTGCATGCTCCCGATTTCCACGATAAATATTTTAGACCACAGTTTGGTGATTTATTGCCGACAATCTGGCTCTGACACAAATGGGAAAATGCAATGCTAAAATTAACCCTTGAGACACATGATATACCAAGGTTTTTGTTTTTGTGTGTGTTTTTTTTTTGGGGGGGGGGTTTGACAGGGTGGTTGCCTAGTTGGTTAATCTTGTTTAATTTATGAGAGCAAATGGTCAGAGTTGGTCAATTGTACAGGTATTTACTTACTGTTAGCTCAGTAGAGAGACTGGATGTACACAAATGTAATTAATTTAAAAAAAAACGTTTCCAAACCCATATTTTTCCTACCCTTACTCTAAGGCCTAACACTAAATTAGAGTGGAATACTACAGAGAGTATCAAAAAGCATCATGAAATGAAGATAAAAATGTATACTACTGGTCATGGAACGTCGCTATAACGAACATCACGGGATCCATAAAAATTGTTCGGTATAGCGGTAATTCGTTATAGCAGTTGCCGCCGCATATCCACGGATGCATACATGTACGTCGGGAGCCAAAGGGAATGTTCGTTATAGCTGAATGTGTATGTTAATCGGCATTTGGTTAAGCGACTTTCCACTGTAAACATTCAAGCTTTTTTTCAACAAATGACAAAAAATAGAAAAAAGGGATAAATTTTAAAGAAATTTGCATCACAAGAAAAACAGACGAAAGGAAAATCCCAATTCTTTGTAACACAAGGACGACATTAACTAGAAATTTACTTTCCCCCCCCCCTCCATTAGACTACCCTGTTCAGTTTTAGGCCAAATCAAGTGTGAATTAGAGCATGACTAAGGAACCTTCGTTAAGGTCAATGTTTAGAAAACTAATTAAGCAGACTTTGAACACGATTCCCACATTGGTTTATCATCCCTTCCCTGCACGAACTCCCCCCCCCCCCCCCCGGAAATTCCAAGGCCAAGTTCTATAAACATCATTCCTGTCCATTCCAACATTCCATATTTCGGGACATCATTTGACCGGCGGTATGGTATCCAAACGACCTGAGGGTTGTTTTAAGACACTCAAAACCGCCCTGTGAAGACAGATGGAAGAACCACGCTGGTTGTATAAATACTGTGAACTGCAGTGCATTATTCCAATGCACGGTTGGTTGCAGGCGTCTGTGTACAACCGTGCCCAGCGGTACGACGGGGTAGAATTCCGTGCCAATTTGAATTCCGTGCCAATTTGTTGACTGCTGTGTATTTAATGCGCCGATATGGATTACAGCTGGAATAACTCAGTCCGATATGAGCACAGAGCATGGAGTTAACCAAGGATCTTCAATTCAAGTCAGTCACTATCTGAGAGCCATATGTTTTATGTGCAATGCATATGTGCCTGTGATACAGTGCTGGTACACAGTGTCTGCAGTCTGCACAGATGAACCTCATACTCGTACATGTATGTACGGTATATAAAACAAAATTCTGATTCATTGAAAATAAATTGAAAAATTGCTATTGATTTGTAAATCATTGATTTCAGCTGACAAGCAACAGACTGAGAGTAATCCAATGTTGTGCAGTGTAATGTAATTGTAAATATAAACTGTTACCATGTAAACAAGGGCGCGAATCTAGTGCCTTGTGGATACCTACAACTGTACACGAAGGTGTGTACATGTACAATGTATGTAGGTCTCCACAAGGTTTTCACGAAACTGATATTTGGAAATAACTCAATAACGGGAAATTTGTGATGGGTAAGAAGACGTCGCAAATTGGAGTGTTATATACATATAAGGGACATACGGTACGGTCCAAATTTCTACCCAGGAAAGTGAATTTGGTTGAAATGGGAGCATTTTTGAAACCTTGTTTCTCACTCGATTGTATACTGCACGATAACAAAGCAATGTCTCCACAAGGATACAAAATTTGGTACATGTATGTGTGTACATACATGTACATATTCATGTACGTACATGTATGCACGTAGATCCATGTAGCATTGCAATTTAATTCTGCTGTTTGCAATTACCTTTCTTTGGGTTTCCTCATTCCAGCTATAGATTCCCCAAATGATTTTGTGAAAAAATCTCAAACTATGGATTACAATTTAACTGTCCCTCAGTTCCTGTAGGCCCCTCTGACAGCCACAATTCATGGAGGTAATGTAATTCCTTATACTACATGGATCACCATGACTGAACCATCGACCAATTCTTAAATGTCTCCCTCATATTAATGAATACTGATATCCCACAATTTCACAAGAAATCAATAAATTCATAAGGGAACTTAGAAGGAGCTTAAGATTCACAAATGTTTCATTTTCTTTCGCACCTTAAAGTAATGTAATACAAGAATGGTGCAAACTGATTAATGATTCAAAAGACCAAAATGCAAATGTAAATAATGTCCAGCAGAACCTTTCTAAAAAAAAAAAGAGGTTTTGCTGGGGAAAAAAATGTCAGGCACTCTTGTGGAGATCCATTGGGGTATCACATGCTTGCTTGTTTTGGAAAAAAAAATTGAAGCTGACACAATTCGCTGTTATTTATTTTCACTGTCAGACCAATGTTTGGAGAGCATCTCTGGGTGATCCCTCTTTCAGCAAGTGGGTCAGTGCACTGAGTCACACCGAGGCAGAGTGTAATCATGCCTTTGTAGTGGATGCAAGACTCATACTATCACCTCAGGCTATTCGAGGCGGGAGAGATCTGCTTGAATTAATAGAACCATCGGCCGAGATAGAACCATCGGTCTTCTTTATGCAAAGTGTCCTTCCCCCCCACCCCCGGTACAGCCTGGGCTGGTCTTATCTGGGCGACAGGTTGGTCCAGACCATGGAAGAGGCTTCCTCCATGGTCCGACTCTCTGTTTATCTGCAAAGAAGAGGTTTGTCTGGGGTATTTACGCTAACAGTTGCCGGTGTAGTGTGGGAGGGTATCAGTTGTGAGCTTGCCAATGTTGTTACAGCAGTGTGATCGCGCGGCTTGGGATTAGGGTGTGATGATGGGGGAGCATTGGGTTTATGTGCAGTTTATGGCGGGTTTGTGGTTGGCGCAAACTCCCTGGAATTTGTATGCAGTTAAATATGCCATAAATTCCCCTATTGTATGCTACTGTAGTTATTTTCTTTGGAAATCACATTTTATGAGATGTACTGTTTCCGTGTATGTTTTAGTTTTGTTTCATGAAATTTGTACAATGTACATGTACAAGGTACATACACTGTATGTACAGTATAATAGTACATGTAAATGTACAATGTACAGTATATATAACTGTACATGTACATGTACATGTACAGTACAATTCTTCATGTATGTCATGTCAAAGTTCCTATGCTATTGGAATTACATGTATCTGGCATCAATATTGCTTGCAACGTGCACAGAAACAGTGTACATTAAATCTCTCTTGTAGGGAAACTGTCACATCAAATACCGATACGCACCATAAAGTTTGCATGACTGATTTCATTGGTAGTTGGATAGGATGACACTGACTTGATAATGAGAATCGCACTCGTTCTCTCTTTTTGTGAATCTGACGATGAATGTGTCATAAAGATTTATTTGCTATTGAAGTTTGTCATTTATTGACTTGAATTCCCATTCATTTGCTTTTCAGTCCCTATTTTCTTCCCGGTCAAGATTCACTAGCATGGCGAATGGAAATTTGACCTTTCATTTCAGAATACTTTTTGCTTTTGTAAATATTCTATGATTTGCGGCAGCGAGAATGTAATTTGATGAGAGTTTGCCCTCAAGACGAGAAGGGCAAACACTTGATGAAATCAATTGTGTTTTGCTTGATTATTGCAGCAACGTTGTATAAAACAAAGTACATGTAACTGATCACGTGTATTGTTTGGTTTCTAGTCTGCAGATTGTTCAATACTAATTGCATTCTACAAAAGTCAGAGAATTGATTTATGTATGATATGATGGTTTACTATGATCGCTGTGTGATACATGTACATGTACATGTACATACGGTGGTCCATAATGATGTCCACTGTATAATATGGTGGTCTATGATGACCACCATATCATACGGTGGTCTGTGACTATGAGGTTAACATTGACAACATGAAGTGATACTTACAGTATTTCCATTTTTAGGTGTGTTTTCACACAACCATACGAAAATGATCTCGCAGTTGGAGGAAATGCTGACGATATGTCATTCGTGTATCAGTTTAATAGATACAGTGCAATGTACTGCCTTCACGTTTGAGAGCTGCAAGTCGTTCTGACAAGACGTCTCCGACCATCACTCAACCATTTCCGCCCAGAAGTCCTCTCTCGTACCAGTATGCCGCTTATCGCACCACTGGGAGGAGTTGAGAGCATTTAGAGCAATTCCTACCAACCCCCCCCCCCTCCCCAATCTGCCCTTTGGTCATACGCAACCCCATTAGGCTGGGGCCGCGGATGAAATGAACGGTATGCACCAGGACGCTTACCGTCTGTACATGATTCCTCTCAATGTTTCAACCACACACGGACTACAAATTACAATTTCATGCTCGTGGCTCGGTCCGCGGTAATTTAAGACAACTGTTGAAAAATTTGCTCAGATTTCACTAGGATTCATCCACAAGAGTGTTGTGACAGATGTATGTGCACACCTCAGAGCGATGTGGCATACATGCAATTTCTATGTTCGTCCCATTACGCCGTGGGGCCTAGGAATGCATGCAAGTCCACGCACAGTACATGAATGGGTAGCCATGTGCAATCCTAAAATGGCAGAACTCCTTGTCTCCTAGCTACGCTTGTCCACACACATTTTATGTACATAATCCTAGTTAAAGGCAAAACTCACTACAGTAGATGTACATGTACAGTGTATGTCTCAGTGACAGTCTTAGATTTCACCAAGAGGTTCATGAGGGTAAGATATGAAATCAATCAATCCATCCATTGCATAAACATACATGTACATTGTAACATACTGTACATGTACAGATGTACATGTGTACCGGTACCGTACCCAGTACATGTGCATTATTTTTTTCCTTTCCCTCTTTCATGAAGACCCCTTACATGTGTACATGTACATGTAACACTAACAGAAAACACCACGCATGAGAAATTTCCTTGGTAACAAAGGTACACCGATCATTTTACAAATGTCCCCAGTATGTGTTTAGATGTACATGTGTGTACAATGTATAAATGTCTGTATGTTATACTTGCAAATTGCTATTGGCTATTTTGCTAACAACGCCTATCTTTGACCACTTTGTGAGAGCTTCTTTCACATCCAAATGTACTCAGGCACCGAAACTCTGCAAAATCATGACCAAAAAACCCAGAAACAATTAGAAATAGGATGAAGCTAGGACAACCATTAGTCCAAAAGCATTTAACAGCTCCTAATTGGGTTTGAGAAAATTTAGTAAACTGAGTATTAGAGGATTTTACATGCCTAGCCAATTTTGGACACAATCAGGAGATGAATGCAGAAAGCTTCTTAACTGGGACTGGTTTGCAATCTGATCTGATTTGGCGAGGCTCGTGCTATCAATGAGAGGCTTCTGCGCTCAAGAGATTCTTGAGGCGCCGGGACGCTCTGTGAAATCGGCCGTGTGTTGACCGGCCGAGACTAGGCGACACGGGTCTAAACCTCTCTCTCTCCCTCTCACCTTTGTTCGTCCTCCAGAGCCTCTCCATCCCGTTCCGCTTCAACACCACCCGGGACAGCTCCGTCAGCGACTCGGTCACGTTGAAGTCGCACAGCGGACTGACCTCGAAGTAGACCATGTCATTCTTGATGGCGTAGACCTGGGCCTCCTCCGAGCTGACCTGGCGCTTGTAGGCCAGGTGGAGGCGGTTGCCGATCAGGATCTTAGGCACGCCCGGCGCATGCTGGAGAGGGAGGGACATCCAGGGGGAAAAAAAACCAGAAGAGGGAAAAGCAGATGAAGAAGAAGTTAAAAGCTGCGTTTGCACTGGACTTATTTTGGTCAAAGTAACCGAGACGTTTACTCGGTTACTTTAACCGAGCCAAAGGGTTACTTTTTTCCGGCCAACCTCTGCCCAGTAAAAGTGACCAGGTAAGCTTAACCGAGCCAATTAGTCCAGGGGAAATGCACCATTCAGTAAGACGTGACTCGGTAAAAAACCACATCCGACCTATGACGTAACACGTGCTGTGCACAATGTCTGCTTCGTGTCGCGCGCTAAATGTGCATGTACACACGTACATGTTCATGTATGCTGTGTATCTGGCTGACCCTTAGCCCTCATGAGCCGTTATATTGCCAGCTCGGTTACTTTAACCATCGTCTCGGTTAAATTGACCGACTCAAAAGTCCAAGTGGGAACGACAGTCAAATTTGACCATTAGAAATTTAACCATCATCTCGGTTAAATTCCAGTCCAGTGGAAACACGGCTACGTATACATGTACATGTACATGTAGATGTAGATGATAGTGGAATGACTATCAAACCCCAGATCAACTTGATTCAAGCCAAAAGTAATTCGAGTTTTTCAGAAGACACGGGAGGAATGGGATGAAGCAGTGCAATGGTGAAAAATTGCATTCATATTGTCATTTGATCATGAAGCCACCCAAATACCGCTGAAGTTACAAGTACATGTACAAAGAAGTTATCAGCCCTTTTTTTAACCTGAGCAACTGTGATAGACTATTGTCGTAACTGTTCAAACATTTCTATGAACACAGGTTTCTCTAGGAAAAGACTTGACCGTGTCCATAGGAATAAATGTACTGGTACATGTATCTGTCTCATTTAGTACCAGGAAGAGAGGGAAGACCGGCAAGGGCTTTGCTTCACAAATCACATCATCTGGACTGGCCTCGAGTTTAAAACAGCTGATCAGAACAGCTGAAGACTGACAACTTTGGGGATGGTGTGGGGATGTGCAACCAGTCAGCCAAACTGCCTACAGCTATGGGACATGTACACATGTACATGTACATGTACAGTAGATACATGTACTGTACATGTACATGTATGTCTGTATGTACTGTATATTGCAGATGATTTGGTTCTTATGGTCCTTTATGCATATGCATTGTGTATAATGTACAATGTACAGTACATAAAAACCGGTAAACTTGATCTCCATGTGTTTTAATGGAGTCTAGACATGTACATGTACATGTACATTGTATATGAAATGCCCATGTACATGTACTGTACTGTAAGTAGGCCTACACGTACACAACTCCAGCAGGCCGAGTGCACTTTGCAGCATACATGTACAATGTACATGTACATGTACTGTACATGTACAGTGAACATGCACTATACAAATGTACAAGTTTACATGTACATGTATATGTACACTGTACATGTAGTACATAATGTACATGTACTTACAGTATCACATGTTCAGTACATGTACATGAACATGTGTACACTACAAGTACATGTACAGGTATATCTGTGCATTCCTAACCATCCATGTCTAATGGGACACCCACCCTTAGCTACATGCACGTGTAGATACAGTCCCCAACCATCTACCTTCTGCTCGTCATCCATCACTCCGGGCACGAGCAATCCCTAATGGACCTCCTCCAAAATCAAATCCTCCGCCTCACCTCATGGACTGGGCTCTCATATATATCCATCTCAGCCCGTCTTTCTCCCATTTTCTTCGACCAAAACTCTGGTCCCCAAACCTTCATCGCCCTGATCTACGGTACCCTCTCCATTATTACCGGCAATCATGGGGGCTTTTGTAAGAGAGCACC
The DNA here is from genome assembly GCA_949987565.1 of Luidia sarsii. Lineage (NCBI taxonomy): Eukaryota > Metazoa > Echinodermata > Asteroidea > Paxillosida > Luidiidae > Luidia > Luidia sarsii. The sequence continues at coordinate 7,898,549 of OX465104.1, read as the reverse complement.
GTCGATGAACGGCAACGGCAATTGCATTTGCAGGTGAACGTCTCAAGGGAAGGGGGGGGCGGAGGGGAGGGGAAGAAGGAGGGAAAGGGGAGGAAGGAGTGGGAGGGGGAAGGAAGACAGGAGGGAGAGGGATGTAAGGAACCCCATCTCCTTGATGGGCCAGGATGTCACGTCTTAAAAGATGGACGAGGTTGGACACTCTCCCTCAATAACCTGAGACCGAAACCTTTCGAAGAATGGAGTCCCCCTTGTTAGGGAAATCCCTCTTCATAGAGATCTGTTGAAAGCTCGAGATTCACTAGCATTTGATATATTAGAAAGAGAGACTAAATTGGAAAATGTAACAGTTTACGATCAATCTTTAAAGATTGACTGCATTCAAGAAAGGTCCTGCTACACAGGATTGAAACGCCAGGCCCTCTACATTTTTTAGATTCGCATTTTGTTAAGTCAGAAAGTGCAGTGTACAGTACATAGAGTACAGTGTGTACATTGGTTCAGTCATAGAGAGGTCTATAACTCATAGAGAGGTCTATAAACGATTGTAAGTTAACTTTGATTATACATGTACTTGATTAATTTATGTGCTTGTAAAGATTTAGATTTAACACAAATTTATTTATTCAGTTCATTCTGGTCACCAAGATTTGTTCTCCGTTAATATAGTTAAATCGTATCTTAATTTATAATTTCTTGTCAAATTTGTTTCTAGTTTCACCATGCTCGTACCCGAGGCATGAGTGCAAATAAAGGGATAAAGGAAACTTTGATTGAGTCCTCCGGCCTCATTTTTGGGTGCACCTGGTGACACTAGGTGTCTTTCTGATGTCCAAAATAAGTTACAGAAATCCTGTCACATCTACATGTACATCAGGACCAGAGATCTCTGCTTTAATGTACACATGTACTTGCGCTAGTGTCTGTTATCAACTGATCGAAAATGTATTGTACCGATACCAATGAAAACAAATGAGCTGATCTCTAATTATGACTGATGGTAACAGTGCGTGCACATGTGCACTGTATGAGTATCTGTTTCCATATCATGATGCTAATCAGCTTAACTTCCTCTCTCTCTCTCCCGCAAGTACCCTCGCTGGGATTCGGAAAACTAGGTCAGGTTGTATGATTGCAGTGGTTGATTCAATATGCCACAAGCACAAGATACGTGTACATGTACCTGGTGCTGTGCTACAAAAATGTGGCACACAGCACACTGACTTAAATTACTACAATGATAATCTCAAACATTTAGAGGGACTGATGTTACCAGATCCTACATGTACATTACATGTACATTAGTAGGACATTTCTCCTGCCCTTGAGGATGGTCCTGCCTGTGAGAAAGGTCCAAACCTTGAGGAAGGTCCTGCCCTTGAGGAAGGTCCTGCCCCTGAGAAAGGTCCTACCCCAGAGAAAGGTCCTGCCCTTGCGAAAGGTCCTGCCTTGAGAAAGGTCCCGCCTTGAGAAAGGTCCCGCCTTGAGAAAGGTCCCGCCTTGAGAAAGGTCCTGCCTTGAGAAAGGTCCCGCCTTGAGAAAGGTCCCGCCTTGAGAAAGGTTCCGCCTTGAGAAAGGTCCCGCCTTGAGAAAGGTCCTGCCTCGAGAAAGGTCCTGCCTCGAGAAAGGTCCTGCCTCGAGAAAGGTCCCGCCTTGAGAAAGGTCCTGCCTTGAGAAAGGTCCCGCCTTGAGAAAGGTCCTGCCTTGAGAAAGGTCCCGCCCTTGAGGAAGGTCCGCCCTTGAGAAAGGTCCCAACCTTGAGAAATGTCCTGCCTTGAGAAAGGTCCTGCCCTTGAGAAATGTCCCACCCTTGAGAAAGGTCCTGCCTTGAGAAAGGTCCTGCCCTTGAGAAAGGTCCTGCCCTTGAGAAAGGTCCCGCCCTTGAGAAAGGTCCTGCCCTTGAGAAAGGTCCTGCCCTTAAGAAAGGTCCTGTCCCTGAGAAAGGTCCCGCCCTTGAGAAAGGTTCTGCCCCTGAGAAAGGTTCTGCCCCTGAGAAAGGTCCCGCCCTTGAGAAAGGTCCCGCCCTTGAGAATGGCCATGCCCCTGGGAATGGTCCTGCTGGGATTGAAACAACAGGCCCTCTAAATACCCAGGGTACAGTGTACATGTACATTATGTACATGTATGTGCATGTAAATGGCTCAACTTGGAATATTGGGAATGTTTGGAGTTGATAACTTCGGGATATTTTCAAATTTCAAATTAACCCAAAAATTCACAATTGTGGTATTGAGAAGACCCAGTCAGTAGGGTGATTTTACATTATCGCCAACATTGTCAACTCTACATTGGAAATTTGTTTCTGAGGTAAGGGACTCTTTGCGAGATTCCAATTCAGCCTCTCACCTCGTTAATTTCCTTGATCCATCTATCGATGCCGTCAAAGGACCACCTGCTGGTGATGTCATAGACGAGCAAGATGCCCTGAGCTCCCCTGGAATAGGACCGCAGGATGGTGCAGAACCGGCCCTGACCTGACGTATCCCTGGGAGACGAAAAAATAAACAAAATACAGCTCATTAAATCACCAGGGTCACCAGGATGCCACACGACCTGCCCGCATTCACACCATCCTGTGTAAGGTTATTCTATAATTTTGAGCAGGTGGGGCGTGAGGATGGAGACAAATGGGTTTTTGATTAATTGATTGATTAATCAATGGTGCACAGGTTGATTTGAATTTGGGAGCTGTTAAATGAATTGCTTGATGGACTTGTTCAACCACACAATAAATTGTCTATTTAGCATACATGTACATGTAAATCAAAGACCTACTGGCGGGTATATACATGTACAATATACAATGTATACATCATGTACAGTAAGGCCTATACATACAGTACATGTATGTACCGGTACATGTACATTTGTACAAGTGAACATGGCCTCTGCAGGATACATGTAGATACTGTTACGCTAACATGAAATTAGTACATGTAGTTCTTCATTTGAAGGGTACATGCATTTGTGTACATGTACAATGTACATGTACTATACTGTACATGTACATGTACATGTACTACAGTACAAGTACATGTACATGTACATGTACGTGTGTATAAATTCTGTATAGTGCACTGCCTTGCATACAGTATGTTTACCATACTTGTACATGTATGCTCACGTACACTCATTGAACAATTTACACTAACTACTGCAGGTCCCATCCATTGATTCTCACACCATCGTAACTCCACACAGCATAGCATGTACTGTACATATACATGGGAGCCAGACATCCCCAGGCAAAAGAGGCACTTTTCAACACTTATTACAACCTGTGCGTTCAGGTCAATTTAGAGTGAGGCGTTCCAAAATTACACAAAGGTACGATTCCATGGTAACTGGAAATGTCAGACACTGAATAATGGCCATGTGTATAACTATAAGCAAGGGTTCTGAATCTCAACAACTAGTACATTTTAAAAAGTGATACCAAAACTGTTGCTACTGTACATGTTCCGGTACACGTACTGTAAATACATGTACAGTATGTACATGTACACGTACATGTAACAGCTTACTGACTTCAATCTTCAATCAATAACATTACACACTGTACAAAATTTCAAAAATGTAAAGCCGGGACTGGTATAGATGTGTACGGTACAGTACATGACTACATGTAGTTCAATGCTTCAGTGTAGCAAGTTCTTTTGCAAAGGCCTTTGAGAGAGGTCCTGGGAGGATAGAAGGACTAGTGACCAGTCGATTTCATCCAACTCTTCCTATTCCTAACTACATGTACATGTACTGTACATGTACATGTGTACATTATGTAAATGTAATGATCCATCACAAGATCCAATGGGTCATCTTTTAGTAATTAGTCTTATCCATCATACCGCCTTTTACCGGTAAGGTCAGTTCCAATGGATTGCAAATTTGCAATTCTTTGAGAAATTCACCAAACATGTACATGTACATGTAGGACTGTACCAGTACATGTACATGTACACGTACATTGTGTACATTGTACGTGTACATGTATGTATGGTAGGTCCTCTAAATCTTTGAAATATTCAATTTTGGTCACTCAAGTCAGTAAGCAGTTTACAAAATGTTTGTAACATTCCAAACTGGAGCCGATGTGTAGTTAGTCAGTTACCGCAGAATTGCCCCGATGTAAAAACAAAAAAAGTACAACACACTATCGTTTTCGCATACACAATGTACCGTACATGTACGTACAGTCGACACATGGTAGAACAGCAAGGGACTAATTCTAAGCAGTAACAGTGCAACCAGACCAAACGATGACAGGATTCTCTCATTTCAACGCCTCAATTTAATAACGCTTGATTTATTGGGGTCCAGTGGCACCACGAGTCCCCCCCCCCTCCCCTCCCCTTCCCACCCCTCCCCCGCTGCTCCCCGACACGGCTGACATCCTGCAAGAGTGCTAACCGGCCAATTGCATTCCGATCCAAACTCCTCGCAGTCCCACGGTTCTACTTAGAACCAGATTGGACACAAGACAACCTCTCACAGGTCCCGACACTGGAGCCTCTGTCTGCCTGAAACGCACCGATAATCTAATAAGGTTTTTTTTTTTTTTCCTTTTTCCCCTACTTCTTCCTCCGCAGCTTCAGCTGTCTAGTTGGTACAGTACACTGTGCAAGGCGCAGCACTGTCGTGATGCCTGTGTCCTACATGTACTGCGTGCTGCTCTTCACCCCCTGCCTATCTTGGCGTGAACTGAACAAGAATACCCGAGCCATCGGCTCGGCAATGTTTGAAGAGATGCGGACGACACTCGCGGGAACGGGGCTGCAGGACTTTGCCCTCTGAATGCTCTGGCTGGACAGCGCTGTCTGTCATTGTGTTGAATGTCTCTCAAGTATTGACCCTGTGAAGTGCTGGACAAATTTAGCATCTTTCTACATGTACAACTGTAGGTCTTGAAATTATCAGACAAAATTTTAAGTCACCTTTAAATCATAAATGTACAAGTACATGTACAACTGTACATGTATGTGTAACTATCAAATGGCCAAGTACATACTGTACATGTACATGTACATGTACTATAAGTTTACTCCAGATGCTGATACATGTATGTACATACATCTATACATTGTACCGTATCAGTTTATGCAACTGTACATGTAGCAGGACCTTTGCCAAAGGTTTCTTTCCAGTGGTTTCATTTCAGGAAAATTCTTTCTATGTACTGTACATGTACAATAGGAATCCAAAAACAAAAGAAAAGAACAAACAAAATACTGTGCTACTTTTTTCCCCCAAAATGTAATGACACATTGCTAAATACATGTACACCACATGTGTATGTACATGTACACATACATGTATGTACTCATGTCCATCAAGGCCAATAATTGAATTTGTTAATTTAGAAAATTGTCCCAGTAGACTCTGTATTCAAGATAATGTATGTACTGTACATGTTATGATGTATGGTAGACCATCGGATGCCCCATTGACAAAGGGCTACTGTACTGCACTGTACCGTTACTGTACCTTGCCAAGTACATGTACATGGCCATGTAATTAAGCCATTGGTCTAACCATCACCATGATCTAACAGACCTAATTACCATTAGCATTACAGTGTAGCACTGGACACAGACCCCTGTCTAGTAATTGGGACGTTATTGGTCTGGCTGACTCCATGACCATTATAAGACCAATTGGTCACTTGACCATTGGACACTGGTTAGTCATGTACAAAGTATGTACATGTACAATGTACATGTACATGTATGTACAGGACGTAATTTGATGAGAAAAAGCAGGCAATAGTCCACAGGGCAGCTGTGAGGCAAGTAGAGATGACAGAGTCAGTCAGCTAAGGACAAAGACCTTGACATCATTGCAAGCGGAAAAACCACACAAGACTGTAATCAAGATACTGTACCTGTATGCTTCACATACAGTACTGTAGCACTTGACTCTATGTACTGTACTGTACAGTACAGTACTGTACATACAGTGTACACGTACATATACACTGTACATGTACATGTACATGTACATGTACAGTACATTACATGTACTGTATGTATGAAAGATGTGACTAAACACGATGATTAATCACTGAATCAATGGAATCATACACTACTGTATCTGTCAGCACAAACCCTAATGTACATGTACATGTACATGTACATTGTACATTGTACATGTACTGTACATGTACATGTACATGTACACGTACAGTACTGTACGTGTACATGTATGTACGTGTACATGTACAGTGCATGTAGTAGTACAAAATTATTTATGTACTTCTGTACTCTTGATGAGATCTAAATGTTTGTACATGTACATGTACATTGTACAGTATGGTGGAAGCATAACGTGGAAGTGCATTGACACCATGATGTTCATTTTGTAAGTCATCTCTGTACTGTACAATGTACATCCACAGTAGTACATGTATGGCACTGAAAATAGTAACTCAACGTTTTGGACAGCGCCTGACTTCAGCCTCCTGTGTACACAATGCATTGAGTTATTGTACTGTACATGTACTACAGTAAAAGTAAAAGTAAAGTGTACAATGTGTACTTTTAATTTTACTGTTAAAAGAGTAACGTACACTATGTAGTACTGTATGTACATGTACATATACGTGTACATGTACACTGTACGTACATGTAGCTCGATATTTAACCTATTACATGTACAGTAATTTGACTATGAATATTCATGGTGAGGTGGTTGTACGCAGTTAACAGTCATACATCATTACATGTACATGTACATATGCAAATTGGTTTCAATGTGTAATACATACTTTGTACAACCAGTCGTAAAGTTGTACCGGTACATGTACATCGTGTACACATGTACATGTAGTTGTGATCCACTGTATTAAAGTCAACCCACATGTACTGCACATACATTGTACATGTACATGTGCATGTACACATGTACCATTACCGGATCGTACATGTAAGCCTTCATGCAGTCAACTCCAGCTTCTACTACACAGTAAGTGTACACTGTACACACCCTCGGCCACTCTACTGCAATTATTTTCAAATTACCACTGCCAGGGCAACCCCCAATCAATACACGCCAGGCCATTTGCAGTCCAGTGAGTCCACAATCCCGGATCAATGTGGTCCAATGCACTTAGGAAATTGAAACAGGTCAAGTCAACCGAGGCGAATCTCAATGATTTGAGGCTGAACGAACAATTATTTCATTTTTTATTCATTTGCTCGGCGCTGGTTGGCAAATTAAGTAAGACCATGACCAATATTGGGCACAAGTGTACACATGACATACCTTTGCTTCTTTTACTAAATGCCCACAATGAATAAAAGTGCATGTACCGGTACACGTACATTGTGCGATGAAAACTGAGAGTGATACGAAAATGTTGCTTATATATTCTAATCATTGTTCACTGATGAGAAGGACTTGAGAGAGACAGAGAGACAGAGAGAGAGAGAGCGTAGACAAATAATGAATAACAAATGAGTGGACCTGAGATTTCTATCCTACATGTAGCCTTGGCCCTTCTCCAAAACCCGGCTTAAAGCCCTTACACAACATTGGTAAGATCGAAATACAGAAATGTTCACAGACATTTATTAAAAACTTATACAGTTTGAAGAAGGTTATTGTAGAAACCTCGGCATTGAAATATTTCTGCCTAAAATGTTGAATTTTGGGAGAAAAGAGAAAAAAAATTGTTTACGTCTCACCGAGATCTAAACTATTTTTTGGAATAATACGGCATTGAATGCTGCATTTTCGCGAAACAAATGAAGCGGTTTTCACGACTTTCTCGAGACTCGGTTGGCGGATTGAGCTGAAATTTTCACAGGTGTGCTATTTCATGCATACGTTGGATCAGGAGCCTGAGCTTAAGCCAGGTTTTGGAAAAGGGCCAGGATCTTTCTCACCAGGCAAAATGTCCTGCCATTGAACAAGCTCCTACCAAGACCCAAATGTGACGCTCTCATATTTTGATAGTTATACATGTACAAAAATGTTGCAAACTGCTTACTGTAAGACAAATGAAATCTCGTACTTACCATAGCTCCAGTCTCACACACTTCCCATCTAAGAGAATGGTGGTGATCTTGTGATCAACACCTGCAACATGAATAACAGAAGAATTTGTTCAGAATATCTTTGAAGAAAGAAAGAAAGAGTCAATATTTGTGACAGTGTGCATAGTCAAATGCTTTCATGAACTTTAAACACCAATAGACTCTTAGTCTTAACTCTTGTGAGTTATGAAAGATTTTTCTCTGCATCTTTGAATACAAGATTTCACATTGAACTAAAAAAAATAATGAAACAGTAACAGAAAGAAAAGTCATACAATACTGCACTGAAAATCAAATATTCTGAGCCTGATGAAATTACTGTATACCGTATTCTCATTGATATCACATTGCACTCTCCCTGTTTCCTATTCCATTTAAAAACAATCAAACCTTGGGTTTTTTCTTAACTATTTGATTACAACAAGTCAACCTTGATGGGGCGCCATTTAGCACTGAATCAATAAACATCAACAACACATCAATACTGAATGCTGGCATACAATAGGGCCAGTACAAGCAGATGTTTCCGCCACATGGGTCTAAATTAAACGATACAAAAGACAGGGCTTGACTTGAACAGAGGCTGTGTCAGCGGTCAGCCACCTGTACATGTACCGTACTGTAAATGGCGAGTGTACATTATTTTTATGTACAGTATTGGATCAACTACATGTACATGTACTAGTACTATTGGCTGGCTACATGTACATGTACAGCTGTACATGTACATGTACGTGTAGGTGGCTACTGTCTCCTCCAATAACTCAATAGTAAGAATGAAGGACAGAATGTGTGTTGTGCTGTGGATCTCCTTTAGACTCGACTGGCCTACAATGTACATGTACATGTATGTATGATGTAGTACAGTGTATACGTACACGTGTACATTTGTACACATATGAAGCTACTGTACATGTACACATGTACATGTACCAGTACCAGACTGCTGGTCACATGTGTAGTCTGGTGGCCACATACTGTACATTACTACATGATAGGCCAGAATGGCATGTACCGTTACAGCTCCTCTACAGTACCTCCATCGTTACACTATACATACATGTACATGTACATGTACATGTACATGTATGTATACTGTAACGATGGAGGTACTGTAGAGGAGCTGTAACGGTACATGTTGTAACCAACCAACAAATTACAGTGTACATGTACATGTACACATTCAACATGTACACATGTACACATACAATAAGTCAAAGGCAAGCCCGGCCTAACTGCAGATTCACATTGCGGACTCTAATCTACATGTGTGTACATGTACCTCCATGCTCTAATGAATCAAAGCCATTCTGGCCTATCATGTGGTCAGGATAGCCAACCATTTATAGAGTCAATGGCCAGCCCTAACAGCAGATCTAAATTGGATATAATTTGCAGATCTACAAAGCTCTGTAAATGCCCAATGAATATGTGTACATCTAAAATTGCCATCCAAAGTCTAGGGTCACCCTCGGGCTAAGATCACAAAGACTACTGCACACATCTACATGTACTTTTTTTTTATACAACCATCATTCCTCATCAGCTTCTATCACTCCATCAGACATTTGATATTTCTCCGTCTTCTGCCAATACAACCAAGGGCCCTGGTACATGCACCTTTGATCTGTGTAACCGATGCTAGCATTGATTTATTACTAATCAGTGCTCACCATTTCCGCTACAAATGGTGAGAGATTGACGGATTATATGCTACTCGGCAGGCCGTAAAAGTCACATAGCAGAGCTAGCAAGAATTTGGTTTATTTGATAAAATCTTGGCAATCAGTCAGCCTAAAGGCTTTCAGGAATTTTTCGTGAGAAGATTGTATATGGTTGATAATCATACATGTACACGTACATGTACCCCCCCCCCCCCCGGTACATGTACGTGTACATGAACATGTACACGTGTAACAGGCGTGCTTAGCATTGAAAAAAGTATCAGCTCATTAGGAGAAAAGTTCAAACCTTGTGAAGGAAAGATGTTTCAATCCGTTGAGACCATACACGTACATGTAAAAATGAACTCATATTTTACATGTTTATGTATATACATGTACATGTACATGTATAATGATTTACTAATTCAATTTCTTTCTAAAGAAAGTTTTTGTTCAGAGAAAATATACACTTTGCAATCAGAATGCAAATGCAATCAGAATATTTTGTTCAAAATGACCGGACTACGGTACCAATTTATGAACAAAACTGTGAAATTAAAACGGAAAGGGATTCGCAATAAATATCATTCATTATGAGCAACTGTTAGCAATCAAATGAACAGGCCACATTATGGTCCTCAACTACATGTATGGTAGACATCAGCATTTGTTTAAAAAGGGGTTCAAGGGCTATAGTCACTGTACTGTGGCTACAGCAATACTGAGCTACAGTACATGTACTTGTACACGTACATGTACAGTATGTACATGTTCATGTATGGCATTGTTGATGTTCTGCAGAATGTTTGCGGTGACAGACACCATGGGTGCATAATCTCTTTGGAGAAAGTGTGGCTCTGAAAAGAGCCTTACTGTGACATGCATGTGCAGATGTGCTGTACATTACATGTACTTCCCCCTCTGTCAACAGAAGGGGGACCAGATGGAGTACATGTAGGTCTACTGGATGACAACTACACGTAGGAGATATTGAAGCAGGAGGCACCGTGAGACTTGTCTCCTCTGACAAAGCACACTGCAATTTACAAGCCAAGGGCTGGCACTCTGTGACTCGACAACCCAATATTGACACAGCCTGACAGCTGACTAGTCAGCCCCGTCATCTGATTGGACACACCTTGGTCAGGTCTGACACCCTATTGGTCAAATCTGACGCCTTAGTCAGGCCAGACACCCGATTGGTCAATTCTGGCATCTTGGTCAACCCAGACACCCGATTGGTCAAATCTAATGTCTTAGTCAGCCCTGACATCCGATTGGTCAAATTTGACATCCCTATTAGTCAGCCATGACATCTGATTGGTCAAATCTGACACCCCTATTAGTCAGCCCTGACACCCGATTGGTCAAATCTGACACCTTAGTCAGCCCTGACACCCGATTGGTCAAATCTGGCATCTTGGTCAACCCAGACACCCGATTGGTCAAATCTGAAATTCTGAACCCTTGGTCAGCCCTGACACCTGATTGGTCAAATTTGTCACCATGACATGGTCAGTTACACTGTACATGTATGACGCCTGATTGGTCAAATCTGATCCCCAATCGGTCAACGTGGTTGGCCAGTCCCAAGAATAAGCAGCCACAAATTGGTCGGTGCCTACACTCTGAAAGTTCAACCACCAACCGATGAGGTCAGTGAGGAAACAACTTGAACTCAGGAAAGCCTCACAGTGTCTATGTAGGAGAGTTTGATGGGTACCGGGCAATGACCAATTATGCATACAAGTGTGGAATTTCAATCATGCAGCAGGGCATTGAACTGCGTACATCTACATGTACGTGTACATGTACATCTAGAGGCATGCAATTCATCCAAACACGTCTACCTCAGGTACTGTACCTCAAATAGTACAAAATACAGTACATACACTATCATTAATAAGCACTTGTACTGTCTTCAGAAATGCAGTGTACAATACCATGATCAATGTACATATGTAACTACGGGTATGTACATGTACACTGTACATGTACATGTACATGTACATGTACACATGTAGTTGAGAGAATCTGTCTGCCTTTGGCCATGTACTGTACATGTACATACATGTACAAACCAGCAAAAAACACAAGATGTAATGTACAGTATACACGTGTACATGTACATGTACATACAGTATATGTAGCGAAAAAGTAATAATTATGACCATAATTTAAATTTACGTGTACACTGTACCGGTATGTGAATAAACATGTACGTGTACATACAGTAAATGTGTATGCACTGTACATGTACAGTAGGACAGTAGGCCTCCATGTACGTAGCCAACACATGTACATGTACATGTACATGTACAGAACATTTGTATACAATACATACATTATGTTCATAAAATTGTAAACTTTATACCAAATTTCATTTTGTTTAATCATAAAACTACATGTACATGTACTGTAGTCTTGCTTTGTTGATCCCAATCGGACCTTTTTCCTGGCTTCATACAATGATTGAAACATCAGGATTCTGGTCTTCCTACTGTATAATGTAGTCTGCATCAATCATTTTGAAGAATTTCTATTTTCTCTTTATTTCACATCAAATATACAAAAATGTTGCAAATTGGTTATTGAGAAATATGATCAGTAACAAAGGTTAATAAAAATAAATTGTACCGGTACACGGTACAGGACCTCTCTCAAAGGCTTAGGGCCTCCATGGGGAAATAAAGCAATGCAAATGAACACTGGGGTGGATTTCACGAAGTCCTATGATGCATTGTAACTCATCTTACCGTGGATAACCCATCGTAAGTTGTGAAACACCGTATGGTTTCTGTGCATCACTCATTGCCTTGCGATGGATCGTAAGTTACGATGAGTTTGATGAAATCGACCACTGGAAGGTTTAATTCATGTTCCTCGGGTCAATAGATTGTGCTCAACCCACATAGAGAGCTAAGAACATAGAAACACAAGCACATTATTCAGTCCATTGGTATCCAGTCTAGTAGGATGTTCCAGGAGAATAGAGGGCAATAACTCAATTAGCCTGGAATAATTAGATTAGAGCAAGGGGGGATGACCAGGATCCCCAGCATGGACCCTAGGGAGAGGGGGTTACTCATAAACACAATGTCAACACTACAGGCCAGGGTGCATGTCACAGCCAGGCCTAGTAATATTATAATGTGTAGGGGCTAGGGGGGCCCCCAGCCATGCTTACTCCCTCCTGCACTAACACTAGCACTAGCAGGCTCACAATGGACCATCGTGTACACCACACTACCGAAGACTACTGTATACTATAAGGACTTATCCATGCAAGACTGTGGGATACTACTGCATGGTTATTAAAATGAACTAAATGCTATAAGACCACAGACCTCGGGCAATGAGTATCCATTCACAAGTCTGTGTAGTGTGTACACATGAATGATGCTTTCAGCAAAAACCCAAGTAGTGGCCATTTGTTACTATAAAACCTACACCTGAATCTGCCACAATCCAAATATTAATCAGTCCAAATATTGTTAGGGTAACAGTACTAGCCCAAGGGATACAAATATCCCATTTGTAGGTCAACATCCGGTGTGAATAGAAGACAAAACAAGTTAATCCCAAAAGCCTGAATCAAAGACAAACAAAGTACCAATTAAGGGCTGGCATTTTGACAAATCTGGCACTCCTCTTCAGGCCTTGGATACTGTTAACTTTAGTACATGTAGGTCTACAGTATGTGTGTGTGTATGAACTTAAAGGCTGCCTCAGCAAAAACCAGCAAACTCTATAGACCGGAACTTTACAAAGAGCTTGATACGATAACCGAGGCTACATGTAGTACAGTAGAATAAATGGCTTGTAGTCCTGAACAGCACAGTAACTAGGGGATATTCAATGTCTGTCCTTTGTAAAACTCAAAAGATTATAGACACGCACCTTGATGATTAATGCCCAAATGGGCAGGCAGAAAATGAATAAGGCACAGTCACACACAAAATTTGTACTTCACACAGGGTGGAAAAGTCCTTATAGAAACAGTGTATATTTATCCACTTTTAACCAAAGTGACTTTTTTTTTCAAAAGAGAAAGAGGTAAAAATATTTTTTTTTAGTGGGTAAGGAAAAGAGAATAGAGAATTCATTCAAGGTCTTTTGCAAAGTAAAAAAAAAAGTCCCGAGAGTTAACTTTTCACTGTAATTACGGGTACACGTGCTGTGCTCATAACCAAGTGGGGGGAAAAAGGGCAAAATAATTGACTTTGCAAAGTGCAATCCCACGTGTGGATGTAAAAAATAGACGATACAAAAAAAATAGATGAATCTGTGGCTTGGCTCCACCTTGAAAATATATCAATTTTCCCTGAACCCTTATAAGAGGTAAAGGACATTTAAGTGCACTGGATTCGTGAGCAGTTATATTCAATAGGGGTGGATTATTTGTCATGTTTCACTTCGTCAAAAGATTCTTGTCTCTCCCCAACCCCTAACCTCCACCCCAAGCGTACGCAGCAGGGCCACATGCCCTGAAACTATAAGAAATGCAGATTTAATTGTGCTGCGGGATTATGAATATCATTATGACTCATAAGCCAGCGCTTAAAATTCACAGATTCCGAGGGAACTTGCCGAAATGCGATCCGGTGGATCGAGGGAGAGCAATTATGGACCTGTAAGACCGGCCTGTGTTGCATTACATTGAGGTGAATTTGGGACTGACTTGCTATGCATTGTACTGTATGATAGACTACTCTATAGTGTCATTAATATTATGGAATGGAGGCTGATTTGTGTATTACTTGAGCTGAAAGGTGACACCAATCCGGAAAATCATTGGTTTTTGTTTTTTCTTCGTAACAAAGAGAACAGCCATCTTCGGGTTGTTTGGGGTTTGCACAGGGGACGGCATCTATTGACACAATGTGTCAATCTGCTGTAGACAATGGTTCAGTGATAACAGAATTTCATTTCAGAGTTAAATTTAAGTTAAATACGCCTATAAGTTGTAATGTGCATCTTTAATAGTTGTCAATTTAAAAGTAATTTTATTTTGAAAATAGCTCTAGACGTTAATTAAATGCTGTACATCAGATGGTATTCAATCATGAAGGATTAAGGAAACCTTTTGTTGAATTTGCTTTGTCTCAGACTCTCACTCTCAGTCTTGACTTAGTCTTGATTCCTGACTACACAGTCCGATGTATTCGATCATGGTGATCTGGCTGAATATATTCTTGTCCAAGTCTTGATTCAAGACTCCACTGTTTGTCGGTATTGACGGCATTCAATCACGTTGATGGGAAGTGGAAACCTTTGATTACATGTAAATTGGGTCGTCTTAGTCTTGATTCCAGACTAGATGTAAAGTTTGTAAACAGTCTGATGGTATTCAAATTTCAATCATGAACCAGGAACCTTTAAATAGGTGAATTGGTTTCTCCTGGTCTTGATTGAAGACTTTAGTACATATGTACATTGTATAGTATACATACATGAGTAAATGAAATGATACACTGTAGGAACATTAGGGAGAATGTTTGTCGCAGTCTCAATTCCAAAATCCACTATCTGAATCTGATGGTATTCAATCAGTTCGATGGGAACCTTTGGTTGAATTTGCTTTTTTTTTTTTTCAGAGCCCAGTCCAATGTGATGATTACAGTACAGGATCCAATGTACATGTGTACTTAACATTAGTCACATGCACACTCTACGTGATATTGGTACAGTACATGTACATGTACATACATACAGTACACGTACAGGTGTAACTCATAAGTATGAACTTGCTGCTTGCATCCTTGCACTATACATGAATGATGGCTTTGGCTTAGTCAGGTGCCAGGATTTATTGCCTGCTAAATTGGGCATGTAAAGATCAGGAGGCTATACTCCCATTTGAAAACCAAACAGGTGGAGCAGTCCAAAATAAAACAATACATTTACATTAATTAATGTCACAGTGGGCTTTCTGAATTTATTGCCTACATTAATTCAGTTAAGTGTAGAGTACTAGGGTGCTGTACCGACATTTATCTTCCTTTGAAGGGGGGGGGGGGGTACATGTACATGTAGAATGATTTATAGCCTCAAAGCCTTGTAGGGTTCATGTTTAAAAATTTACACATACAGTACATGTGTTTAAATGTGTACATGAACCTTTTGTTCTTAACCAAAAACTACATTTCGATCCTAGCAGGACCTTTGTCAAAGGCGAAGACCTTTGAGAAAGGTCCTGCTAGGATCAAAACGTCAGGCCCTCTAACTTTGGAGATTTATGTATTGCGGGTCATTGTAGTTAGTGAGCAGTTTGCAACAGTTTTTGTAAAATCAACTTCATACTTAAAGACTGCTGTACATAACATGTACATGTACATGTAGAGTGTAGAATTGCCACTTATAATACAATTCATAGTAAATTTGCACGCAAGTTAGTAGTTACAGGGCCAAGGTTTCCATCCTACATTAGTGGCAACATTTTTATTAGATAGCTGACCTATTTCTGTCTTTGAGAAAGGTCCTGCTAAAATCTAAACTTCCAAGCCCTTTAACTTTTTAGGTCAGGTCATTTGGCCTAATAAGCAGATTGCAATATTCATTCATCAATTGAGGGAATTGTCGCACTGAACAACGGCTCCAGTGCTCCACCGCTGCCTCACAGTATGTACATGTGTAGCTGATGTTATTGCCTCTATCTAATTAGGGGACTGACCTTAACAAATCCCACCTCCAGTTGTGGGTTCTTCTTGTAAACCGGCCAAGTAACCCTCTCCTTGTGACCCCCTCTCAAGTCAACAGAGTGATCCGAAAACCCCCACCCCCCTCAAGAAACTGGGCCAAGCCACTCAAGACATCCCACCCCTCCGCCATGCAAAGCCACGCCCCTCACGGTGGAGGTTCGGCTCCTTTCCCCCCCTTTGCCCTCCCGATGAGCGGACCGGGCTTCGCCAGAATCCCACAACAAGCTGCGAATGGCTCCGGGGTAGACTTTGTGAACAGCGTCGGGGTGCAATCCGCCAAGTGTCCATTTACATAGGTTCCTGTCTGTCTGGCGCCAAATCCAACCGTGTGGCCTCATCCAAACCATCCCCCATCCCAGGGTACCACTGTCTCACCAATACGATCCAAGCTTCTTCTTCTTCTTCTTCTTCTTCTTCTTCGTCTTCTTCTTCATTTTCCCTCCCGTCTTTTTATGGTGTAATTTGGCCGTGCCGTGCAAGTGATGCTGTCCTTAAGTCTCCCAGGAGTCAGGTAGCCGGTGGACTGTGGCTTAGAAGGGAAGATGGCCAGGAGGATGGGGACAGCGTCTGGTATTTACATGTACATGTACACTGTACATTGAGTGGAGATAGAGACCTGTGAAGGAGGACACTGAACTTAACTACTCTCCTCACCCTTCCTCTCTCCTCCCTTCCTCTCTCCTCCCCTCCTCTCCCCTCCTCTCCCATCTATCCCCCTCCTCCTCTCCTCTCCCATCTTTTCCCCTCCTCTCCTCTCCCCTCGCCTCCCCTTCCCTCCTCTCTACTCCTCTACTCTCCTCATGTACAGTACAGTACATACTGTACATACATGTACATGTACATGATATACATGTACAAATTTACTAGATGCAAAAAATGTACACATGTGTACATGTATACACTATAGAGTATACATGTTGTAAAGTGTACATGTACATGTACATGTACATGTACGTTTACCATGTACATGTATACATGTAAATTAGTATAAATTATTAGTAAGTACATGTAGTACAGATTACAGTACATTTGTACACAAGTACAGAGAAAGGTCATGAAACCGTGTAGTACTGTACGTATTACTATTAGACTATTAGCCTAAATATTGTACATATACATGTACATACATGTACATGTACACACATGTAGTCATGTACACGTGTACATGTTCAGTATGATTGATGATTCCAACCAAGTTAAGGTGTTTTTAAAGAACATTAATTTTTAACTTAAGTTGAATGGATTAGCTGTAGTACATGTACAAACACATGTACATGTATATACAACAACACATGCACATGTACATGTATGCACTGTACATGTACATGTACAGTGCATGTGATTGTGTATGATAGTCTAACAAAACAAAACAAAATGGGCCATTTCCCATTTCAAAATATTTGGTCTAACCATGATTCCTGAAGCGAGCCATTTATCAGAAATGTCCTACAGCTATGTGGTGCGAATACATACTGTACATTATACACAGGTAACTTATAAAGTGCATTGGGTATGTACACTCACCAATCACATCAACATTGTACAATAACACCCATGCCATGGTGGGGTAATGTCAGCAAAGAGTGTGGATCTTAGACTGGGACCCGTGCCAAGTTCAGCAACCATGGCCAACACTATAAATCAAGTACCCGGTACAAACTACAACCATGAACAACATGTGCAAGAAGTAACTAACCTGTACAGTGTACAAGTACAATTGTATGTATGTATTGTATATTAGGTTTTAGGCTTTGCAGTTTACAAGGTTGTAGAAATAAGGTGTACTACTACTGGTTTGTGATGCAGTATTAGTTGACCTACATACCCGTACTCTAAAGCCGCGTCCGCACTGGACTTAAAATGGGTAAACTAACCGAGCAAATGGGTAAATTGACCATTTTAAGTCCAGTGCGGACAGCCAGAAAGTTTTCCTCCCAGGTAACTTACCCGACTCCAGTGGGTAGTTTAACCGACCAACTTCTGCCCGGTTAAATTGACCAGGTCAGTTTAACCGAGCCGAAAAGTCCAATCCGGACACGACGTCTCGGTAAACGACTCGGTAAAAAACCACATCCGGCGCCCCGCATTGCCAGAGGCCCTAAATACCACGTGACGTGCCATGGTCCCAATACAACAATGTTGTTTACTTTTCGAGCAGGGTCGACGTGTCGTAGTTTTATGGTATTTACATCCGGTGAAAGGTCACCACCATAGCGCCCTCTTGCGTTTATACGCGCCAGTCGGTTAGTTTTACTGCGTCGTCTCGGTTAGTTTACCCGAGTCGAAAGTCCAAGTGCGGACGCCGGGAAGATTTACCCATTGGAATGTTACCCACGGGCTCGGTAAAAAATAAGTCCAGTGCGGACGCGGCTTAAGTGTAACTCTAACTTTCTGAGAGGACTCTGTAAGACAGCGAGCGGCTCTGGTTAGTTTACAACTTTACATTTACAATTACATGTACATGTAGGTTCTTCTCAGAACCACAGCTCTACATGTACATGTGTACATAAACATGTACTCTGTGGAGACCTTGTAAGATGCTGTTACTGAAAACCCTTTAACTGTAAGAACACTGTATATTACACGTACATGTAAGTGTACTACATGTACTGTACGTACATGAGTACAGTGTACTGTACATTGAACATGTCAATGTGAATTGCACATGTATGTAGTACATGTACCTTCCTTCTGCAATGTGCATGAACTGTTAACCTACACTGTACATGTACATTTTTATGCATGTGAATAATGACATTATGTACATGTACATGTACATGTACCGATGTACAGTATATGTACATGTGTACGTACAGGGGGTACAGCAATTACACTTACATGTACAGGGACAGGTTTGCAGTGCACTGTCACAGTAGTGAATTGTGGGCATCCACATGTACCATATTTACTAATGCACACAAAAGTACACATGTACTGTACAATACATACACAGCAACTACACATGTACCGATACTTAGCGCATTATAAAAACTTAGACTATAAGTATAAAACCGGATAAATTACATGTATCACTACCAGACAAGTTTGTAGCTTGTAGGCCTGCCCCAACAAGAGGGACTTCGGGACAACAAGTTAACAATAACAAAATCTGATCTTGTCCATCACAGAACAAGTCTGAACATGAAAGGTGTGTTTAGTAGGTGGAACAATCTGACAATACAGAGGTTTAAGAAATAATACCAATTACCAAATGTACATGTACTGTGTCCTACTTAATGTACATGTCTACACATATCGTGTACAAATTGTAGCCTGCATGTGTACATGCACAGTGTACATGTACATGTACATGTACATGTACATGTACATGTACAGTACACATGTACATGTCCTCCTGTGTTTTATGTCTCAGGTGAAACTAAAACTGGGCAGGCCTTTGATTACCGGCATTCTACATGTTGTATTTTCATAATCCAAAGTGAGATTAAAACCAAAATGACATGAGAATTAGACAATGTATACATGTACATGTATGGTATGATGAGTACTACAGCGATGAACAAATAAGGGAATGGATGGTCAAGTGACTAGTGAGGCTATGACACAAGCATTTACAGATAATATAAATGAATAAAGAACGGAAAAGTTGACAGGATTCAGGAAGTATTGGCCGTCTACGGTACAGATACCGGTACTACTACCATGGGTTTAATCAGTGGACATAGGATCAGGATGTCCTATCCCGCTGTAACTTGTAAGTAACCTGAAGAACAAAGTGCCTAAATTTCCAGGTATACAAACATGTATGTACCGGTACTGTACATGTACTATGCAATATGCATGCCCATAAAGCAAGGAAATGTTTATGATCCAGGCAGCCCAGCATGGACAAGGGTAGGTCAAATGAAAAGGGATGTCCCTAATTGGAGAGGGTTGGCTCACTTTGCTGACCAACCAGTCACCCCTCTTGCTACAACCATGGAGGAACCACAGGGGCGGCTTGGAACTGACAAAGGCTACTGTACTGTATACGTCCACTTCATATACACAATGGACATACATGTATACCACCCTATTCAGATGGCCTGACCGTGTTACTGTTAGTCATGGTCATCATGGTCACACACAGAAATAGATTACATTGTACACATGTATTCAACACCGGTACTTAGCCCAGTTATTAGGTTCACTTCCTGTTGATAGTTCAGCCTCTGATTCGGTCAACAAGTGAATTGTCATTCCATATGACAATGCAGAAATAAATATATATGTGACGTCACACCATTAACTTTGACTGGCACTGTTTTAATTTGGATACATGTGTGTACAATGTATACGTGTACATTATTTTTCTTTCATTTTATACTTTCTTTAGCTTTAGAGCCGCAAATGGCAGTTTGTTGTGTACAATGTTACAGTGTATTATTTATAGCCTACATGTACCAAAAATTCTTCGTGTATCCAATGATATCCATTAAATACTGAAATATTCAAACAGGGACACAATGAAACATTGAACTTCTTCAAATTCTTAGATGAGTTCTAAGAATTCAGACAGCCACTGATATTAATAATAATCTGGTTTTCTTGTATATTGAATCATGGAGGAATAAGATGATTGAATGATACCATGTTGTGTGGTTTTCCGTCTTTGCATTTTACAAACGTAAGAGCAAAGGAAATCTACGTTAGATTGGTTGGATCCAGGATACTAGCCTCTTCCCGCTGGTAGCATTTACATGTACATGTGTAGATGACATCGAGTAGCCTTTTCCTTTGCCAATTTGTGGTCAGGACTCGGACAAAAGCCTCTCACTGTGACAGCATGTCTGTACATAAACACTGCAGAAAGCCGGCCTCAGCATGGGATGGCACCTTGGCTTGTTGTGATGAGTGTCTGCCAAGTGTACTGAATATTTTGTACACTGTACAAGTACAGAATACCGGTACTGGTATTACTACTACTAGGCCTATAAACCGGTACCCTCCTACTGCGTGCACGGCCCGACTGGCTCCACAGAGCCCTGTCTGTCCCGTTATTAAGTCAAGCCCCGTGTGAGCGTGTGGAGTTTCCATCCAGGCTTGTCTGCTCGCTGCAAGGCTATCACTCTGTGGGAGTCGGTCGCGGGGTGTGGGATTTCATGCAAGGAAAACTCTAAACAAAACAAAAAACAAAACAAAAATCTAAAGGGCTTGACGTTCCCATCAGAGCAGGACCTTTCACTTCTGCCTTGGAGAAAGGTCCTGCTAGGATCGGGCCCTCCCAATGATTGAGATTGAGATTGATGATTTTTGGTCAATAAAATCGGTACAAGCAGTTTGTATCACTTCAAGAAAACGCGTTAGAAATATAAACATTGGCCATTCGGCCTTTCAGAAAAGTCTTGCTTGGATCAAAACGTCAGGCCCTCCTAAAATTTGATAGAAATAAACATGCAATATTCTAGGGGTTCATAAATATATTCTAAATTACAATTATTATAGGATTCTGGCTCTACAAAGGTCATGCTTGGATTGATACAACAGCTTGATAGTGGATAATTTGTAAAGATCAGGGAAATTTAGTCAGCAATTTTATAATCATACATGTACGTTTCATACAGCATACCGGTACATGGAGAAATATCACCAGTTTAGTTAAAGCCCCTGCACAGTACACAACATTGGTAAGATCGAAAAACAGAAATGTTCACAGATTTGCATGAAACTACTGTACAGTTTGAAGATGTTTATGGTAGAAACCTCGCACTGATCTAAATGATTTTCCCTTCGGAACAATAGGCCCTACGTTGAATGCTGCATTTTTGCGAAACAAATTAAGCGTTTTTCACAATTTTATCAAGACTCGGTTGGCGGATTGAGCGGAAATTTTCACAGGTGTGCTATTCCATACACAAAGGTGTACAAGTACATGCATGTTGGATCATGGACAATGTTCATATGTTATGGACGCTATTCTTTGACCTCGACCAATGTTGTGAAACTTGTGTTAGGCCTATCCCTTTAATCGGATTCAGAGAGGATATGAAATGATTCATCCACAGCCTGAAGTGATAAACAATTCCCAGCTATTCCCGTCTGTAATTTGTTTGCATAAAAGCTCCTGGTCTTTTGCAAACCATGATAAACCCATGTGCTTTCCCATTTTGTTATGAGCTAATTCTTCCTTTGTAATTTAAAGAAAACACGGTTGTCTAAAATTGAATCAGGAAGTCGGTCCAAACGACCAGTACTTGCAGTAGTGGTCCTAGAGAACTAGACACCTCTCAGACTGTTCAGGATGCCTACATGTTGCCTACATGTAAATGTACATGTACATGTACCTGTACGTACTTGTTACTTTGCTGTACGATGCCAGACTGCCAATCACATGTACATGTACAGTATACTGCCAATCTAATGCATGCAAGTACCAGTATTGTGTTTTTGTAGCTCAGTTGAGATCCATGTTTGTAACTGGTGAATATTGATTTACATTAGCTTTGTGTCAATAAACACTCCATTGCATTACTGGTACATACTGTGTGTAGGTGGGCTGGTTATGTAGTTTACCGTACACTGACAAATGACGTGTAATATTATATAAATACATGTGTCAGTGAATGATGAATGTGTCTATACACAATGTAGTGTACCATTGATAAGTAGAATAATGTGTACATGTGTACAGTAGGCCTACACATGTACCGTACATAAATACATGTACTGTACGTGTATGAAAGTACCACAAGGTACTGTACATGTACATGTACATGTACATGTAGATAGACAGAGCTACAATGCAGATGTACATGTACATGTTCAGTATGTACGGTACATGTACCAAGGCTATATTGGCAAATCAGCCATACAACTTACAAGTTTGAACTTAATTGAGCTACAAATGTACAAACTGTACATGTGCATGTACAGGTACACAACACATGTACTACCTGTACATGTACGTGTACATCATGAGTGACTGATTATCATGGAATTGTACATGTACTCTACAACAATACAGACAGAAGCAGCTATGGGCAGCTATGGGCATGGCATGCATTCATATTACACTGTGTACAATCACATGTACATGTACATGTACGTGTACAGTGTAACTGTAAGGTCCAAGTGTACAGACACCTGAAAGGAGCCAGGTGGCAGCTAAAATCTTCAACAGAACAGGCCAACACAACAGGAAATGCAGTGAATGCACGTCCATGTTTACAGTATGTACTGTAAGAGGAAAAATGAAACAAGAATGGATGGCCATAATAATCTCCAAGGTCAATTTTGGTTCCTCTGCCATGCTTATCATGAAGAATTAAATTCACAAATGAAACGCAATCGGGGGAAGCACATGTAAATCATTAATTTAGTGTCTCAGTCATGCCACTAGGATTTTTTTTTCATCCAAAAACCTTGCTAAGTACTGTATTTGACACAATCACATGCATACTAATTTTGTACGGTACATGCATAAATTGCATCTAAATGTACAGATACGCACATGAACAGACCACTTTCAGTACGTGTACTTGTGAAGGATTTGATGTTAATACACAAAGGCACGCCGTTCAATGATGCAATGGTCCTTAAGGTCATTGCTAACTGCTACCATGTGACAAAGTGGATATGAGTCACACTCACCATTATAGGCCAGAAAAACCATATGATTTGCCTCGTAATGCCTCAAAAACAAACAGGACTCAGATGGCATTGTGGTCATTCATTCAAAGACAATTGCCAAATCATTTCACAATGGCCTCTTGTTTTTAAATGAGCGAGTTTAAAGTGCACCATACAATGTAAATACATTATTTCTCTTTATTTCTGAGGAATTTATAAAAGATAATCTCAATCCCATAATATCATCCCCAGACAGGTATAGCCTTTTCACAAATTTTAAAGTGGCTAATTTAACTGGATCTTTGGGGAGCCCTTTAAATTCTAAGTTCTACATTTAAATTCTAAGATCTACATTCTGTAATCTGTATGCTGTTGGAACTGTGGTCTAATTTGAAATGGAACCAGAACAAGCAAATTGTATTACCGTTGCAACTTGTCATTCATGCCATGGTGTACATGGATTCGTTCCAAACATGATGTCACTGAAACCTCTGTAAAGGAACTGCCTTATTTGAAAAGGTACTAACAGCAAAACTTCATAAACATGGCAACTTACTGAAGTTACATGTACATAACATTATATCATTCATGTTTTAAGTTCCAAACAATGATGTCATGGGTACTGCCTTATTTGAAATGGTACTAACAGTCTAACAGTAACAACAAAACTTGATAAATAATGATACAAATTACCATTCATGGTATTAAGTTCCAAACATGATGCCGTTGCATTACTTGCACCTGCTTTTTACCGGTATTTGAAATAGTACTCAGTACTACTCACAACAAAACTTGATAAAGTGACAACTGACCATTATTTTATGGTTTAAGTTCAAAACGTGATGTCATTGGAACTGTCATAATTGAAATGGTACTCAGTACTAATCAAAACAAAACAAAACTTGATAACTGTGATGGTGATTCCGTGACAACTTACCATTCGTGGTACATGTGTATGATGTGTTACAGTACTATATATACGGTAAGTTCTAAACGTGATGTCATTGGTACTGTCATATTTGAAATGGTACAAAGTTCTACTCAAAACAAAACTTGATAACCGTGATTCTGTGACAACTTACCATTCATGGTATAAGTTCCAAATGTGATGTCATTAGTTCACTGTCATAATTGAAATGGTACCAACTTACTCAGTACTACTCAACACAAAGCTTGATAACCCTGAGTCTGTGACAACTTACCATTCATGGTATAAGTTCCAAACATGATGTTGTTGGAACTACATGTACATGTACCTTATATGAAATGGTACTCAGTAGGCCTACTACTCACAACAAAACTTGATAACTGTAATTCCGAGACAACTTACCATTCATGGTATAAGTTCCAAACGTGATGCTGTTGGAACTACATGTACCTTATATGAAATGGTACTCAGTAGGCCTACAACTCACAACAAAACTTGATAACCGTAATTCCGTGACAACTTACCATTCATGGTATAAGTTCCAAACGTGATGTCGTTGGAACTGTCGTCCAACCGGCCCAGAATCTCGCCCTTGCCCACATCACTGTCGCCGACCAGGAGGAACTTGAGCAGGTAATCGTAGGAAGGCCGATTCCTGCGTGTGGTTGGTGAGGCGTTCATGTCAGCGGCATTGCTGATGGGCTGGCCTGGCTGGCCAATCCAAGGCAGCAGGGGCAGTGCCGAGAGTGGGCGCAACGTTTTTCCTTCTCGTTTTCTTACGCCCGGGCCAAGACGATATCTACACTCTTTCTATCGATGCAATGACTGTTGGATGGGGTAGAAATAACAGGGCAGCATCAGCTTAGCTGCCAACCTATTTTAAAGGAAATTAGGAATACTTCTGCTAAAAAAGAGGAATCACAAAACAAACTACATCTATAGGAAATTAGGAATACATATGTATTTCCAAGCCAAGAATCGGAATCTGTTGTCAAAAAGTGATCATTTTTATCCCAAAAGAGGAATGATTCCTCCAAAATACATGTGGGACTAGGAATGGTTGCCAGCTATGCATCAGTAAAGTGCAAAAATGTTGCCAACTGCTTACTGGCTAAAATGACCAAAATGCAAACACCAAAAATTAGGATGTCCTGATGTTTTGATCCTAGCAGTAGCAGGACCTTTCTCAAAGTCAGAATTGCCTTTGAGAAAGGTCCTGCTAGGATCGAAACGTGAGGACAGCATTTGTCATCCTAGGCAAATATCAATGAGTTGAGAAATCATAAATGGTAGAGGTCTACTACATTAGACATGTACATTAGAATTAGAACGTGAAAGAAATTCACAATGACATGAGCATGTAGTACTAGTAGACAATAACAATAAACAGATAACATCCCTTGGAACGTGGAGACAATACTTTTCACAATGTGACTAATTTTCCTCTATTTTGAAAAATGTCAAAAAGAAAACATTTTGGACCCAGGACTTGAGCCCGAGAAATCTGTGATAAAAAAGTAAAAATCATTAACAACATTTTCCTGCTAATTTAATCAGGCATTATTTATGATGAGTATGGATGACAACCATTGGCCGAAATGTACGCACAAGTCTATGGCACAGCTGGTAGGTAAGTTCATGACTTTTTCGTCTTTTTCTAAAAAACCTGATGGAATTCGGCAATGAAACTTTCACAGAAGTTTTGTCTAGATACAGACTAACAAAAAAATACATATTATTAAGCAGACTAACTGCATGCTGACTGTACTGTAGTAGTAATACTAGTTTACTACTTGGACAGAGTCACTACTGTACGGGTCCGTTGTCCAGTCAGTATATCGAGGGAATCCCCACTGATTTCAACAAAACTACCCACTTTAATTCATCAAAAAGGTTTATTTGCAGGTGAGGAAAGCATAATTTATTTTGCCTTTAGTTTAAATTTAGTATTTAATATTCAAAGACAAAGGCTCTACCTTTTTAAAAGGCGCTGTTCGTTTTGGGATCAGATTTTTATGAGACATGGATCATTTTACTTTATTGTTTTAGTGTAGGATTATTTTAGCTGTGCGTCAGAGCCTGAAATCGTCAAAGTCAAAGACTAATCTTATAAGTTATATCTGTCTGCTCTCACTTTGACCATGGGACAGTAACAAGTAACAGTCATTAGGCAAAAGGTCGTTGTTGACCATTCGTAATGTAATTCTGAAATGACCTGCACAAGACAGATTACTGGCTGGTTGCAATCTCCTTCAACTTGCAATCAGTGACTCACCTTTAAAAACAAACGAAAACAGAAAGTCATCTCAAAGATTTCACAGCCGAATCACCCAAAAAAGCATTGATGAAGGACAAAGAGACATAGAAATACAACTTACAATGTCAACATCCCTCCGTTAGCAGAGATTCTGGTCACTTTTCTCGTGTAAACAGACAAAAATCCATTGCTACGTCTCGCAGTGCGATGCTCAGTTCACGGTGCTTTGACCTGAAATGAAGTTCTTAGGAAAATGTCCAAATCACTGGTGTGCTGCATAATGACATTTCCCGTGAGATGTAGTCTCGCTCCAAGACGTTACTGTTTTATTTAAGCGTCAACGACCTCGCAATGAAACACACACCGGCGCACAAATCGCATGCGCAAACGCCGTCTGCTTTGCAGCATTGATCCACGATAGATTTTGGAGTCTTGAAAAGAAGACTACGGAGCGATGGATTTTTGCCACGGGAACCAGCCATCACTTTTCAACTATTGAGGGCGGCATTTAGGATTTGACGTTCAACATGGCGGCCTCCATGGAAGTTAATGGTTTCTAAGCAATTCTGTCAACTTCTGTCAACTTCTGTCAACTTCTGTCAAGGTCTTGGGAGTTGGGAGTGTCATTTTCTCCTGAAATCCGACTCCTTATTTGGAGTATCTATTCAAAATGGGTGACGATGCCATTTATGCGACAAACGATGATGCTTCGATGTGCAAACGGTGAGTGTAATTAAAATTGTAATATTAAATAAATAAATAATCTAATAAATAAATAAATAGTAAATATGACTACTCCGACCAAAATAAAGCTCAGACCATCATCCCATGGAGCTAGATGTAACTTGTAAGATGGCAGAGTTGTTGCGGTTACTGTATGCCGTAACCCTCATCCTCCCGTACTACAGGCCGTAGTCCGAGTAACTTGGACCTGACAAGTCACCCTTTTTTTCCTTTTTTTTATTGAATTTTGAAATTTTGAAATTCGGGTGACTGTCACCCGAATCTCAGTAATGGCAGAGTAGAAACATTAAACAAGTTTATATTCCTTGTTCCTCTCTTAATTACGGCAAATTCTTTTTTATTCTATATCTAGATTTGCCGTACAGCAGGGATACTGGAAGGATCCATACATCCAACATCTCAGCAAAACTGCGCAAAGGAAAGCTCCAGAGATCAATCGGGGTAAAATATATTATTACTATTTTAGTATTTACATGTACTGTAGTATTATCATATATATATTGTAGTACACTGTACTATATATTATTAATACGCAGTGGCTGTTGTTACGGCAGTCGTCCGTGTGGTTCCCTGACTTGATTTTATTTCGTCAGGATGTTTAGCTCTTGGAACCAGACTATCGGCTAATAGACTGGTTCAACCAGCCTGCAATGCTGACGCAATACAAACAAGTCAGGGAACCACACGGACGACTGCCGTAACAACAGCCACTGCGTTTTTAATAATTACGCAGTGGCTGTTGTTAAGGCAGTCGTCCGTATGGTTCCCTGACTTCACAGTATTTGTCAGGATGTTTAGCTCTTGGAACCAGACTATCAGCTAATAGACTGGATCAACCAGCCTGCAATGCTGACGAACTACAATCAAGTCAGGGAACCACATAGACGACTGCCGTAACAACAGCCACTGCGTAATAATTAATACTACTAAAAAGTAATAATTATAAGCGCAGTGGCTGTGTTTACGGCAGTCGTCCATTTGGTTCCCTGACGTACTTAGTAATATTTGTCAGGATGTTTATCTCTTGGAACCAGACTATCAACGAATAGTCTGGTTAAACCAGCCTGCAATGCTGACGAATACTTTCAAGTGAGGGAACCACACATGACTGCCGTAACAATAGCCACTGCGAATTATAATAGGATGTTTCCTGAAACTTTGACTTATCCTACATGTACCTACATGACCTACAGTAACTGTAGCTATTTTATACATTTTTAACCAATTGGATTGTGATCACTAGAAAAGAGCTATAAACTAACCAACGCAACATCAAGACGTGCAGTTTTGTGTTCCTCTCTGCAATCAGAATATCCCCTCAGAGAGTTGGCATTGTGATTTAGAATAAAAACGTCTCCATTTTTTGTTGTTTCCTCACCACAGGATACTACGCAAGAGCAGAGGGCCTCCGTTGCATCATCAGGAAATTTCTGCGACTCACCAACTGCGCTTGTCAGATTGTCAACCTTGGGGCAGGGTTTGACACCAACTTTTGGCTTCTGAGGGTAAGACAAGACAAAAACTTTCACGTAGGCCTACCTGTTGTGAGCTCGAAATCCTCTGGGCTAAAGCAAAGGACTTCAGAGGATTGAGGCTGAATGGGTTATGAAGGTTCCAAGGATTTCAGAGGATTGAGGCTGAATAGGTTGTGAAGTTTGGAAGGATTTCTGAGGATTGAGGCTGAATGGGCAAACTACTGGAGAAGGATTTGGGAGGATTTAGGCTGCATGGGGTTCGACTGAAATGAGGATTTCAGAGGATTGATTCTCAAACTGCATTGGGGTCTGTAGTTATGCTTGGTTCCAAACCACACATTTATAGTCATCCCATGGGCAAACTCACCCACGAGCTGCTGGCCATTCCCATTCCCTGGCTATGAGGATTTCAGAGGATTGAGGCAGTGGGCACCACAGTTTTTGTGTACGGTGGCAAATTTCAGAGGATTTCAAAGGATTGAGGCTGGTAGCCCAAATTTCATACTCAAAATCAGAGGATTTCAAAGGATTCAGGTAGGTTCCTAGCAAAAAGGGTCTAGGACATTAGGGTTAAGGAGGATTGACTTTGTTGTCTCGCTTTCACTAGAACTCGACCTCGCTATCATATCTTGATTCATTGTATCACATTTTTTTTAAGTTGTACTGATTTTATCAAAAATTTGTTTGGCCTGCCATTACGATCCTAGCAGGACCTTTCTCAACCTTTGAGAAAAGGACCTGCTAGGATCGAAACGTCAGGCCCTCCGAACTTTTGATAATCTTGGTCATTTTAGTAAACATCAATCTCAAAGGTTAGAGGCTTGACGTTTCGATCCTAGCAGGACCTTTCTCTGCCTTTGAGAAAAGGACCTGCTAGGATTGAAACGTCAGGCCCTCTGAACTTTTGATAATCTTGGTCATTTTAGTAAACGTCAATCTCAAAGGTTAAAGGGCCTGACGTTTCAATCCTAGCAGGATTGCAGGACCTTTCTCAAAGGCAAAGGTCCTGCTAGGGTCGAAAGTTCAGGCCCTCTAGATATTTATGTATTGCAGCTCATTTTAGTCAGTGAGCAGTTTGCAACATTTTTTTTGTATTTAGATACTTCATTTTAGTAAGCAGTTTGCAATATTTTTCCATATCACTCTTGTTCTGATTCTGTGTCTTCCGCCAGGATGAAGGCTTGGAGGCCGACGTCTTTGTGGAGTTGGACATGAGAGCAGTGACCAGCCGGAAATGTCACATGATCAGAACCAGACCCCAGCTGCTGGGACCGGTCCAAGCCAGTCATGGAACAGAGCCGGTGGTCATTGGTAATTACAGGAAGATCCTGATAACTCAAACCCGGTTCAATTGAACCTCTGTTTGCCTCGAACGCATTCTGTATTCCAGACAAAAAGAATAGGCCTATACATGTATGTAGAATATTTGTTTGTATAACTCAAACACCGGATAACTCATCCATTCCCCTGGAGTTCGCCTTACCAAGATTTTACTGCATTATTATTATTCTTATTTATTCGGCCAAGGAAGACAAACATGTACATTCAAGGTGGGAATGGTCGTTTATCATGGACATTCAAGATGAGAGATAAATTTGTTGAATAAAAACCAATCCAGGAGAATGGATGTATAGAGGCGCGGTAGGTCAGGATGAGATGTGGAAGAGATAGAGGCAAGGACTGGGGATGTAAGAGGAACAGATTGGAGAGGAGGGCAAGCCGAGGGAAAGTGGGTGGGAGTACAACAAGCTGAGTAAGGGCAATCCAATGTAAGAAGGCCAGGAGGAAAAAAAGTGAAAAACACTGTGACTCAAAAGCCTGTTCCTCCAAGGAGGCATTAAGCCAAAAAAAGGCAACCAGAAGAAAGGGAAATTAACTGGTGAATGGCTGGAAAGAAAATTTGGCTGGACCGAAACTTGAACTCGAGTCCTCTGGTTTAACAAACCAGCACTCTTATACATCACCTGACCTATCCAGCCCTTAGATGGCGAACTTTCCCAAATGAACAAAGTTAGAGGTCTTCCACATTTTCTGTATTAAAGTTTTTATACTAGTTGCTGAAAAGCTTTTACCTCCCAAAAAAGTAAACATTGATGAGATGATAATTTTCAAATTGAGTTGCTGTGGTTCTCCAAGGAAGACCACAGTCAGTTAAACAAAGGATGACTTCAGATTGTTTGATGTTTGTATATAGAGGCCAACTGCTAAGTAATGTGTGTAAGAAGTCTGAATTGTGTGCCATCATTGTACTCCGTTTTTTGTATTCATACACAGAGGATGCTGAGCTGCACTCATCACATTATCACATTATGTGGGCAGATATGAGGAACATTGCCGAGGTAGAGGAGAAGCTTGGTAAAGTGGGACTCGATGAGAGGTGAGTAGCAGTTACTCAGTGCCACGGTTTACTTACCACTTCAAGTTTGAGAGTCCCCTTGATGTGGCTGCTGTCGGTCAGGGCTGTGGTAGGGCCCAATGACCTTTGATATTCAGAGTGTGTAGAAGATTCAATGGGCCAGAGTGTATGCATTCAGCTGATACCCAAAGGCTTGGTTAAGAGTGAATACTGTTGTTTCTGGCACTGATTGAAACATCAAACTCTCTAACTTAATGGAAGTTAAGATTTTGATATAATCTAGTCAAAGAACTTCTTTAGTCAAGAAGCAGAAAGGTATGAGGTGTGATACTTTTGTCTTTGTAATCCTTTTGTTTATTTGTTTGGTTGTTTGTTTGCTGGTTCATTCATTCATTTGTGTGTACTGTACATTCGTTCGTTCGTTTGTTCATTCACTCGTTTGTTGGTCCACTGATTCATTAATTGGTTGGTTGGTTGGTTTGTTGGTTTGCCTGTAAACAACTGGTTTAAATCTGTTAAGTAATGCTGGAGCTCCTATCTTATTGACGGTACAACCTCTGGGTTTTCCACAATCTGAATTCAGCATTTTTCAGTTAAAAACCACAACCCCCCAGACTTCTCTCTGCCCTCTCTCTCCTCTCTGTTCCCTAGCAAACCCACCCTGTTCCTGAGCGAGTGTGTCCTGGTCTACATGCAGTGCTAAAGTGTCAATACATACTTAACCATCTTTATATTGATGTTTCAACCTCTGGGTTTGCCACGCTCCGAATTCAGCATTTTTCAGTATTCATTCATTTGTTGGTTCACTGATTCATTAATTGGTTGGTTGGTTGGTTTGTTGGTTTGCCTGTAAAAAACTGGTTTAAGTAATGCTGGAGCTCCTATCTCATTGACGTTACAACCTCTGGGTTTCCCACCCTCAGAATTCAGCATTTTTCACCCAAATTTCTCTCTGACCTCTCTCCCTCTCCCTTCCTCCCTCCGTGCCCCAGCAAACCCACCCTGTTCCTGAGTGAGTGCGTCCTGGTCTACATGCCGGTGGACAAGTCGGCGGCCCTGCTGGAGTGGGCGGGCCGTCGCTTCCCCACCGCCCTCTCTCTGAACTACGACCCGGTCAACATGGGCGACCGCTTCGGCCAGGTCATGGTGGACAACCTCCGGAAGAGGACGTGCGATCTGGCCGGAGTGGAGGCCTGCGCAAGCTTGGACACCCAGGTAAATGCTTGATGGCAGATTGAAAAGCAGCCTCAGCCCATGATCAGGCATGCAACTCTTGAATTGTAAAAAAAAAGAGGAAAATGTCCGAATGAAACTGCGAGCGCGAAGCACAAAGCCCTTACGGCGTGGGGTTTGGATTCTAGATGCTCTGTGGTGCATTCTGAGCAGTTTTGGACCACTTATGACTTTATGCTGAGTGACAGATTTTAACCTTTTTCAAGGCATACACCCAGAAAATTGAATTTTTGTTTACACAAAATGAAAAGTAAACATCAAAGTTTTTAACCTGATCTCAGCATGTTTTAAATAATAGTTAGGGGAGAAGAAATATCCTTTTTTTAAATTAATGGCCGAATTAAAAAAAAACGCGGATATCCGCGGATCCGCGGAAAAGTTGTATGCCTACATAATATGTACCCAGTTTGTAGAATCGCCGCCATTAACAAAGCAAACGGATTTACAGATGTACCTTTCCAATCCTAGACTCCTCGCTCAATAATGCGTTTCTTTTATCAAATCACAGTAACATGCAAAAATGTTGCAAACTACTTACTCAAAAATTAGAGGGCCTGATGTTTCGATCCTAGCAGGACCTTTCTCAAAGGACAAACACAGACAGTCAGGGGGAAGGAAAGCCCTGACACACATGACAGAGGAAGGACAAAAGGGAAGGGAGTGAGATGCAGATGTCCTTACTAAAATGACTCAAATATCCAAATTCGGAGGGCCTGACATTTCAATCATAGCAGGTCCTTTCTCAAAGGCGGGAAGGTCCTGCTAGGAATGAGGAAGGTTGTGCTATGGATCGAAACGTCAGGCCCTCCTAATTCTTTATCAAGTTAGTGAAAGTCAGCTGATCTTTCAATTGACTTCAGTAATGACTCCATTTTGTATAAGGACAAAGGTTTAACAGAACAGTAAAAGCAAGGAATTGAATTTGAATCTATCAATTACATGGCCTCTCCTGCCTTTGAGAAAGGTCCTGCTGGGATCGAAACCTCAGGCCCCTCCAAATTTTTAGACCTTTCCATTTCGGTCATTTTAGTCAGTACCGGTAAGCAGTTTGCAACAGTTTTGCATGTTGCTCAAGTTAGTCTGTAATATTTTGTATGTATCGTGCCTGTATTTGGCCGATCTCTGCTGTGGGATTTCAGAAAAAAAATGAAAACAAGTTGAAAACTCGGATCTTGCCACACAGAAAGCCCGCTATTTGTCCAATGGCTGGGAAGGTGCCAAGGCAATGGACATGATGGCAGTGTACCACAACCTGCCGGCCGAGGAGTTGCACCGGATTGAGCGGCTGGAGTTTATGGACGAGCAGGAGCCCTTGATTCAGCTGATGAGCCACTACTGCATTACCTGGGCATGGAGGGATGCAATGAAGATCGGTAAGGATGTCACCGGGATTCTTAAAAATGTCAGAAAATGTAGAGTGCCAGTCGTTAGCTTAGCTGGGCATTTTTCTCAAAGGCAGAATGACCAGGAAAAATCTAGACGGGAAGGGGAGAGGCAATTTGAGAGGGATGACAGGAAATTGACAAAGAAAGGTGGTAGACAGATGAGACTACGGTGAGGTCAAAGGAAAGGGCAGGGAGTAGGGCAGGGATCCAAGGAGGAAAGCTGGTAGACAGACCAGGGTGAGATCAAAGAGAAGGGTAGGGAGTAGGGAAGGCCTCAAAGGAGGAAAACCTGGTAGACAGACCAGGGTGAGATCAAAGGGAAGGGCAAGCAGTAGGGAAGGGATCAAAGGAGGAAAGCTGGTAGACAGACTGGGGTTAGATCAAAGAGAAGGGTAGGGAGTAGGGAAGGCCTCAAAGGAGGAAAAGCTGTTAGACAGACCAGGGTGAGATCAAAGGGAAGGGTAGGGAGTAGGGAAGGGATCAAAGGAGGAAAGCTGGTAGACAGACCAGGGTGAGATCAAAGGGAAGGGCAGGAAGTACGGAAGGCCTCAAAGGATTAAAGCTGGTTGACAGACCAAGGTTAGATCAAAGGGAATGGCACAGTTTAGGAAAGCTGTTACAAAGCATTGAAGAAAGCAACATTTAGAAAGCATTTAGTCCAATTGTGTAGGAAATTGACCCTTTTTTTAGTAGACTTGTCACAATCTGTTGATTGTTTTTTTTCCCCAGGTTTGGAGTCCATTTCCTTTGACACTTGAGACTTCAAGTGTCAAAGTTGTAGACATCAAAGAGAACCAGTTCAGACTGAGCAGATCTTGGAGATCCATACTTACCGTACTGCTTTGCCAAACAATTATGCTTAGCATCAATCCGAGTGCAATTCACGTGGAAAGAGAACTGCTTCAGTGTATGTTTAACCATGCAGTGGAAATGGTCCAATAGTTCCCAACATGCAATCTTCCATGGACTACTTTCAGTAACCAAATTTGTTCCCTTTAATTAATAACTACGAAAGCTAGAGCGACCATCCACATTACTGGTCTTGGAAAGACCTTTTCAGAAAAGATGTTTGTCTAAGAATACTGATCTTGGCAAGATGTGTTTCAGAGGTTAGATACAGAGTGTGACTATAAGCCAGGCACTCCGTGCATGATGTCACGGCCAAGGGGCCACCATGTCAGTTCCCAATTGCTAAGACCCTGGTACGTGCCGGTAAGACACCGTGGGAGAGAAGCATGTTGGCATGCAACAGTGCAGACTGTATCAAACATGTAGACGTTGTGTTGAATTGCACGCAAGTGATCCTCAAATCTGGTTTAGCTCATGGGCTTGACATCATGCTCAGAATACCAGACTCATAGCCACTCTGGTTAAATAACTTGTAAGAGTAATATATCAAACATGTAGAAGTTGTGTTGAATTGCACGCAAGTGATTCTCAATTCTGGTTTAGCTCATGGCCTTGACATCATGTTCACAGTGCCCGGCTCATAAATCCACACTGGTTAAATAACTTGTCAGAGAAATCTGAAAAAAATTTGTAAACTGCTTACTGAATGAAATGACCACAATGCAAATATCAAAAATTAACAAGGCCTTATGTTCGATCCTGGAAGAAATTTGTCTTCGAGAAAGGTTCTACTAGGATCGAAACATCAGGCTCTCCTATTTTGTTTAATAAGTTGTAACATTGAGAAAAGAGTCTTTTCGAGATTTATCAAAGGGAAAACAATTCTCAGTTGCTCATCTATTCAGATTATTGTTTATATAGAGTAAGAGTAATAACAAGTTATGGATTGCACTTGAGGACTAACCAGTTGGAAAGAGCGCACTCCATAAGTTTAAAAAACAACAAGCGAATAATAATACAGTTCTGAATGTTCTATCCACCTTTCTGATTTGTGTCATCTCACCTTTTTGTACAAAATTGTAAAATAAAAATGAAAAACAAAAAGATTTAATCGTATTATTTAGGCAGCGTTCTTTTGCCAGGTTTCCACAGTTCAGGATTTCTGATTTGAGAGTTTTTTTGAATGCAGTCTTCACCAAATTACCACAAAGCAGATTCCTTATAACAAGGAACCTTCTGCCATATCAGATTTGTATGGAATATCTGGATGCTATCGAGCTTTAAAAAAAGGCCTTTTCTTTCAAATTTTGCGAGTTGAATAAATGAGTGTTACTTGTAATAATTTGTGTATCAGAACAAGATTCGGTTATTCCTTTCACTTTGATCCTATCACTTAACTTGTAGCTACCCTACTTCATAACTTCTTCGGGGAATTGTAACTTTTATACTTCGTGTCCTCTATGTAAAACAAAACAGAAATTGCAAACTGCATCTGACTTCCATGACCAAAGTTCTAAATTTTAATTAGGCCCTAACTTTTCAACAAAAAAACCCACTTCAGAACAACTTGAAAGGAATCGGCCCCATATAATACTCAACCAATGCAATTGCAAACTGCATCTGACTTCCATGACCAAAATATACAAAGTTCTACATTTTAATTAGGCCCTAACTTTTACAAATTCAAAATTCAGAAGAATTAGAAAGGAATAGGCCCCATATAATAGGTATCAATACTCACCCAATGCTATGCTGATGCGCCCAAATTTGCACACGCAAAACTGCAGAGGTAAAAACTTGCATGAATTTTCATAAAATTCTTGGTCAAAAACATATGAAACAGAAACAAAATCGATTCGCTGGTGATAGACATTTATTTTTTTTTACACAAAGAAGAAAGCAGTGCACCCGTATTCCTTGTCTGGTCGGTCTGCAATTCTAGAAAATGACTTCATCCATTCAGTGGACAGACTGTGACAAGTCTATCATCATTTATATCTTTGAAAAAAAATGCCCAAGAAAATTTTGACTGGACTGGGGCTTGAACCTGAGACCTCCGACTTAACGTACCTGCGCTCTAACCACCCGAGCTATTCAGCCCTTGGACGGTGGCAGATGCATTTAGCCAGTATCTGTCATTCACATCTGACTAATTTGAAAGGGCAGGGCAAACAAACAAGGAGATACATCAGATTTCGTATGTCCAAGATACCTCCTACAGTGTTGTGACCAAATTTTAAAACCTGTTATCAAATAAAAGGGTTGGAATAACTTCTTCTTTTCTGGAGAAATCGAATGCAGTTGAGATGGATTAACTTCCACGGATGCAACATTCAGTGGCTACAAAACCGCAAAATTAAAAACCCACCGATATCATTAATACTCAATATGGTACAACCTGGGATGGAAGATTGGATAGGCCTCAACATTTGATGCTGAGACATCATATAAAACAGGCACTGCAGATACAAAACTGCTTTCAAATAATGATTGGTTTTGATACTGAGAACATTTTGGTAACGATTTCAAGTCGACCAATGACTCCCTGCCAAAAAAGAAAGAAAGAGAGATCGACAGGTTTGCACAGTAGGTTCATAACTAAAGAGGGTTGTAGTGATGCCATCTGTATGAAGTCTCATGTAAGTACCGCTCTGAGAAGAGCCAGGAACTCGACATTTTTGGAAGTACGGACTATACCTTTTGCCTGGAGATCATACTGCTCAAATTGGGAGTTATTGGGAGTTAGTACCTCTGTTCAGAACCATGCTCACAGATAATTAATGCACTGGGTCGCAACAGAACCACTTACAATGAGCCCCACAAATCTGTGAATGGCTCCTTTGTAATCAATATTCCAATTTTTCACAGGCGAAAGAAAAACATTTCGACAGAATGAATTCCTGACTTTGGGATAGGTAGGTTTCTAAAGATTTAAGAATAGAATTAATCCAGAACAGTTTCTCCAATCCTGTGCAATCCAGAAATAACGAGTCCCATAGTAATGATGATTGCAACATAGCTAGAAGCCACTCCCAGTAAATCCACTGAATATCTTTACTCCTTGCAAGCGTTTCTTCCTTTCTGTAAAAAAGAGAGAAAGCTGAACATGTTTCTATTCCAGAATCGAGTGAAAAGTTTGACCAGGCAATACGGCATGAAAACTGACACTACCTCATCTACAGCCCAAAAAATAATCACCAAATATCAAAAAGTAAAAAAAACATTGTTAAGACTGACGCTCTACAAATTACAAAATCCGACTGAAGGCACTTTCTCAAATCACAAAAGTTCACCAACAAACCCAAATTCACCACTCCTAACTACCACTTTCCTTATCACACATTATACAAAACAAATATTGCAGAAATATACAGATACTTGGACCAGTGAACAATGACTAATGAATACCATGGGATTTGGTACACCCTGACTCTTCAACTAGCTCCCACTTCACTTCTAAGTCTTATTTTAAAGGGCCTGACATTTCCAATTAAGCCGGGCAGCATTCTGCCTTTGAGAAAGATCTTGCTAGGATGAAAAACATCAGGCCCACTATATTTTCAAGATTTGTACATAGTGGGTGAAACAGTACAGGAGGGTTTGCAGTGACACCATGTATAAGGTCTTTTTAGGAAGAGGTATGGTTCTGAAAAGAACTTTTCTGGATGTTCTGCTCTGGCTGGAACATCGAGTTATCACTCAGGTTCTTTTCAGAACCATACCTCTTCATAAACAAGATTTGTACAACGAGTAGACCAAGCCCTCATTGAACTACATTCTCCTTGATGGAAAAAAAAATCGAGTTTATATCTATGTATCAATATTCCCAAGAGATGTGATTCCATATGAGACATTTTTTTAAGGTGAATTTTGCCAAGGAAGTATTTTCTCTCTTTTCTAGCAAGCCCATGATAAAGCATTACGTTTGTGCCTAAATTTACCCATTCTAAGATTAAATCATTACTTTATGATAAACAATTATGTACATATGCTAAAAATTTAATATTCAACAAAAATAATTGACTTTTCTGTTATTGCATTTTGAAGGGAAAAAACCCATTAAGTACAAGAACTATGTTCGACCAACATTTAGAAATAAATTCTTCGAAAGTTTCTTTCTGCATTTGAACAAGTTCCTGCTCGGAGCAAAACATAGACTGCTTTTATGAAAAATCCTGCGAGGATCGAAACATCAGACCTTCTTCGTTTTCCAGATACTGTATGAATCTTACAAAGTCAAACAAATTGATCATTTTGCAAAGAAAACTTTGACTGGACCGGGACTTGAACCCCAGGAGCCATAGCCAGGTTTAAAACAGCTGATTGTTTGCATCTGAATGAAAGCAGGGCTGTGATCCCTGGAGATATACTGTATACAACAATTAATGGTTGAATTGCAGCTGACTGGCACCCCCACCCCGGCAAAGACTAGTTGACTATCAGGGAGGCCAGCATCTAAGGGCTGGATAGCTCAGATGGAAGAGCACTGGTACGTTAATCCAGAGGTCTCGGGTTCAAGTCCCGGTCCAGTCAAAGCATTCTTTGCCAAATTTTCAAGAGCATTCTAAGGTTAGCATCAAGTACTGAGCTAAGACATGCCTAACACGAAAATATAGCATTTTGTGGGATTCACCTTGCCACTTTTATCTGCCAGTAAATTGTTGAAATTGTTGAAAGGCATTTCATTTTTGGTGACAGAGAACACTACATGAATTTCCATATATCTCAGGAATGGAACGTGCCTGAGAGGTCAAACTTGCATCAAATTAAAGCTTATTCTATGACTATGGGTATAACGTAAATTATCTTGTTAAGACTTTTGGCAGAGCCAGTCACAAATACGCTAACAGCAAAGGGGTCTCAGACCGAATCAAATATATGCATTCAGATTCCAGAAGTGACTGGATCTGCTTAGCAAAACCTCAACCCGCTAAGCATTCTTTCAACGTAGTGACTTCATCTTTATTTGCCACCGAGGACAAAATCATAGTCGTCGTCGTCGTCATCGTCGTCATGGATACTGGCCGCTTTTAACCTAGGCGTGCTGGCGCGACTGTTGATTTTACTGCTTCGCAGAGTGCTCCGACTGCCAAGTTTCATCAGAGGACTCTGGGAGAAAATAGGTGGTGAAATTTGACAGGGGCCGGTCATATTAAAGGCCCAATACAACATTGGGAAGATTGGAAAACATCGATGTCCACAGATTTCCTTCTAATTTACACAGTTTGTAGATGGTCATGATAGAATCCACGTGTTGAAATGTAACGGTCTGGGATGCTGTACTTTTCAAGAAATCTTCACTCAAACATCGACAAATAGTTTCTTACTCGCAAGTCACAAGTAATAGACTATTTCTTACAACTACAGAACGGTGCAAAAACTGTGATGGTTTTTTGCCCTTTTCTACTTTCCCAGATTACCATTTGAGCTAAAACCTTCGCAGGATTTCCTTTTTGGAATGTTTAATGGTTTAATACACACACCGTGGCAATCTTTGGACCTTTACCGATGTTGTATAGGGCCTTTAATATTAATGTATCACAATGACTTGATATGCCACACCTGTGAACAACAGGACTATTAAGCTCGAGAAAGTATCAGTAAGTGCATTTTAAGTGGGCCCAGATCCACAGTCAAATGACTTGCGCCCAATTCACACCCTGTCAATGTGGTCCCGCAAACTCCAAACATCAAGCCACATCCTTCTTACAGTGAAAACAAAGTGATGATAATTGATGCCACATAGCTGAACTGAATACAATACTGATATCACATGGTAATGAATAAATACTCCCCAAAAAGAGAGCACTGACAATAAATAAACATGTGGGAAGATGTTGGTGTTAGTTTCTTCCGTAATGGAGTTTGCCCATTTCCAGTTACTGTGAGTACACCACTGAACCGTGACAAAACAAGAAAACTTACTACCAGGCGAAATGAGCAAGCTGAGTTTCAAGCTTACTTTATAACAAACAATCTTAAACGGAATGGGTCTTCACAGCAAGGTGAATTTAGAATTGTGTACGGGTAATCAACACGAGAAAGAGAAAGACAATATGCCTACCAGAATTTGGAGCGCAAATGAGTGTATCAAGATTATCAAACTTACATCAGACTAAAGGTTTGCAAAACTTTGCCCTGCACACTAAACCTCAGAAACTGAGATCGTTTTTCAGAACTTTTGATTTTTACAAGGTAGGGACAACGTGAGTTAACCACTTTGTGTCAGGATCTCCGAATTCGGAGCGTCGTTGCTATGTGCCAGGCCCTCTGAAATCCGGGCACCAGTATTGTCTGAGTTTTAAACAAAGGCTCTTTTCGGCCTACCATAAAACAATATGTAGGGTGACAAAAGCCACACAGACGTCCGATTGTGCCAGGTTTGACTCGCCCACAAACATTGTACTCTTACTGGTTTGTTTCACAGGCATTTAAATAAGTCTTGAGGCTTTGCATGGT
This sequence comes from Luidia sarsii, assembly GCA_949987565.1. Lineage (NCBI taxonomy): Eukaryota > Metazoa > Echinodermata > Asteroidea > Paxillosida > Luidiidae > Luidia > Luidia sarsii. The sequence goes on along the minus strand of OX465104.1, from coordinate 7,856,902 downwards.
GGGTGAATCAATACAGGAAGGTTTGCGGTGACACCATGTATAAGGTCTCTTAAAGAAGAGGTGTGGTCTTGAAAAGAGCCTGAGTGGTAACTTGACGTTTCGACCAGTATGCTCTTGCCTGATGATGGCCAGAGCACACTGGTCGAAACGTCAAGTTACCACTCGGGTTCTTTTCAGGACCACACCTCTTCTTTAAGAGACCTTATACATGGTGTCACCGCAAACCTTCCTATATTCACAGACATTTATTGTTCCCTGTTGCTTAGGGAATTTTGAAAATGACACATTTGTGGATAGTTAAAATTGGACTGATACGCAGTGGCTTTTATTTGTGTTTAAAGAAAAGAAGTTTTGTTGAATTGTACAGATCTACGGATTAGTTTAGAGAAGGTCCTGCTAGGATCGAAACATCAGGCCCACTAAATTTTAAGATTAGTTTAGAGGTTAATATTTCAGTTGGAGCACGTTTACGATTTTGTCAGAGGGCTGCTCAAAAGAAAAGTGCTTTCTTGTGCTTGTTAGACTGCCCTCGCTTGGTGGTGGAGGTGGAGGTGGAGGCATCGTCGTCGTCGTCGCTGTCCCCACTGCCCTTGCGCGGCGAGAATCGCGACTTGCCGGACGGAGGCCGCCCTCGTGTGGTGGGCTGAGGAATGAGGGTGAGGTGAGGCACACATGGGGATGATGGGTGAGAATGATAAGGCAATGAGGAGTTAGTGATGATGGGAGTTGCGAGGAGTAAGAAACGTTAGTGGAAAAGAAAACAACAGATTGAAAACAACGGTGGAAAAAGAAATTGCTTTGAAGTTGAGAAAGGTCCTGCTAGGATCAAAACGTCAGCCCCTCTAACTTTTGAGATTCATGCATTGCAGGTCATTTTAGTCAGTGAGCAGTTTGCAACAATTTGTTTTTGTATTTACTTCAAGTTCCCAGTCAGTTTTATTTTTGTTTGTCTGTCTGATGAAATTAAGTTTTAAAATTGACTTCCATTATGCGTGATTGCCAACCTGCTGAAGCCAGGTTCACAAAAAAATTGTTGCTTGCGTGTGAATGAAAATAGAGGAGCAAGATCCCTAGAGATTGATATGGCATTCAGTGATTAAATGCATCCGACTGGCACCCCTACCCAGTAAAGATAATTCATAAATAACTATTTGGGAAGGCCGCCGCCTGAAGGCTGAATGGCTCAGGTGGTAAGAGCACTTGTCAGTTAAGCTAGAGGTCTCGGGTTCCATTCCCGGTCCAGTCAAATTTCCTCTGCTTTTTCCACAGATTGTTCAAAAGTTCCCAGAAAGTTTTCCTTCCCTCTGTTTGAAAATGGACCAAACAAATGGCAGCAATATGGCAGTGATAGATTCAATGAATTTCAACTTTAAAAAAATTAATCAAAGTAACCACATGGAGTTTTCAGAACATATGTGACCTGCTCTGCAAAAAAAGGTACTGCATGCGGTCTTGCATATACCAGTCTATGTACAGAAGATGAAAAATTCTCTTTTTTTCCCTACAAATTAAGTGTTTTACACATCTACTATACCTATAATTTCAATATCCATAACCAGAAAAATTCTGAGCACGAACGTACGCATTTCCCGACAACTTGAAAATGCAATATGCTGCAGGCTTCAAATATACATCAAATTAAAGCTTAAAATTTAGTGGGCCAGACATTTTTATCCTAGCAGGACCTTTCTCAAAGGCAGAGAAAGAAAGGTCCTGCTAGGATCGAAACGTCAGGCCCACTAAATTTTGAGATTTGCATTTTGGTAATTTTAGTCAGAAAGCAGTTTGCAACATTTTTGTATATCACTCCAAATTAAAGCTTGTTAAATGGCATTGCCAACCATGTGTAAAGCAAAATTTTGAGAAAATGCAACTTGAGTACCTTTTATTTGATAGAAATTAGACTGACAGAAAAGAGTTCTCAAACACCAATCACAACATGGTCATGAGGATAAGCTTCACAGGGGTGTGTAACAGAAGACCACTTTGTGAAATGATTTTTTTTAGCGACACTGCAAACGGGTTAATGATTCAAATTGAACCGAACTCACCTCGCGTCCTTTCTTTGCTGCAAGAGAGAAATGAGACCAAGAAAATCAGATTCCTGATCATGTTGGGAGATCGCACAAGCTGACAAGATCATACTGGAAAATCAAATGTCAAATGTCAGGAGTCAAAAGTCAAATGTCAGGAGTAATAGGTTTGCGGTGACACCGTGCAAAGTTCTACTTTTGTGAGTAGGTGTGGTTCTAAAAGAGAACTTTGGATTGGATGTCTCTGACTCACCTGATGTGGGCCGTGAGCCCTGATTGGACGATAGTCTGAGGTTAGTTGTGCTGCCTCCTACGACAATACTGTCATCATCGGAGTCCTCAATATCTTCCTCTATCTCTGATGCAGCTTTCGAAGAGGCTGAAATGGGAGCACACAAATCTTGCTTCAGACTACCGGCAGTCCCCCTCCAAGTTCTATTTGTCAGCTTTGGCAGGCAGTCTACCACCAATAGGTGGAGGCCTATGAATTGCTTCAGACTAGTCACACCTCCCAGTTCTATCTGTCTGCCTTGGCAGGCAGTCTACCACCACTAGGGATGAAGGCTTAAGTCTTGCTTCAGACTTGTCACTGCCTCCTAGTTCTATTTGTCAGCCTTGGCAGGCAGTCTACCACCAATAGGGGGAGGCTTATGAATTGCTTCGGACTAGTCACACCTCCTAGTTCTATCTGTCTGCCTTGGCTGGCAGTCTACCACCACTAGGGATGAAGGCTTAAGTTTTGCTTCAGATTAGTCACTACCTCCTAGTTAAATTTGTCAGCCTTGGCAGGCAGTCTACCACCAATAGGTGGATGCTTATGAATTGCTTCGGCCTAGTCACACCTGCCAGTTCTATCTGTCTGCCTTGGCTGGCAGTCTACCACCACTAGGGACGAAGGCTTATGTCTTGCTTCAGACTAGTCACTCCTTCCAAGTTCTATTTGTCAGCCTTAGGGATGGAAGGTTAGTCATAACCAAGATCTTACCATTGCCATTGTATTTGCTATGCCTTGACCCTGATCGAGACCTTGATGAAAGACGTCTTTCTCCCTCATAAGATGAATCATCTCCATTCCTAGTATGGTAAGTCAAACAAGAAGACAATGTTTCAATCCTTGCAAGGAAGTCTATCTATCCATGGAACACATTGCTAGTGGATTTCTGGCTCCAAACCCATTCAGACTTCATGGATTTGCACAGACACTCTATCGTGGTTAAATAAGGCTTTGCATGGTGGGTGAAACAATACAGGAGGGTTTGCGGTGACACCATGTATAAGGTCTCTTTAGGAAAGAGGAATGGTTCTGAAATGAACTGAGTGATAACTCGACGTTCTGGCCCCTACACAACATTGGTGGAGGTCAAAGAATAGTATCCATACGTTGTCTGATCCAACATATGCATGGAATAGCACACCTGTGAAAATTTCAGCTCAATCCGCCAACCGAGTCTCGAGAAAATCGTGAAAATCGCTTCATTTGTTTCGCGAAAATGCAGCATTCAACGCTGTACTGTTCCGAAAAATAGTTAAGATCTCGGTGAGACGTAAACAATTTCTTTTACTCATTTCTCCCAAAATACAACATTTCAGGTAGGAATATTTCAGTGAAAGGTTTCTATTATAACCATCTTCAAACTGTATTAGTTTCATGGAAATCTGCGAACATTTCTGTTTTTTGATCTTACCAATGTTGTGTAGGGGCTTTAAGAGACCTTAAACATGGTGTCACCGCAAACCCTCCTACATACTATCATGGTTAGCAAAGGGACTCCCTGTTGCCAGCAATGACATGAAGTATATAACTCAGACTGGATCACTGGTGGTTTTTTTTTATATTCTGCAACGCTGGAACAGTGTGACAGAACCTTCTGCTAAGAGCTCAATGACATTGCTCCCAGAAATCTAGATAAGATTCACAGCAGTCCTCAGATAACACATCGAGCATATACTGTCTGTAGCACTTAGCAGTACAGCAATTGGATCCAAAACCATGCGTTGTAAACATGACGGAAACACAGTCCCTAAATCTTCCGTGCAAGCAGTGATTCAATAAGCAGATAATCTCAGAGCACTACAAACTGCTTATTGACTCCATGGACCGAAATGCAAATCTCAATTTTTTTATTTTTTATTTCGATCCTACCGGGACCTCTCTCAGGGGCAGAATAAAACATTCTCAATTTTAAAGTGATATATACAAAAATGTTGCAAACTGCTTACTGACTAAAATTACCAAAATGCAAATCTAAAAATTTAGTGGGCCTGACGTTTCGATCCTAGCAGGACCTTTCTCAAAGGCAGAGTGACCCTAACCCTCACTCTGCCTTTGATAAAGGTCCTGCTAGAATCGAAACGTCAGGCCCACTAAATTTTGAGATTCTCAATTTTGCATTTTGGTCAATCGGGTCGGCGAGCAGTTTCCAACATTTTCCTGGCACTTCAATCTGCCGAGTGAGTCTCCCTCGACCCCCCCCCCTCCTGCTCGAGGTCGATCCACCCACATTTTCTTTATGTAATCCCTGCGCGACATGTGGCCTCGAACGGCAGACTGTATGGTCAGCGCCGCATCGTCCATCGCCTCGTCCTCGTCCTCGTCCTCGCTGTAGACGCTGCCGCTCCTGCGCCTCCTCTCCGCCTCCTGCCTCCTCATCTGCTCCTTGCGGTCGACGTGACCTCGGACGGCCGACTGGATCATAACAGCAGCCTCAGGGAGGAGAAAAAAAAGGAAAAGACTAAACGGTGGACGGTAGTAATTTGCAGGGATGTAAGTGACCGACAAAGTCATTTCCTGAAAATCACTGAAGGCCAATAGATTGTGCCGACTGCGAGTGAGCACTTACGTGACTGAGAGATTCGGGGCAGGGGTGCAGGCGCCCTTTAGTTTTTAGGGTTGTTACAGATACAAATGAGCACTTTCAGATACCTGTTTAACATAAAAAAAAATTCTTTTTAAAAGAAATCGGGCCATTTCCGGAAATCTTACATCCTTGTATTTGCTTCAAGTAAGAGAAGAGTTATGATAAAAAAATCAAAGTAACCACATAATGGTACGCAAAGCCAGAGGTCTCTCGATAGTCGATAGGTATCTTGAAAATATGCAATCTGATGTATCTCTTGGTTTGTTTTCCCTGCCCCTTTCAAATTAGTCAGATGTGAATTACAGATACTGGGTAAATGCATCTGCCGCCCTCTAAGGGCTGGATAGCTCAGGTGGTTAGAGCACTGCTACGAAAAAGCCAGAGGTCTCGGGTTCAAGTCCTCAGTCCAGTCAAAGTTTTCTTTGCTATTTTTCAAACTGTTTTTCAACGCACCTAGAAAGTGCACTAAGTACTTTGAAGTACTTTCATTTCAGCAGAAATTTGGCAACTTTCTGATACTCACCTCATCCAAATCGCTTTCATCAGCAGTCTGTGAAAGAGAAGAAGAAGAAAGAATTTGCCACTACATCAAATCTTAAAGGGAGGGGCATCACTTGACAAAGATGGATCGTTTTCTGGAGATCTGATCATGAAAAGACAACCTGTAAGGCAAACTAACTTCAAGAGGGTTCTCCTTTCCTGAAATGTACGTCCAGTTAGCACTGTACACTCAGTGTTTTGAAAGATTGTCTGCTTGAAAAATTCTTTAAAAAACAAGACCACGGGTCACCAAGTCTGCATTAGAAACCGGGATTTATGGGTTCGAATCCCACCAAAGCTGCCTGTATATTTCCACAGGCAATAGGGCAATGCACTGAGCGTACAATGCTTACTAAACATCAAACAGGCCAACCCAAGTCATAAAATATCCATGAAAGACCAAGTTTCCCTTTGAAGCAGAAGAGATACTTTCATATAGACTATAATTTAGTGGATTATAATCTGCATATATTTTGTGTGGTGGACGGAGATGTTGTGATACTTGATACTTGTTATTCCTAATTTGCATTTTGATTGTATTTCCAGCATGAGAGCCATTTCAATTTCTATTGTGTATTTATAACACACAAATACCAATAAGTAAAAAGTAAGCAGAGGAGCACAACCACCAGCTTGCTCCCGATCGTCAACAACTCCTCGCCGGACCTGCCCTCTTCTGCAAAGGCCTCCCATTTCCATGCCTTGTACTTTAAAAAGGACAAATGAAATGTAGACAAAGCCGGAGCCTGAGCCTAAGCCGGTGGTGTTTTTTGGAAAAGGGCCCAAGTTTCGTTTGGAAGAAGACGAGAAGGAGCACAACCACCAGCTTGCTCCCAATCGTCAACAACTCCTCGCCGGACCTGCACTCTTCTGCAAAGGCCTCCCATTTCCATGCCTTGTACTTTAAAAAGGACAAATGAAATGTAGACAAAGCCGGAGCCTGAGCCTAAGCCGGTGGTGTTTTTTGGAAAAGGGCCCAAGTTTCGTTTGGAAGAAGACGAGAAGGAGCACAACCACCAGCTTGCTCCCGATTGTCAACAACTCCTCGCCGGCCCTGCCCTCTTCTGCAAAGGCCTCCCATTTCCATGCCTTGTACTTTAAAAAGGACAAAAGAAATGTAGACAAAGCCGGAGCCTGAGCCTAAGCCGGGTTTTCTTTTGGAAAAGGGCCCAACTTTCGTTTGGAAGCTGCAGACGAGAAGGACCACAACCACCAGCTTGCTCCCGATCGTCAACAACTCCTCGCCAGACTTACCCTCTTCTGGTGCGCCTTCCAGTTCCTCTGGATGTTCTTGGCCGAGCGGTTCTTGCGGAACTCCTCCACCTTGCGGTCCCTCTCCCTCAGCCAGTTCTCCTCCTCCTCCTCCTGCTGCTGTCGCCGCTTCAGCGAGCGGACGCTGCTCGTCCGGTGCAGCGACTCGGAGCTGGGTTGCCGCTGCAGGGAGCGGCGACTGCCGCGGTCCTTCTGCGACTGAGTGAGCTCCTTCTTCAGACGGTAGACTTCCTCTCTGGTCATAGAAGACGCAAGAGGATGGCTTGTCAAATGAATGGGCAACTACCACTACCGGTAGGAGACAGTACAAGTCCATGCCACATGAACATCACGTACAGACATAAGTGTTTTCAGGTTCAGTTCAGTGTCTATTTATATCTGTATTAGTCAAACAAACCAAGGAAAAACTGACTGTGAACTTTTAAAAAATTTGAAAAATTAAAAAAACAAATTAAAACATTGAAAAATATGTCATATAAGATGGAACAGCACTGATACGTTAGTCAAGAGGTCTCGGGTTCAAGTCCTGGTCCAGTCAAAATTTTCTAGCCAATTTTTGTTCAAATTATATTTGTATTATATTATATTTTATATTCATTTCATTTTCCGGGATATCACAAATAGTACAAAATACACCCTGACAAATAAACATAACAGATTACAATTAACACTACCCAATTAGCTCCCGCAGGATTACCCAAAAGAAACAAGTTTCCGTCGAGGGACTCTCCTAACTAATCGGACAACAGAGATTTTGGATAAAACTCATAATACAGAATATTTATAAAAATGAGGAGTTGTTCAAATTCCTTTGGACAGATAATTCTCAATACACATATAGGTTTTCTGAAAATTGATTTTGACATGCATTTTGACAATTCTTTGATTTTGGACGCCGTTTATTCAAAAAGGACTTTTGGAGTAGATTCCTCATTACGCCATCTCAGGTCGCAAATTTTCCAAACTTACTCCAGTTCGTCCACCTTCTGTCTGAATTTGGATTTGTCCTCTTTGAGTCGCTTGCACTCCTTCTCCGTCTTGGCCTTCTCTGCCAGCAGCTCAGTCTCCCGTTTGTCCAGCTGGTCCAGCCGGTCGGCCAGACTGCCGCTCAGCTCAATCTTCCCCGGCATGTCGGAGTGACGCCCCGGCGCTGAAGACGTCCTGCCAACAAGTTTGGTGACTTTCTGCCGGGGAGGAGGAGGAGGGGGGGGGAGGGGGTTGAGGGAAAGATGCGAAGACAACAAGAAATCTTTCAGAACTCAGAAGGCCTGTGGTCAACGTCACCATACTCACTTACGACCAAATCTAAGGAGCGGTGCACAGAAAACATAAGCTGTGTTACCACTGGACTCAAATTTAACCGAGACGATGGTTAATTTTGCAACGGTCAAACTTGACCGTCGTTCCCACTTGGACTTTTGACCAAGTACAGATACATGTAGATGACTACTTGGATCTCAGTTTCATTTCCTCCTGTTCTGATTTCTTTTGAAATAAATTCTACAAATAAGAGACTTGGTGATATTTTGAACATTCTCACATTAATCTCAAAAGTTAGAGGGCCCGACGTTTCGATCCTAGCAGAACCTTTTTCAAAGGCAAACCTTTGTTTGCCTTTGAGAAAGGTCCTGCTAGGATTGAAACGTCGGGCCCTCTAACTTTTTAGATTTATGTATTGCAGGTCATTTTAGTCAGTGAGCAGTTTGCAACAGTTTTTTGCATTAACTTCATTCTCACATCAAGTGTGGATTGTGATTACTAAGGTTACTCCACATCCCAAGAATAAAAGCTATCCGGATGGAGAATGAATATTTCTAAGGATTGGATCGGGTCTCCAACTCAGTGGCTTACATCTTCAAGGTCCAGAACAGCAGTGAGGAGTTCCTTTCTGTTCATGTCTTCATATTCTGTGGGGGAAACAAAATCAATTTTACAGGGGCTTCTTGAAGGCACCTGTGGTCTCATAAGGTGATGATTGGACAGAGTCAGACTGTGTTCGGTTGAAGGGGCCTGAAGCCTATACTCCTAGCAGGACCTTTCTCAAAGACAGAATACGTTTTGATCTTAGCAGGACCTTTCTCAAAGGCAGAATATGTTTTGAGCCTAGCAGGACCTTTATCAAAGGCAGAATATGTTTTGATCCTAGCAGGACCTTTCTCAAAGGCAGAATATGTTTTGATTCTAGCAGGACCTTTCTCAAAGGCAGAATATCTTTTGATCCTAGCAGGACCTTTCTCAAAGGCAGAATATGTTTTGAGCCTAGCGGGACCTTTCTCAAAGGCAGAATATGTTTTGATCCTAGCAGGACCTTTCTCAAAGGCAGAATATGTTTTGATCCTAGCAGGACCTTTCTCAAAGGCAGAATATGTTTTAATCCTAGCAGGACCTTTCTCAAAGACAGAATATCTTTTGATCCTAGCAGGACCTTTCTCAAAGGCAGAATATCTTTTGATCCTAGCAGGACCTTTCTCAAAGGCAGAATATGTATTGATCCTGGCAGGACCTTTCTCAAAGGCAGAATATATATATTTTTTGAAATGCAAATCCGCCCAAAACAAGGCTAAAAAGCCACTCAAGGTTAAGGGCTAAGAAATAGAAAGGGGCTAAGGAAGGCTGGAGATAGGAATTGACATTCCTTTTAAAAAGGTTTTGATCCTAGCAGGACCTTATTCAAAGACAGAATATCTTTTGATCCTAGCAGGACCTTTCTCAAAGGTAAAATACGTTTTAAACACCGCAGGACCTTTCTCAAAGGCAGAGTATTGCTAATTGTGTCACCATCCACCACCATGCCCTTCCTCACCTCTCTTCCTCTCCCTCCTCTTCTTGGCTCTGGGCGTGTCCCCCATGTCGGACATGGCCTCGTCTAGCGCCCTCTCTAGGTCCTGCTTGAGCAGTTTATTCTCGCTCTGCAGCCGCTGGTTGGTCTCCGTCAGTCTCAGGATGGTGGCGTTGAGGGCTTTGAGCTTGGCCGTGGAATTGGAGTCTTTGTCGGCGACGTTGCCCCTTGATTGAGGCCTGGAAGAAGAAAGAAGGATTTAACCACTTTGCGCCGGGACCTCCGTCATTTAGTCGTAAAAAGAAAATCGCAGTGGCTGTTGTTACGGCAGTCGTCCGTGTGGTTCCCTGACTTGATTGTATTTCGTCAGCATTGCAGGCTGGTTGAACCAGTCTATTAGCTGATAGTCTGGTTCCAAGAGCTAAACATCCTGACAAATACTGTGAAGTCAGGGAACCACACGGACGACTGCCGTAACAACAGCCACTGCGAAAGAAAATTCACCAGTGTTTTCCCCCCTATTTCATGGCACACAGTTAGCCAAGTCAATTTCACTTCACCAGTGGTCTCCAAGGCCACATTCCTGTTGGTAAATGGCTAGAGGCAATTTAGAAGTATCTGGGAGTGACAGGTACAAGGACATCATACAGAACCTCCATGGGGGCTGGTGAGGCCCTACTGGTAATTGAATTCCCCCAAGGCTGGAGCTTGCCACCCTAGATATTCACGGGTTTTTTTCACGGTCTCTTTAGTGTCCTGAAGATGTCCTTATCAGGTCAGAGAGGTGATTATTTTCACGGTGAATTCACTGTAAAATGCACCGTGAAATCACAGTGACTTTTTAGTTTCACGACGAAATGACGAAATTTTCACCCCTCTTTCAAGGTTTAGATGTTCATAGTGTGATTCTGGGCACTACTATTAATGGTGCTTCAGCAAATAATGGATGCAAAAGTGAAACTTGGCTCCTGGTGGGAGGCATACAACAAGAAAGCTGAATTTGATTTGCAGCAGACTAAACTCTTTCCCTACGGTGAGCTGCTCACAGTGACTCGACCAAAGTGCGCTTCCGATCGGCAAGCCGCTAGCAGCGGCTCGTTGTGACCCTTCTGCAAATAAATTCCGTCTGACGTCACAGATAAACTCAGCGGTAAAAGAGTGCAAACATTTTCGGTTTCCCATTTCTGAATTTCAGCTCTGCACGGAGAAATAATCTCCCCGGCTGACGCACTGACTTACCTTCCATTTTCTTTAATTCCTTGAGATTGCATGTATCTGAGCCTCTGAACCTGGTATAAAAGAAAAACACATTAGAAAGGCCATTGATCATGACAATTTCACTGTTCTTCTTCCTCTTTTCCTACGCCTTAAATCCCACTAATCTGTAGGCTGGGCTGCCCTTTGTCAATAGTCTGCCAGACATTCCTGTCTAGGATTTCCTCTGTCTTCCCCTTGATGGGAAGCAAGTCCTGCTTGTTGCTGCCCTGCCATCTCTCCTTTGACCGTTCATTCATTCGTTCATTGGTAATCTAACTGACCTGTGTTAATGCAATTTCACTTCAGTGAGAACATTTATCACTTCTTGTACTTCCTAGACTCCTAGTACCGGCAATCTTTACATGAATATGAGGGCCTGATGTTTAGATACTACCAGAACCTTTCTTAAAGGCAAGGATGTCGTGCTATGATCGAGAAAGGTCGTGCTTTGGATCGAAACATCAGGCCCTCCTAATTCTTTATCAAATTAGTGAAAGCCAGCTGATCTTTCAATTAAATGATAGAAAATTACTTAATCTGTACTTTTTGTTTATTTGTTGGGTTGATTGTACAAGAGGCCTGGCCGCTGGCCGCGTTGGACAGTGGCTGTTATATCAAAACTTGCGTCCATTAAAACACGTGTAATGTCAATCAGGACTATCAGAGGTGACCGTTATGAACAAGAGGCCGTTTTATAGAGGTGGCCAGATGAGCAGGTTTCACTGTATGTCAGAATTTTAAATTCTGCAGAATTGTGTCTTTAAAAAAAGGTCCTGCAACTCCTGCTAGTATCAAAACATCAGGCCCTCCTAATGTTTGATATTCGGTCATTTTAGTCAACATTTTTGCATACTTCTGTAATCTGTACATGAATGCAAGCAATCTGGTATGGTTTCCCAAAAACTAAAAGCAGTCTTTGCAGCGACCTCTAAAACACAGATAGCTATTCTGTTGTCATGGCGATTTTGACTTATCATCCGCTTACTTCTTGATAGAAAGCTTCCATCCCCACTCGCATTTCATCAATCTTTGTCGTTTTCAAATCACTCTTCAGGTTGCTATGGATACAGAAAAACAAACAGATTACAAAACTAAATGCATTATTAATGTCTGGTTTAAAAACTGAGACAGCAATACTTTATAAAATATTTTTCATTTACAATACTCTAGAATTAATGTAAATGGATGAAATTTCAAACACATTCACCCCAAGACTGTGTTAATGGTTGAACCTTGACCTCGTAACCTTTGCCCTTTACCTTAGTTCTGACTCCCTCTCTTTCAGGACCATCTCCAGTTTGACAACTTTCTGCTTGAGGCTGTTCATTTTCTGTGGGGGGAAATGACAAAGGTGGTAAGCTGTTGAATAAACAGTGGGGTGTAGAGGTAGTGCTCAATGTATAAACCTCATAAGTTTAGAGGGCCCTTAAGCGGCGTTTCCACTGGACTAAAATTTAACCGAGACGATGGTTGAATTTTCAAATGGTCAAATTTGACTGTCGTTCCCACTTGGACTTTTGAGTCGGTCAATTTAACCGAGACGATGGTTAAAGTAACAGAGCTGGCAAGAAATTACGTGTGCACAGTGCATGTACGCCGAGTAGCATTTTACCGAGTGCTGCATTTCCAATGGACTAATTGGCTCAATAAACTTACCTGGTCACTTTTACTGGGCAGAGGTTGGCCAGTAAAAGTAACCATTCGGCTCGGTTAAAGTAACCGAGACGAATTATAACTGGGCCGGTTCCACTGGACTTAAAATGGGAAAAGTAACCATCGTCTCAGTTACTTTGACCAAAATAAGTCCAGTGGAAACGCGGCTTTGTAGAGAGGTCCTGCTAGGATCGACACATTCGGGCCACTGAAATTATCAGATTTACATTTTGTACTCAAACATAGAGAGTCCTTGGGAGAGAGTGTCTTCATTTACAAGATAGATTTAGAGCCATGGTTTAGTTGCATGGTAAAGGAAATCTATTAGAAGTGCGAGGGTAATATACTCACTGCGGTGTCAGGCTGTTTACTGGTCAATGTCATCCTGACATCACCCTGCAGATAAAATACGAATAAGTTCCTTTAGAATACTCATCGACACAAAGACTATTTTTTCTGAGATCCATATGACTTGTAAACCAAAGAGACTGATGGGTGATTTCATCAAAGTAATCCTGGAAGACAATGGGGGATGACACAGATGACCAGTCCACCCTGTTTTTCTCTGCCACTCTCATGGCCTCACCCAGCCCCCATGCCTGTCCACCCTGTTGGGGTGCCATGGATGGCCGTGCAACCAGCTCTCTCCATCTCTTCTTGTTCTCTGCCACTCTCATGGCCTCACCCAGCCCCCATGCCTGTCAACCCTGTTGGAGTGCCATGGATGACTGTGCAACTAGCTCTCTCCAACCCTCCTTGTTCTCTGCCACTCTCATGGCCTCACCCAGCCCCCATGCCTGTCCACCCTGCTAGGGTGCCATGGATGACCGTGCAACCAGCTCTCTCCATCCCTCCTCGTTCTCTGCCACTCTCATGGCCTCACCCAGCCCCAATGCCTGTCCACCCTGCTAGGGTGCCATGGATGACCATGCAACTAGCTCTCTCCCTCCCTCCTTGCCTCACCCAGCCTCCATGCCTGTCCACCATGCCGGCCTCACCCAGCCCCCATGCCTGTCCACCCTGTTGGGGTGCCACGGATGACCGTGCATTTAGCTCTCTCCCTCCCTCCTTGCCTCACCCAGCCTCCATGCCTGTCCACCATGCCGGCCTCACCCAGCCCCCATGCCTGTCCACCCTGTTGGGGTGCCACGGATGACCGTGCAACTAGCTCTCTCCCTCCCTCCTTGCCTCACCCAGCCTCCATGCCTGTCCACCATGCCGGCCTCACCCAGCCCCCATGCCTGTCCACCCTGTTGGGGTGCCACGGATGACCGTGCATTTAGCTCTCTCCCTCCCTCCTTGCCTCACCCAGCCTCCATGCCTGTCCACCATGCCGGCCTCACCCAGCCCCCATGCCTGTCCACCCTGTTGGGGTGCCACGGATGACCGTGCATTTAGCTCTCTCCCTCCCTCCTTGCCTCACCCAGCCTCCATGCCTGTCCACCATGCCGGCCTCACCCAGCCCCCATGCCTGTCCACCCTGTTGGGGTGCCACGGATGACCGTGCATTTAGCTCTCTCCCTCCCTCCTTGCCTCACCCAGCCTCCATGCCTGTCCACCATGCCGGCCTCACCCAGCCCCCGTGCCTGTCCACCCGGCTGGGGTGCCATGGATGGCCGTGCAACCGGCTCTCTCCATCTGGAGATGTCCTCCTACCTTGGTCGGGTCCAGCAGATGCTCGATAGTCTTCTCCTTCTTCAGGTGCTCATCTTCAAGACGTCTGTTCCGTGCCTTGATTTTCTCACTCTCCGTCTTCAAGATGTTGTTTTGCTGCCAAAAAAAAAATAAAAAAAATTGACTTCAGTTTGGACTACCAGATATCCATTCCCCAAATTTAGAGGGCCTGACGTTTTCATCCTAGCAGGACCTTTCTCAAAGGCAGAAGATTTGCATTTTAGTCATTTTAGTCAGTAAGCAGTTGCCAACATTCAGTATCATTTTAGTTTGGACTAACATATATATATCCATTCCCAAAATTTAGTGGGCCAAGTGGCAAGGACATACACAGACAGTCAGGGGAAGGAAAGCCCTGACTGAAATAGATGACTTACACAAAAACTGTCCACATTGTCTTCCACCTAGTAAACCTTCAAATCTTTTTAAATAGCGAGTCTGTAAATCTATGTGAATCATCATTTTTAATGGTAGCAGAAATAGGGAAGGTGAGGTTTGTGATAGTATCATGTGAGAGCTCTCTATTCAGGAGACTCTTGGCTTCTGTACCTACTCGATTCAAATGCAAACAACATCACATGAAGCTGTGGTCTTTAACGGTCGATTGCTGAGAAGATCTTCACATGTAAGCAGCTGTATGAACTTGACCCCCGGGACTAAGCATTACATGACCAACCTTCTTCAACTCCAGGATGTCGTCATACATGTCCTCCTTTGCCTTGTAGCTAGGCACGCCCTTGGAGTTCCGTTGAAGCTCTGCAGAAGAGGACCAGACAACAAAGCACCCACGAGATATTTAGAGGCCCCGGTGCTCGCATCCTAGCCGGGACCTTTCTCAAAGGCAGGGCTGTCTCTAAGGAGAGGTCACCACTCACCAAATGCCATTGGCAAGCTCGGTGGTCAACTGGTTGAGAGGTCTGCACTATAGGAAGCAGGGGACTCGGGTTCCAATCCTGCCAGTGGGTTTTTTGAAGCAGGCAGTTTCTCAAAGCACTGAACATATATTGCTAACTACACATCAGGTAGGGCTAACCCTCATAAAGTACATGTATGTAGCGGTAACTACACATCAGGAAGGGCTAACCCTTATTGAATATGTAGCGGTAACTACACATCAGGTAGGGCTAACCCTTATTGAATATGTAGCGGTAACTACAAATCAGGTAGGGCTAACCCTCATTGAGTATGTAGCGCTAACTACACATCAGGTAGGACAAACCCTCATTGAGTATGTAGCGCTAACTACACATCAGGTAGGACAAACCCTCATTGAATGTAGAAAGCTACACAAAACTATACATCAGATAGGTATAACCCTCATTGAATATAGAAAGCTACACGTAACTATACATCAGGTAGGGCTAACCCTCATTGAGTATGTAGCGCTAACTACACATCAGGTAGGACAAACCCTCATTGAATGTAGAAAGCTACACAAAACTATACATCAGGTAGGGCTAACCCTCATTGAATGTAGAAAGCTACACGTAACTATACATCAGGTAGGGCTAACCCTCATTGAATATAGAAAGCTACACGTAACTATACATCAGGTAGGGCTAACCCTTATTGAATATAGAATGCTACATGTAAAGTTCTACACATCAGGTAGGGCTAACCCTCATTGAATATAGAAAGCTACACGTAACTACACATCAGGTAGGGCTAACCCTTATTGAATATGGAAAGCTACACATAACTATACATCAGGTAGGGATAACCCTCATTGAATATAGAAAGCTACACAAAACTATACATCAGGTAGGGCTAACCCTCATTGAATGTAGAAAGCTACACGTAACTATACATCAGGTAGGGCTAACCCTCATTGAATATAGAAAGCTACACGTAACTATACATCAGGTAGGGCTAACCCTTATTGAATATAGAATGCTACATGTAACTACACATCAGGTAGGGCTAACCCTCATTGAATATAGAAAGCTACACGTAACTACACATCAGGTAGGGCTAACCCTTATTGAATATGGAAAGCTACACATAACTATACATCAGGTAGGGATAACCCTCATTGAATATAGAAAGCTACACGTAACTATACATCAGGTAGGGTTAACCCTTATTGAATATAGAAAGCTACACGTAACTACACATCAGGTAGGGCTAACCCTCATTGAATATAGAAAGCTACACGTAACTATACATCAGATAGGGATAACCCTCATTGAATATAGAAAGCTACACGTAACTATACATCAGGTAGGGCTAACCCTTATTGAATATAGAAAGCTACACGTAACTATACATCAGATAGGGATAACCCTCATTGAATATAGAAAGCTACACATAACTATACATCAGGTAGGGCTAACCCTTATTGAATATAGAAAGCTACACGTAACTACACATCAGGTAGGGCTAACCCTCATTGAATAAAGAGTGCTAACTACCTGTAGGGTAAATCTCATGGAACCCGAATCAAGCCATCTCAATCAGACTGAGCTAGCATCTTCATGGAGCCACTTACCATCAGCAGTGCTTCCCCGTTGATGGCGTTTGGACGTCATCCCTAAGACGGTCTCACGAAGGTAGTCACTGCAACTGCCCAGGCCAGCGGTGCCGGACGCTGTCTTGCCAGCGTAGTTACTACTTCGACCACTGCCTGTCAAATCTGAATGGGTTTTATTGAGCAAAATTGAGTTCCCACACATTGAATCCCACACAATGCCCGAACTAGTGCATCTTGTTGAGTGCAGCAGGGTTAGGGTCCACACAATCCCACAGAATGCACCCACTGCTGCATCCTGTTGAGTGCAGCAGGTTTAAGGTCCACAGAATCCCACAGAATACACCCGCTGCTGCATCTTGTTGAGTGCAGCAGGGTTAGGGTCCACACAATCCCACACAATGCAGTGATGCACCCACTGCTGCATCTTGTTGAGTGCAGCAGGGTTAGGGTCCACACAATCCCACAGAATGCACCCACTGCTGCATCCTGTTGAGTGCAGCAGGGTTAGGGTCCACAGAATCCCACAGAATGCACCCACTGCTGCATCTTGTTGAGTGCAGCAGGGTTAGGGTCCACACAATCCCACAGAATGCACCCACTGCTGCATCCTGTTGAGTGCAGCAGGGTTAGGGTCCCCAGAATCCCACAGAATGCAGTGATGCACCCACTGCTGCATCTTGTTGAGTGCAGCAGGGTTGGGGTCCACACAATCCCACAGAATGCACCCACTGCTGCATCTTGTTGAGTGCAGCAGGGTTAGGTTCCACACAATCCCACAGAATGCACCCACTGCTGCATCCTGTTGAGTGCAGCAGGGTTAGGGTCCACACAATCCCACAGAATGCACCCACTGCTGCATCTTGTTGAGTGCAGCAGGGTTAGGTTCCACACAATCCCACAGAATGCACCCACTGCTGCATCCTGTTGAGTGCAGCAGGGTTAGGGTTCACAGAATCCCACAGAATGCAGTGATGCACCCACTGCTGCATCTTGTTGAGTGCAGCAGGGTTAGGTTCCACACAATCCCACAGAATGCACCCACTGCTGCATCTTGTTGAGTGCAGCAGGGTTAGGGTCCACACAATCCCACAGAATGCACCCACTGCTGCATCTTGTTGAGTGCAGCAGGGTTGGGGTCCACACAATCCAACAGAATGCAGTGATGCACCCACTGCTGCATCCTGTTGAGTGCAGCAGGGTTAGGGTCCCCAGAATCCCACAGAATGCAGTGATGCACCCACTGCTGCATCTTGTTGAGTGCAGCAGGGTTGGGGTCCACACAATCCCACAGAATGCACCCACTGCTGCATCTTGTTGAGTGCAGCAGGGTTGGGGTCCACACAATCCCACAGAATGCACCCACTGCTGCATCTTGTTGAGTGCAGCAGGGTTGGGGTCCACACAATCCCACAGAATGCAGTGATGCACCCACTGCTGCATCCTGTTGAGTGCAGCAGGGTTAGGGTCCACAGAATCCCACAGAATGCACCCACTGCTGCATCTTGTTGAGTAGCAGCAGGGTTTGGGTCCACAGAATCCCACAGAATGCACCCACCACTAAACCCATGACAACTTCAGACTTTCAAAGTACCCTTCTTCCATATTCTCTCTCAACAACTTACTTCCAGTTCCGAGACGCAGGCTCTGGAGCCAGAGTTCTCGAGACGACTTTTGCGGTCCACTGGACGACAGAGTAGCGCTCTTGCCCCTCTGTTTGGCAGACGAAGGCCTTTGATGGTAGGGTGACGCTGTGCAACAACAACAAAACAGCAGGAAAAATTGGAATTTTGGAACTGGGCTATACGATTACGGATACAAATTTATGGAAATTTCCTCTTTCAACATGTTCAAAGACAAGTTGACCATGTGCAGTGGAACGTTGCTGTAACAAACAACGATATACCAAACAGTCAGCATGCACTTTGGCTTCCGATTTTTCTGTACAAAATATGTGGCCGCAACTGCTATAACGAAGGACCGCTAGACTGAACAATTTTCATGGATCCCGGGATGTTCATTATAGAAAAGTTCTACTGTATTTGGGAAGGCCACCACCTAAGTGCTGGGTATCTCAGATAGTTAGAGCATGGTTAGAGCACCGGTACAGCACAGCATGCAAAAAAATAGCCTCCAGAGATCTCGGGTTCAAGTCCCGGTCCAGTCAAGTTTTCTTTGGCATTTTTTGTTTCCCCCCAAACAAAATTTTCTGGAGATGTCGGTGTTTGCTTACGAGGTTTTCTGGCCCCTGCCTGCCTCGGTGTAGCCCTACTCGCGCTCTTAGGGCGCACGGACTGCGGAGTGGCACACGATGCCCTGGAGTCGATTCGCAGTTCGTCTTCCTCGTCAGAATGGTCAGAAAAACTGTCGTCTGAATAAAATGATTCCTGAAAAAAGAAAAGGAAAAAGACATGCGTTTATGAAGGAGGTAACATTTACAAGTTACAACTCAGTCTATGACTCTACTTTGTACATTTTCATTTATGAAAATTACCAAATTTAGAGAGGCTGTTTCAATCCTAGCAGGACCCTTCTCACAGGCATCAAATTTTATAGTTGCGGTAACCGTAACCCTCCGACCCTCGGGAGGATGAGGGTTACGGTTACCGCAACTACAAATTTGAAAGTCATTTGTTTATTTACTTGAAACTTTTTTTGCAAAATGCAATTTTCCATTTTACCACACGTCCAATAAGCAGTTAGCAACAGATTTACATTTTTTTCTTAAACTTCATTTGTTTAAATTTAAGTCGTTAATTGTTGCAAACTGCAATTTGTGCAAGTACTGAATAAAATTACAATCTAAAAAATGTACAGGGTAGGGTTTCAATCATAGCACAGTATCAGGACTAATCTGCCACTGAAACAGGTCCTGCTAGGAATGAAACCTTAGTCCTTCTAAAATGCTGAGGTCAAAATTTCAAAACAAAATCAAATTAATAAATAATAAAACTTAGTAAACAGTAAAAGTAAAACTCTATTTCCTTTTCTCTTTCTAAATCAATCGTTCAATGCTTACCTCAGGTTCTATGCCTTCAATGGTGGGCATTTTCCACCACTAAGTAGGCTCTTTAGGGAGAGACCACACACTAGCTGCTGGCCCGGTGAAAGTAGACAAATATCCCTTCAAATTCGAACAGAACTACGTCCACAAATCATGCCTCAGTCAATCCTAAATGCCCGGCGCCATATGTACACAGTGTACTTGCCAGACAACCAAACAACAAAAAATTGTGAAACCCAGCTCTAGAGAGAACCGCGAGCCGAATTTCTTCCACCGTCGACAAGAAGGTCTACTCCCGTGGGTGCAAAATTCTGAAACACTGTCGGCATTAGGATGCATGAGAAGCCATGAAGACGTAAACTGCTGGCTGGGTTAGGGTGAAATTCAAAGCAAAAACACGGCGCAATTCTGTCACGTTTCTAGGCAATGTTTACCAGACGACGGGCGAAGACCCGATAGTCCGTTGAGTGGAATTTGAGTGAACAGCGCCCTCTTGTGACCATCTGTAACCAGTTCCTTCAACAATAATAAATAAATTTCACAAAATAATGGTAATGAATGCCCGTTCTTCGTGTAGACTTTGCTCGTAAACATGCCCGCAAAGATTACATTGTTTACTCACTGACTGGCTAACGCCATAGTTTCTGTCTGACCCTGAAACCCCAGACACCGTACATGTAAGTGCCTTTTTACACTGCAGTAAACAAATTGTACATTTTGTTCGTCTCTCTGCGAGAGTTGACCAGGCATTGGACTCTTGTGCAAGTGCAAGTCAAACAGGTTTCCATCGCATTGATTTTGTGACTACACTACACGTGCATGTGGCTTACAAGTTACATTATACGTGCAGGCAAGGATCCCCAAAATGTGATGTGTACTCGTTTGTTCATCTGCGAGTTCATCCTCGTTTAAGTGGTAAGCGATCTTGTTTATGACGATCTCAAATTTTGGATTTTATATTTTTGATCATCATACATTTATTATTTAACTTTGCATCTGGTCCTTTAATTCTTTCCATTCCTTTGAATTGAAGCAATGAAGGTACTGGTACGTACTTCTGACTTCAGCACGGGTTATTTCGTGGTTCAGAAAGCTGTCAGTGTCAGTGTCTGATGATGGCAGCTCATTTACAAAGTGACTTGGGTATAAAGTGGCTTAGGTATAAAGTGACTTGGATATATAATAAATTGACTTGGGTACAAAGTGACTCAGGTATGAAAATGCAATTGGGTACAGGGTACAGAGTTACTTGGGTACAAAGTGACTTTGGAAGTTGGGTACAAAGTGTCTCGGGTACAAAGTGACTCGGGTACAACTTACAAAGCGACTTGGGTACAAAGTGACTCGAGTACAAAGTGACTCGGGTACAATTTACAAAGCGACTTGGGTACAAAGTGTCTCGGGTATGAAGTGACTTGGGTACAAAGTGACTTGGGTACAAAGTGACTCAGGTACAAAGTCAGTGACTCGGGTACAAAGTGGCTCGGGTACAAAGTGGCTCGGGTACAAAGTCAGTGACTTGGCTACAAATTCAGTGATTTGGGTACAAAATCAGTGACTTGGTTTCAAAGTCAGTGACTCAGGTTCAAAGTCAGTGACTCGTGTACAAAGTCAGTGACTCGGGTACAAAGTCAGTGACTCGGGATTCGGGAACAAAGTCAGTGACTCGGGTACAAAGTGACTCGGGTTCAAAGTCAGTGACTCGGGTACAAAGTCAGTGACTCGGGTACAAAGTCAGTGACTCAGGTACAAAGTCAGTGACTCGGGTACAAAGTCAGTGACTCAGGTACAAAGTCAGTGACTCAGGTACAAAGTCAGTGACTCAGGTACAAAGTCAGTGACTCAGGTACAAAGTCAGTGTCTCGGGTACAAAGTCAGTGACTCAGGTACAAAGTCATTGACTCGGGTACAAAGTCAGTGACTCAGGTACAAAGTCAGTGACTCAAGATTCGGGAACAAAGTCAGTGACTCGGGTTCAAAGTTAGTGACTCGGGTCCTAAGTCAGAGACTCGGGTACAAAGTCAGTGACTCGCAGTGACTCGGGAACAAAGTCAGTGACTCACAGTGACTCGGGAACAAAGTCAGTGACTCTGGTACAAAGTCAGTGACTCACAGTGACTCGGGAACAAAGTCAGTGACTCGGGTACAAAGTCAGTGACTCGCAGTGACTCGGGAACAAAGTCAGTGACTCGGGTACAAAGTCAGTGACTCAGATACATTCAGGGATTCTTATATTGTCGAGATACATGTAATGTGGTTGTTTTTAGCTAATCCAAATTTATTTGGATTCTCCTCTCTTCCAGCCTTACCGAGACCCGGTTACAGTGCTTTGAAGAATTCCTGAGATTTGGGCTTTCTGCTAGCACCAGCCGGGTATTACAGACAGTCTTTGGGATGGGAGGCTGTATGGGAGTAGACCAGGAGAGCAAGAAGGCTCGCATGCACAGTGAAGCCATTGATAAACAGCTGATTGAGATGTCCAAGGAGGAAGAACACATAGTCAAACTACTGCTTCTTGGTGAGTCATTAAAGCCCCTACACAACATTGGTGGAGGTCAAAGAATAGCATCCATACGTTGTCTGATCCAACATACATGCATGCATGAAATAGCACACCTGTGAACATTTCAGCTCAAAATTGAACCGCTTCATTTGTTTCGCGACAATGCACATTCAACACCGTACTGTTCTCACTGAGAAAAGGTTGGCATGGTTACCGGTAGGCCCCCCAAAAAATTCTGCTTCCGATTACCTGATTACATGCCATTTCAAAATAGGGTAGGCACTTGTACTGTAGGTTGGGAATTATTATTTTTTACACAATCATACCGGTACATGTCATATGGAGGCATCTGCATGTCAGCATGTGGTCAAGCCTTAAGGGTACCGGTAATAATAAAACGATCAAATTACACATTGAGATTTTTATCATCATTGTTCCCCGATAAAAACTTTAGGGTCGCAGGCTAGAAATAGGGTCGGTCGGGTAACCGGAAGCAGAACTATTTCTTGTTTTGGCCCTTAGGCCATAGAATATTCTTAATGGAAGGATTTGAATATACTTTTGAACCCAGTTGTTCCTTGGTTATTCTGCAAGGTGATTCTGTCTGAACGTTGCCCTTCCAGGTGCCGGGGAAAGTGGCAAGAGTACGCTGGTGAAACAAATGAAGATCATTCACAGCGATGGCTTCACTAATCATGAGCTCATGAGCTTCAAGGTGAGACTGGCCTCAAATCCTGTCCCATTCCCTCCCTTTCTCTCTCCTTTTTCGAAACAAAATCCCAGCCCAAAATCAGGGATGTAAGACTCCCGTAATTTTCCACATTTGCGGATTTCCATAAATGATTTTATTTATATTTATAATTTTTTTTTGTTCGGTCAAACAGGTATCTCAAACTGCTCATTTTTATCTGTTAAAACCCTAAAAACTGAAGGGTGCCTGCACCCCTGTCGTGAATCTCTCAGCCGCGTAAGCACTCACTCGAAGTCGCATCTCTCAGCCGCGTAAGTGCTCACTCGCAGTCGCACAATTGATTCACCTTCAGTGTTTTTCAGGAAATTACTTTGTCGGTCACTTACATCCCTGCAAAATGTGTTTACCATGCCGACTGGCCAAATCCAGATTCCATTGTTTGCATATGGCCCAGTACTGGTATCTATCGTCGGAAGTTTTCAAAAATGTTAGCACTGCGGCAGTATGAAATTATTTGCAGTGTGATTTGACTTATGCATATCATGCATAATGTACAATTTGGCTACCTGTCCAGTGTCACACGTTTTTGAAACTTTTATTACATATTGATTTATTTCCCATTTATACTGGGGAACCCATTCAGTTCTATAAAATGAACTGCTCTCCCATGAGTCCTAGTGAACAATTGTAAAAGGTAAGAATACATACTGACACTGCTACACTGTACATGTACAACTGTACATGTATGCAAAGAAACATCAAAAGGAAATTAGACCCCAAAATATCAAAAGGTAGCCAACAAATTGATTGAGATTTTTAAAATGTGATTAGTTAAAAGGGATAAGATACTTACCCTACTTTTCATTGTATCGTCATACTTACTTTTCATTGTATTCATGGTCCTGCCCTTGACTTGCCCTATCCTTGACCATAATCCTTCAAGATCACTCAGGTCCTCAAATGATTACTGGTTGTTTCTGTACCAAAATGTACAATGTAAAATCCTACGGGGTGAGGTACTGTACTTCGCCCATGCTGGGCCTGCATTGTGGAATGAGCTGCCATTGGAAATTTGTCAAATATGAGGACACCGTGTAAATTCTCTTTTGTGACTTGTGAGTATGTGTGGTTCTGAAAAGAACCGGAGGAACTCAACGTTTCGAACAGTGTACTCTGTTCGTCTTCAGGAGACTGCTCAGTCTACATGGTGTCACCGCAAACGTATTGTCCTGCTATTCTCACCATGCAAACCTTCAAATCTCATTTGTCAAATATGAATGTTAAAGTGTTTACGAATAACCTCAAGACATTTTTGTCCTCTACCTGTTTCGAGTAATCAGCATTGGCTTTGTTCTCTTTGTTTGTATGTACAGTACGTGTTTTTATTGTTATTTTGTAATCAAGGCTTCATCAAGCTGTTTGTGGAAAGAGAGCCTTTAAGAGCATCTTGATTGTTGGAGTTGGCACTCAAGAAACAACGATTATTGTTATTGTTCATGTACCTACAGTACATTGTACGGTTAACGTTTTCTAGGGAGAAATGGAAAAAGAATGCTTGTCACTGGACTTTGTGTGAGAGAGTTGTCCCCGTTCTAAAAATCCAAGTGCTATTTCCCTGTTGTTGTCACAATGTCTGACATGTCTGATGGCCGCTTTAAAATCATCTTCTGAAGTAAAATCATCTTCCTCAAAAAAGTCAATTGTGGACAGGGCGCTACTCTAGTTGATTATCGTTAAATGTACAAGTATACAGGTACATGTACATGTATAGGACTAAGCATCTCCATTCTACTTGTACACTAATGTCATGGCACAGTTTTCGGGGAGGGGGGGAATGCGGAAGGACTGTATTTCACTGGAATTTGTGTGAGTGTGAGAAAGATTGGTCCCAATTCTGACACACATTATGCTGAGTGTTATTCTTGTTCCCTGTTGTTGTCACAATTTCCACCACTTGAGCCGTTCCATCCATTGTATTGGTTCCAGACAAAGCAAGCCGCAATGCAACCGTGCTCTAATGTGTCAGGGCTGTGCTTGTGGGAGAAATGGTAGCATTTTTAGTCTAAGGCTTCGTCCCACCTTTATACTAATAATATTTAGTTTTTGCACAGATAAAATGTGCATACTGGTATAGTGTCTTCAAAAGTAACCTAAAGTTTATATGTTTACATGTACATGTAAGTAAGTTGTATATGTAAGTTTTCTCTTAAAGGCCCAATACAACATTGGGAAGATCGGAAAACAGCAATGTCCACAGATTTCCTTCCAATTGAATTTACACAGTTTGTAGATGGTCATGATAGAATCGTCATATTGAAATCTTACTGTCTGGGATGCTGTACTTCCCTAGAAATCTTCACTCAAACATTGACAAATAGTTTATTACTCGCAAGTCACTAGCTATTTCTTACACTACAGAATGGTGCAAAAACCATGACGTTTTTTTACCTTTTTCTACTTTCTCAGATCATCATTTGAGCTAAAACCTTCGCAGGATTGCTTTTTTATGTTTAATGGTTTAACACAAACTGTGGCAATCTCTTGACCTTTACCAATGTTGTATTGGGCCTTTAAAGAGTGCTTTTTTATTGGGCCATTATGGAGAAATGTGACATACAGTATTATGGACAATTTACAGTACATGTACAGTATGTGGATACAAGGATAGTTCTGTAACATAAAAGTGAAGTTTTCAGTTTGTCTGGATTTTTTTTTAATTTTGCCTACCTCTTAAAGACTGTATCTACCTGCAGTTTACCGGTAGTCACAAGGAATTTTAATTTGTTTTAATCTATCGATACCCTTTGAAAGCACCTCTCCAAAAAAAGAACCACTGTTGACACGACCCAACCCAGGAATCTTTAAATCATTCATATACCGACTTCTTTTTTTCCCACTAACTGGTTTTCTGAAGTTGTTTGGGTGTAGAGTCCCTTGGCAGTATTGATTTCCTCCCCAGTATTGATCTCGGCCTCACTGCCAACTTAATCCCTGAAACGTCTGACTCAACCCATAAACACCCATTCATGCATTCTTTCTGTGAATTCTCCCCCTTCATGTTGTATTTGTCATGCAAGGACTCAGCAGTATTTACAGGTGAGGAACAGGTCAGCGAGACTATCTGCCCGATAGAGATCTCGCTACAAATGATAACAGACCATATTTTTAGGATGCACAAAAAACAGGATTTTTTTTTTTTTCATTCAAAGGTGGCAGACCATGCAAAATTGGGGTTGTTCCAATTGATAACGCTTGACTGGTATTGAGGCTTTTTTACTATTTTTTGCTCTGTTGTTGACTTGTTGTGGAAAAGGACTGTTTTTCGAGGCACGTCTTGGTTTTGGTCAAGCATGCTGTTGAACTGACTGACTGATTTGATCGCAATTTTTTAGGACGTGTTTTAAGCCAAGTTCCCTTCGTACCAGTACTTAGTTTTGAAAAATTTAGGGTTGTTTTGTGAATTTAAAAAAATTATAAGTTTACCCCAAAATTTTAAGTGCATTCTACATTTTAAGTTTAAGCTTGTATTACAGAAATGTTGCCGACTTTTGCTGCCCTTAATGACCAAAAATATACTTATCTAAGCCCAATTTAGAACATGTTCCTCAAAAGACTAAGTTGAGGTAGAGACTACTTCTAGCGTTTTTGTTTTTTAGCAACAACTAACTTACTATTGTACAGTGCTTCATCAAATGCAAGCCTACACTGTAACACTTATAAAGATTAACTTGAGGTAGAGACTGCATTGAGCTTTTTGTAGTCAACAGCCAATTCATCAAACTGCATTTGACCAGACGACTTTAGGTACGGACTTCATGAGCTTCTTGTAGCAACAACTAATTCATCAAATGATGCATTTGTAAATTGTACAGACTGTCTTGAGGTACATGTATAGACTGGATGGGCTTTTGTAGAAACCACTTATAAAGACTGATTCATCCTGAGATAGAAACTGAATAAGGAGCTTTCTTAGCAAGAGCTACTTCATCAGCTGCTGATTAAGCAGTGCTCAGGGAGAACTTGAAGGGTACATGTATGCACAAAGCCTTGAGCAAATAACTTTTGAGGTTCACTGCCCTCCTTCACTCCTCTTGGTTATTTCCCTCCTGATGATACAACAGCAGGCCCCTATTCACGACTGGGAAAACATGTCACTCTCCGGTCTTATTGACGACCTGCTCGGACAGTTAGCTCACACAGTGAATGCACGCCGGCAGTCCATTCATAGCTTGGCTGGCCTTATGGGGACTCATTTCAGATCACCTGGACATTAAGCTCCCAGGTTTAATTGATTGTGGACTTAGATTGATTGGATTTGCCCCAGCCTGTTAATAGTGGTTGATTTAGACAAACAAGTGGATGGTTGGAAGTGCTCTACTGTGGGATTGAATGTTGACTCTGAGCTGTGAAGCACACAGTGTACAATTTCACACAGTGCCAAAAATAACCAATAGGGCTGTTCCCACTACACCAAATGAACGCAATTATTTGGATTGCGATTTGAATCGCGATTTCAACTCCACTTTTTTTTTTGGTGGGAACACAATAAACGCAATTTTTAGTGGGATTTGAATCACGATTCGGGCTCCACTAAAAATGAGACTTTTTAAAATAATTGTGTTTATTTGCGACGCGATGGTTTTTTTAAGCCCATGATGCATTGCGCAAGCATGGCATTTCCTGCCAGCAGCTTACTGCAAGGAAGTGCAGCACAGGGTTTGTTTACTTTCGTCAGCAAGTCCTGCCATTCCCGCTTGCGCAGCGCGACCACATGCTAACTGCAATCGGCTCGCGTTTATTTGCGACGCGATTATTTGGCCTGTGTGGACAACAAAAAAAAAGTTTTTGAATCGCGATTCAACTCGTGATTATTTTCGTAGGGGGAACGGCCCTAATGCTGGCAAAGTTAGTTTCCCCAGCTGCAGTTTTTTTTTTTCCTATTTTGTGAGAATAGTGCCCCTAAATTTTTGAGATTTGCATTTTTCGGTCATTTAGGTGTGAGACAGTTTAGCATTTTTGTGTCATTGCTAATCATTAAATTACCTTTCCAATGAAATGCGACATTTATTAGCTTTTTCCCCGCGAAGCGAAAAAGCTATTGTTTCATTCAATTTTATTTAGTTTATATTCTAGGATGTGCACTTAAACTGTACTAGACTATTCTAGACTGAACAAATTGCATGTCACAGCACTGCACACACAAAAAAACGATAATAATAAAGGGTGGAAAAGGGACTTTAAACTGGAAATCAGCAAAATCAATATCCAGTTACTGTACTGTTACCTCACGTAGGATTGCCCCCCCCCAAAAAAAAAAACCAAAAAAAAATTTTGTCAGAGAGCTCTTCAAATTGATTGAATGAAAAACAATGAAATATGTATGGACACAAATATGATAATAGCGCAAATTAAAACTAAAACATGTACACATAATCACACATTGCTCACACAATTAGAAGTACATTTCCTCTTTTTTTTGTCGCAATATATTGAAGCAAAAAAAGGAATAAAGAAATGAACAGGCCTAACATATGAAAATTGAAGTGTGTGCAACAACAAAAGAAAGTCTGCATCATAGATTTAATTAAAAGCACTTTGCAAATTGTTGTACAATATTGAACACACTTTTACAGTACTGGCATTAATCATCTTTGCTATGGAAGCACAGTGCCAATTCTTTTTAAATTGTGTAACTATGCACATGTGTGTGTGTAACTGTGTATGCTGTCAATTACCGGTAATTTTTGAAACTCTGCATAGATTTTTTGTTAGGCCTAAACTTCCTGTGCGCTCACAATCTAATAGTGGTCCTTGGGAAATGTAAGAGCCATACAAAGTACATGTACTTGGAGATTCTATTTGTACATACTCAGGGGGTTTTGTAATAGAAAGGAAGAATCGTGCAGAACTGAAAGGCAGACAAGTGTTCTGAAATGCTTGTAAACGGTATTTGTTTCTTCCTCTCAGCATTGTCCAGTACTTTGATTACTGTCTGGTGCATTGATCAAAGATGTCCTTGTCTTTTGTCATCAAAAGTGGAAAACCCACATATATAGCCAGTGTTTCCCCTTGTACAATTCAATTCAATTCAATATCTATTCATCATGCAGGCCTGAAATTCTTCCTCTCGGTTTTCACTATAAAAAACTGCATTTGTATATAAAAAGGACTACAGTACATGTACATTCTAATCCCGGATTCTCAGCAGGACCTTTCTCAAAGACAGAATATGTTTCGATCCTAGCAGGGCCTTTCTCAAAGACAGAATATATTTCGATCCTAGCAGGACCTTTCTCAAAGACAGAATATATTTCGATCCTAGCAGGACCTTTCTCAAAGACAGAATATATTTCGATCCTTGCAGGACCTTTCTCAAAGACAGAATATGTTTCGATCCTAGCAGGACCTTTCTCAAAGACAGGATATGTTTAGATCCTTGCAGGACCTTTCTCAAAGACAGAATATGTTTTGATCCAAGCAGGACCTTTCTCAAATATAGAGTACCGGTATGTTTCGATCCTAGCAGGACCTTTCTCAAAGATAGGATATGTTTAGATCCTTGCAGGACCTTTCTCAAAGACATGATATGTTTCGATCCTAGCAGGACCTTTCTCAAAGACAGAATATGTTTAGATCCTTGCAGGACCTTTCTCAAAGACAGAATACATGTATGTTTCGATCCTAGCAGGACCTTTCTCAAAGACAGGATATGTTTTGATCCTAGCAGGACCTTTCTCAAAGGCAGGATATGTTTTGATCCTAGCAGGACCTTTCTCAAAGACAAAATATGTTTCGATCCTTGCAGGACCTTTCTCAAATACAGAATATGTTTTGATCCTACCAGGACCTTTCTCAAAGGCAGAATATGTTTTGATCCTTGCAGGACCTTTCTCAAATACAGAATATGTTTCGATCCTTGCAGGACCTTTCTCAAAGACAGAATATGTTTCGATCCTAGCAGCTGAAGACTCTTACTGGACCTTAACTATTTTTTTACAAGACCTACGCCATAAATAATTTAAAGAACACACGCATTTGGCTCGCAGTGAAAGGAATACCATGAGAAAATGCTGTTCACTTGTACAGGTATTTGAGCGTCATTTTCTTCATGGTGCAAGAAAAAAAACCACGAGACAGCCAGTCCAGTGCAGTCACACTCGGCACTAGACCGACGCTGAAATCACTAGACTCGGTCCACGGTCTAATGGATATTTCGAGCCCTTCCCCTGTACGGTACCTTTCCTACAGGTACATAATTATGTAAACACTAAAATATATACGTGTACAGTATGTACATGTACATATTATGTGTACATGTACATGTAGGTACATATGTAAATTAATTAGGGCAAAATAAATAATTGTGGCAGTTAATTTGTCTTCACTCTCATTTGTGAAAATAGCAAAGTAATGAAAAGCTTCATTTTGATCCATCATAAGCTGCACGTACATTGTACATTGTTCATGTACCACGGCCAAGTTGAGTGACAGAGCATGCTTGAATAAACAGTGATGATGTTTCTCTGTTTGTTGCAGCCTGCAGTCCTTGACAATCTTCTCAGCTCCATGAAGTATGTCCTGAACGGAATGGGAATGCTCCGAATCCCGCTAGCCAACCCAAGAAACAAGGTAACATACATGTGTACTCCACCATTGGAAGCATTGCTATCTTTTTTCTCTGTCCCCAAATTATCCAAGGAATGCAAACTGCTTACGGACTTGTGGCCAAAAATTCACACATTTCCAAAAATAATGGACCCAGCCTAGGCCTCAGGCCCTGCGGGACCTTTCTCTGAAAGACAGATAGAATTGTCCTCTCTTCTGCCGTCAAGAAAGCTCCTGCTTGGATAAGAAAAGAAAGAACAGGCACTTTAAATTGTTCACACAAAGTCTTACAGTATTTGCACTTGCAGTGTTCTCACAGGGACTTCGCATAAGCAAACAATTTCTTTGTATTTCCCAAGAGAGTCAGTTACTTGTCAGTTACCACTTCCCTACCATCATAAAAATCTCCCCAGACACTAGCCTTTTCCTTTGAATACTGTCCAATGGTGACCATGTCTCCATACACTTAGTTGTAGCAGTTTTTGACACACACATGTACTGTACATGTAGAGCCGTGTCCGCACTGGACTTATTTTTTACTGAGCCTGGGGTAACATTCCAATGGGTAAATCTTCCCGGCGTCCGCACTTGAACTATCGACTCGGGTAAACTAACCGAGACGATTGGTAAAACTAGCCAACTCAGGACTGGTGCAACAAACGCTGCTCTTTGGCGACTGCTCTCTGGTACATGTACATGTACTGTAGGTACGTGCCTGTAGGTACGTGCCTAAAAACAGCTGTCAGGTTTTTTTACTATTAAGTACCACACGTTTTTGGGTTTTAAACTTACTTTGGTAAATCTTAAAATTTAGTGGGCCTGACGTTTCGATCCTCGGCAGAGAGAGAAAGGTCCTTTGAGAAAGGTCCTGCTAGGATCGAAACGTCAGGCCCACTAAATTTTAAGATTTACATTTTGGTAATTTTAGTCAGTAAGCAGTTTGCAACATTTTTGTATATCACCTTACTTTGGTAGTTTGAAATGCCTTTAGTGTAGTCTTGGTAAATGTTTTAATATGCCGCCCAACTCTAGTGTACATGTATATTGATGCAGTTGCTCTTCGGAAGCAAATCGACATTGTCCTGTTTGTGTTGTCTTGGTTTTTCATAGATATACGCTCAGACTATTCTGCAATGTTATCGTTGCTTCGACGATCGCATTAAGATGCGAACCTCCATCGCCATGGCGTTACTTGCACTGTGGAACGATTCAGGCATCAGAGCATGTGTAGCAAGGGGCCATGAGTACGAACTCAACGATTCTGCTCTTTAGTAAGTGCATGGATATTTTCTGCCAATAGAGGGCACCCTTTTTTCTAAGCAAAAGGCTGTGTTCAAATATGTGAACTATGGCTGTAAATAACACTAGCCTATTGGAATTAGACGCTAGATAGTGACTTTTAGAGACCCGTGTGTAAATTGCGCATTTAGCCAACAAATTTGTACATTGGCCTTAGACTGTTGGGGTGCCACCAATAAAGTAGGCCTTGATGCCCCTGGTCATTGCCTTGATGCCCCTGGTCATTGCCTGGGTGCCCCTGGTCATTGCCTTGATGCCCCCTGGTCATTGCCTTGCTGCCCCTGGTCATTGCCTTGATGCCCCCTGGTCATTGCCTTGATGCCCCTGGTCATTGCCTTGATGCCCCTGGTCATTGCCTCGATGCCCCCTGGTCATTGCCTTGATGCCCCTGGTCATTGCCTCGATGCCCCCTGGTCATTGCCTTGATGCCCCTGGTCATTGCCTTGATGCCCCCTGGTCATTGCCTTGGTGACCCTGGTCACTGCCTTGATGCCCCCAATCATAATTCTATTTTGCATTTATTTGTTTCCCAGTTACTTTGAAAACATGGAGAGAATTACATCCGAGTATTACAGACCGAGCACGGTGGATGTTTTAAGGGCAAGAGTCAGAACTACCGGGGTTATTGAGACCCACTTCAAGATCAAAGGCATCATATTCAGGTAAGCATTGTGCCTCAAACTACCAAGGTCCATACAGTTCACACTATACAAACATTGGGTTTTTTTTTGGTTCACGAACACACACTCAAAAGATAGTGACGCAACTTATCCCGACCTGATTGTGGGCAGCAGTTGTTGTAAAAGGAGGGGGGCATGCCACAGCATTCAATGAGGTCAAGCTCAACTTGAAATGAACCTAAGTGGAATGATATGTCCGATACCCTGATGCAGGTTTATTGAGCTTTCTTTGCACTAAATCTAAGCACAAGAAAACTGACGTCCCTGTTGAGTTACCGTGACCTTGATGCTAAAAAGGCCCGAAAGTTGTCGTGGAACTTTCCACTCAGCCATGGTAACTAAACAGCGCCCGCAATGTATGACATTGTATCAGCCATTTGCGGCACATAAACATTCCGCCAGTGTAAAAGAAATAAGTTCCAAGTGGCACACTGGCAATGCAAGGTAGAATTACTCTCCGGAATGTCACAGTAAGTTGCCGCAGAAGAAAAGGTCCAACTTCTTAAACCTCCATTTTGTATGTGCCGTACATGTACATAGGGCTGTAGAAGCCATTCAGTGATGCCTGGCCTGGCTCTTTGCTTCACAGGATGTATGATGTCGGAGGTCAGAGGTCAGAGAGGAGGAAGTGGATTCAGTGTTTTGATGATGTGAAGGCTCTCCTGTACGTGACTGCACTGAGTGGTTATGACATGACGTTATTTGAAGACCCAGAAGTGGTGAGTACTGCACCGTATTATACTCTTAATTGTGCAATTGAATCTTTTACACTCTCGGAAAAAGATGCTTTAGGAACATTTTTCATGCTATGGAAAACAAAATATTCACTCTTTGGGGGAATGAAGTCATGCTCTTTGACTGGTAATTTTTTTTTATACACAATTGGAATTGTTATTATTTTTTATGAGAAAATTATCACTCTTTGAAAAAAAAATTAACATTATTTTTGTTGCAGGTTTGTTCATAGAAATGCAATACAATGGAATTGAAAATCAAGACATTTTCAGTGGAGAAAAAGAAACGTCACCAACAAATAAAATGAGACAATGCACAAGTACATGTATACACTGTAAACTGTTCTTCATGCACATCTATGTTATTAATTTTTTTTTCAAACTAAACGGTCCCGGTACAGTCATAGTTTTTGTTGCCAATTTTTCAATTTAGGCAATTTGTGTAAAAAGCAAAATGAATTTGACCAGACAGCCAGACCAGAACTTGAACCCAAAACCACCGGTATAACACTGTAACTTTCGAGTCCTGAAAAAGTCAACTCATTTTTGTTCTTCTGAATGTTTACTTTGAATCGCAGAGTGCAGTATTTCTTACTTTCAATGTGTACTTAATAAGAGGGTTTTCTTTCATTTTAATATTTGTAATAACAATACCAAAAAAATGGTGCAAACTGCTCACTGATTAAAATTACCACAATTACACGAATCACATAAAATTAGAGGGCTTACATGTCCTTTCCAGTCCTAGCAGCACCGTCCTCAAATCAAGAACGCAAGCAAGCCAAGCAATTTGCACTGTACGTGTACATGTACTTGTAGAAAACGTATGTGTTGAGGCTTCTGTCTTACATTTAAATGTAATTACATGTATGTACGAGTCCCTGGATCAGGCTCAGGCTCAGGCTCAGGCTCAGGCTCGGGCTCGGGCTCGGGCTCGGGCTCAGGCTCGGGCTCAGGCTCGGGCTCAGGCTCGGGCTCAGGCTCGGGCTCAGACTCAGGCTCAGGCTCGGGCTCGGGCTCGGGCTCAGGCTCAGGCTCGGGCTCAGGCTCGGGCTCGGGCTCGGGCTCGGGCTCAGGCTTGGGCTCAGGCTCAGCCTCAGACTCAGGCTCAGACTCGGGCTCAGGCTCAGGCTCTGGCTCAGGCTCAGGCTCAGGCTCTGGCTCAGGCTCAGGCTCAGGCTCGGGCTCAGGCTCGGGCTCAGGCTCGGGCTCAGGCTCAGGCTCGGGCTCGGGCTCAGGCTCGGGCTCAGGCTCAGCCTCAGCCTCAAGCTCGGGCTCAAACTCGGGCTCAGGCTCAGGCTCAGGCTCAGGCTCAGGCTCAGGCTCAGGCTCAGACTCAGGCTCAGGCTCAGGCTCAGGCTTCATCCCCATCAGGCAACAACCTGACATTTTGAGACGCAGTTTTTCCCTGAATTTGAAAGTTTGTTGTCCTGGTCAGTACAGAGTATTCACCTTGAGCCTGCGGTCTGA
The DNA here is from genome assembly GCA_949987565.1 of Luidia sarsii. Classification (NCBI taxonomy): domain Eukaryota; kingdom Metazoa; phylum Echinodermata; class Asteroidea; order Paxillosida; family Luidiidae; genus Luidia; species Luidia sarsii. The sequence continues at coordinate 7,822,383 of OX465104.1, read as the reverse complement.
AGCAAGTATCATTTAATGCCAATGGCAATCAAATGCATAATGGGTGAGAAGAATGAAGCTCAGGCCTAACAGTCGCAGCCTAAGCCAATATTTCAGAAAAGGGCCTTAGCGTCTGTCATTAATTTACCATGATTTTTGGCATGGGTTGCCCAACTTACACTTTTAATGGGCCAACTCGGGTCAAAATCATGCTTTGAAAAATGTGCACAAGAACAATTGCCTACGTGTGTACAGTATTTGATGTTTCTTTGCACATTACTGTAGGCTTCTACTTTCTACATGGACATGCACACAACAGTGCTTTAAACTCAATCTCTATCCAATCTTTGACCAATGGAACCTGAACATAATACATGTATGCACATCACATAATATACTAGCCAAACTCATCTTCTGAGCAAATTCTCAGTCGCCACGTCAGAGTCATAGAAGTGGCGTGGAAACCCTGGTTGAGAGTGTAATTCAATGAGGGTTGTCAACACTCGACATACATGTACAATAAGAACAACATGCTCAGTGTACACAGTTCTTCATGTACTTCATCACTTTTGTCAGTTTGTCAATTTACGATTGAAAGTTGGACATAGGGAGTGGTTTGACATTGATGATTTGCACACGGCTCCTTTGATGACGATTATGCATGGCCATCACTATGCTCGTATCAAACACTCGCACATCGGGGAAGGTGAGGGTGCAGACTCGGCACGTGGCCCGCCAGAGTTGGCCCGCCTTCTTCCTAAGGGTGCAGCGGCACTTGGCGTTCAGCGCGCAGTAGATCCAGGGATTGCAGGCCGAATTTGCGTACAGGAGGCAGGGGGTCACCACCCGGAGGGTGTCGGGCAGCGTCGGGGCGTCGGCGAGGCTCTGGACGACTTGAGCCAGGCAGAAGGGCGACCAGGTCAGGAGGTAGACGCCGAGGACCAGGGAGATGGTGCTGGTGGCGCGGAATCGCTCCACCTTGTGGCCGGTGAAGCCCTGGGCAATCCGCAGGACCAGGGCGTGGATCAGGCTGCGGTGCCTGCGGACGGCGCGGAGGATGCGGACGTACATGAGAGCCATCGCCGAGAAGGTGCCGCCGAAGACGCCGACCAGAAAGAGCAGGGAGAAGGCGGGCCCCTCGGGCCAGCAGAGAAACTGGTGGGGGGAGAGCCGATGATAGCCGCCGAGACCGACGAAGGGCAGGAGACTGACGGCTAGGGCCGACAGCCAGACCAGGAGGACGTAGAGAGAGGCCTTCTGCAGCGTGATCATGTACAGATGCTTCAGAGGGTAGGCGATGGCCACGTAGCGCTCGTAGCTCATGGCCACCAGGGTGAACGACGACCCGCTCAGGAGCAGCGTCCGCAGGAAGCCCATCCCTCGGCAGACCGGGTCCGGGTGCGAGTCCCTCCCCTGTCCGCCACCGTCGCCGCCCGCCGGCTCGGTGCTCCCCGCTTGAGCGGCCCGGTGGATGGCGTAGGGCAGGACGGCCGCGCCGATCAGGAGATCAGACAGGGCCAGGTTGGCCATCAGCAGGCGGACCGGGCTCCGCAGCTGGCTGCTCAGGCCCAGCGTCAGCAGGGCGAGGAGATTGCCAGCGAGGGTCAGGGTCGCGGTGACGGCGTTCAGGACGACGGAGGCTCTGACGGCTGCCTGGCTCTCTGCTGCCTCCATCCTGTCACAGTAGTCACCGCTTCCGAGCCCAGAGAATCCAAGCCCACTCCCAGAGGAATCTGTGAGAACAACGTTCGGACGGCTCCCACGTCGACTCCCACTACACTTTGCGCGTGGGTGAAGATTGCCGTGTTAGTCTGAGCGATGAATGGTAACGACTTGACTCACTTGAGGATGATACTTGAAGGGGACCCAGTTAGCCATGTCCATGATGACTTTCATCATCGGTTCTAGCGTAATGAAAATATCCAAAAATTGACCAGAGGGCAGACGAATGGGAAGCAGTCTTACTGCATTGGCACCCGTGCATCCGTCAGGCAAGCAGTATTAACCGAGTGTCATTTGTAGTGTTCATCCAAGTAACCTCTCGCCATGAGTTAGAAAGCACGGCCCAGCCTTGTGGCGCTTTTGTCCGACGTTGCTCATTTCTCGTTGCGACCTATAGGCAGCGGTGTGCGCGCCGATTCAAAAGCTTGTGCGCTGATAATCCGATAATGGCATGCAGTGTGACATCACAATGACGCTCTAAAGTTCTTAAGGACACCCCCTGTCCATGCCGAAGCTCACCTCCAAAGACTTCACAAAGACTAGCCTCCCCCTGCTGATAAACAAGGGCGTACGCACGTATCGCCTCCAAGCCAGAAGGGTAAGAGCAGTGCCTTTCCGTGATTTCCATTTGGTCAGGCAAGGCTACGTAAGCACGTATACTTTGAATGCCATCCCATTTAATTCCTGACACTGCTGACCTCTGTCAGATCACAAAAGGTCCCAGCAAGCCACCGCCTCGAGAAACTGACCAAAAACCTACTGTGCAGCATCGTAAACATACATGTATTTACAGCTATTGCCGCGAAAATTAAATTGATGGACAGAGAATGACGTGCGTGGGGGGTGTAGTGAAAAGAGATTGGGTTTGTGAATGGCATACAGCGGGGAGGTTTATTGGATAAAGGCTTGGGTTGGAAAAATGGCCATTTGGGGGAGAAGGGGGAAGGCGGAAAGGCGGAACGGAAAATTTGCAAATTATCTCGGAGTCCATTGGCCTTTGTGGTGTTGGCCTTTGTCTGCACTTTTCCCCTGCAATCTGTCTCCATTATATTTGCCTGCGTGCATGCAGAAATTCTTCTTTTTGTGCAAGACACAGCACAGCAAGCAAATCATCTAGATGCTTCACGATCTGATTTTACCATAATAACCCAGTACCACGAATATCGTTTACTATTTTATGTACATGCAGAATGTTTTCTTTTTGTGCAAGACATATCAGAGCAAGCAATCATAAATACATAAATGCTTCGCGATCTGTGCAGTTGAATTTTACCATAACCAATATCGTTCACTCTTTTATTTAAATGCAGATTTTTTTCTTTTTGTGCAAGACATATCATAGCAAGCAATCATAAATACATACATGTAGATGCTTTGTGATCTGTGCAGTTGAATTTTACCATAACCCTGTACAATGAATATCGTTCACTATTTTGCATAAATGCTGAAATTTGTCTTTTTGTGCAAGACATATCACAGCAAGCAATCATAAATACAAATGCTTTTTGATCTCTGCAGTTTTTACCATAACCCAGTACAATGAATATTGTTCCCTTTTTTGTGCAGTGCAGTTGAATTTTTTTTCAGGCTGATCCTATGATAAAAGCAGTCGTGCGCACTGGAAATGGGCCCGGCTGGGATATCACCAAAACATCAGCTGGAGAAACGCCAAGGAATATTTGATAGAAAACTTTCAGAGAATACAGATTCAAACTTTCCTGGTCAAATGTGAGATACATGTGTGACGGTACTTTCTTGTACACTCTTGTACACAGTGAAGAGAACTGAGACAAATCTGAAAAGGGTTACCTTTTGCTTTCCTCATTTTACTCCATTTCACTTACACTGTACCTCCGATTGCTCTCCACAGAATCGTCTTAGAGAGAGCCTGAACCTCTTTGAGTCCGTCTGCAACAACTGCTTCTTCAGAAACACCACCATCATCCTGTTCCTGAACAAAGTGGACCTTTTCAGGCAGAAGGTTCTGCACACGGAGAGGCAGTTGAGGTTATACTTTCCTGAATATCACGGTGGGTTGAGCTCAGACTATAACGGCACTCGGCCAGCCGGGCAGCTAGCCTGTGTCAGTAGCCTGTATCATTTATTAGAGTGGGGGGGGGGTGGATTTCACAAAGCCTCGCAGTGCATCGTAACTCAACTTACGATGGATAACCCTTTGTAAGTTGTTTTAGGCCTTATGGTTTCTGTACATCGCTCATCGTCTTGCGATTGATCGTAGGTTGCGATGAGTTTGGTGAAATCGCCCACTCTGTCTACCGTGGATTTATAATTTGCTTTTTACGTCTATGATAATGTAACTCATTGAGTTTGTCTTACCTAAACATGTACCGGTAGTCATACTTTTTTCCCTCTCACAAAAACCTGGAGATACTAACTGTAGTTTGTGGTTTCAATGAAAGTTTGACTTACTCAATGTGCAATAAGCATTCAGCACTGCATGTCTGCTGAAAAAACGCAGGCAGCTGGCATACAATTCACGCGCACGGCTTTCTAGTGCAGACGTCATAATCACGTCATAAACACCGAGCTGGTAAAGGTCGTGTGGTGGATTCAAATCTGTACAGTAGCTGCTACCACGTTCAATCATAGATGTAATATGAGTTCGGTGTTGGTCAGAATGTCATTCTGTGAGGGTTTGCCTTACTTGACGAAGTTGACATACAATTAACCACTCTGCGCCGGACGCCGGGCCCATTCCTAAATTTTCCTGTGCCGATGACCAACATATAGGTTTTTTTTATCAATGTGTCATTTTCAAAACTCACTAAATAATAGGAAACAATATACCGGTACACTGTACCTGTGAAATAATTCAATTTTAAAGGTATACTATGTGTAGAAGTGAATCAAAGCTGGCATAATTTGGATGTTGGTGTGGCTTTTGTCACGGGATTATCCGGCCGAAAAAAAAAGAGCCTATTGTGCGTTGTCAGTGGAACATAATGCGACTATGTGAGTAGCATTTGGGTCATTGAAATCAGTAAGAAGTATGGTACTTTTTTTTGTCAGTGACTTTGTTTAGTTTGTTCAGACGTCCTTCTCATTCGACGTCTGCTGTTAATCGCTTCATTCTTGGCAGGTCCCGACTACGATGTGGAGTCGGCGTGTCGCTTTGTCCGCAGACGTTTCCAGGACGCCAACCACAACCCCAAGAAGCACATCTACCCCCACTTCACCACGGCCACGGACACGACCAACGTGGAGGTTGTCTTTCAGATCGTCATGGAAACCATCATCCGGGAGAACCTGAAAAGTGCCGGGATGTTATAGCGGGGGGGCGGGGGGGGGGCCAAATTGGCCAAGAAATGATCTTCCGTTCCGGTTTGCAGGGCAAACTGGAGAAGAGGAAACAAATTGGCAGTGCTGTTTATGCACGGTGCGTTTGGGTCCATGCTACTTGTCTTTGTGCAGTATTCCTGTGTACTTCGCTTGCACACGCGTGGAGGAGTAACCGCTTCGCCGCGGGTCCTTCCGTATTCAGAGCTACGGTGTTGTGTTGCTAAGGCGCAGTGTGGTGTTGCTGTGCAGCCTGCAACAAAGCAGAGCGAAAGTCACACAGACGTCCAGTTGTGCCAGGTTTGACCCGCCTGTGCGCACGGTGCACTCTTATTGATTTTGTTTGCGAGGAACTTATTGTTCACGAGAGTGAACGAGCAGAGTACACACTACCCGAAATTGTTGAGTTACCCCGGCTCTTTTCAGAACCACACTCCTCGAGAGAGAAAAGATACATGGTGTCACCGCAAACCTTCCACTAAGTTTTGAAAATGACGCATCTTTCGAAAATGTTAAAAAAATTCATAGCATCCAGGACGCGATATTTTTTTTCCATACCACATAATATTCGCTATGGGCCCATATGTTTGTGCACAAACAAGGTATGAAGAATTTAGTCTCAGGTCACTCAGATTGTTCACGTGCGTTGTATTGGCTGTGCAGAAACCCTTCTAGGCTGTGCAGAAAGCCTATCCCTGGCTTTAACTTCAACTGGTATAGCCCCCTCCCCTCCCCCTTGCCCTCACCCTGTAAAATGTTTGTGCACAAACATATGGGCCTATAGTGAATATGTGGTACGAATTTGGATCCAGGACACCAGTGTAAATGTTCATCCACAGCCATTTCACCCTGTAAAATGTTTGTGCACAAACATATGGGCCCATAGTGAATTATGTGGTATGAACAAAAAATTGGATCCAGGACACCAGTGTAAATGTTCATCCACAGCCATTTATGAGTCCCCGGATGAGGCTTGGGCTCAGGCTTTGTCCCCGTCACTCAAAGCAAACATGGTCACAGTTTAACTTAGAGTGAATGGACTATCTTACACAGCACCATTGCTTTTCATAATGCTGCAGTTTTTGGTGTAAATATTTAGCCAGTGTTCCCCACTGAGTAATTTTTGGCTGATTCATAAAAGTTGATACAAATTTTTATAAGGTTTTGTAGTTGAAGGTTATTATTTTTTTTTCAAATCAGGGATAATGTTTTTACGGCTGACTTTTTCCAATTGCGTAGGCCTAATAGATGAAATTTAAACTTTATAAGAGACTTGTGCGATAGTACTTTATTCAGAAAGTACAACATGATTTAGATGTATTTTTGCAGGTGAGACTGTTTTTACTTTGAAATGATATTTCATTACTGTATAATATCAGTACCCAGTACTCACTGGATTAATTGAAGAATCCATTTCTACCCTGATAAATTGTAGTCTAGCGCCCTCTTGTGTTACACCCAATACAATTTCCGACCATTGTCAGGCCGTTTGAAGCCAAGCAATGTCGAAATCCTCCATTCAATTCATTTCGTGGTATTTTCTATGGTAGATAGCTTACACTTTCTTTCTTTTTCAAAAACGGTGAGATTGCATCAAAAGAAAGCATTTTTTGGAAATTATCTGCAAAGGGAGACATTTTTGGAAATAAGATAAACATATCTTCCGGAGGTGTTTGCCATGGACCAAATACATCTGCAGTTGTGTGTCTTTGGAATAGTATTCTACCTGGACCATGAATGATATTCACATTTTGATAAAGGGTCTTCTGTGTTAAATTTAAGTTCTTAAAGCCCCTACACAACATTGGTTGAGGTCAAAGAATAGCATACATACGTTGTCTGATCCTACATATGCATGAAATTGCACACCTGTTAAAATTTCAGCTCAATCTGCCAACCGAGTCTCGAGAAAATCGTGGAAACCGCTTCATTTGTTTTTCGAAAATGCAGCATTCAACGCCGTACTGTTCCGAAAAATAGTTTAGATCTCAGTGAGACGTAAACAATTTATTTTACTCTTTTCTCCCAAAATACAACATTTTAGGCAGAAATATTTCAGTGCAAGGTTTCTACCATAACCATCTTCAAACTGTATACGTTTCATGTAAATATGTTAACATTTCTGTTTTTCGATCTTACCAATGTTATGTAGGGGTTTCACTCATAAATCTAAGATGTTTTATTCTAAAAGTGATATACAAAATGTTGCGAACTGCTTACTGACTAAAATTACCAAAATGCAAATTTTAAATCTGTTTTTATCCTGTGAAGGTTTTCCAAAAAAATCCTTCATCCTTCAGTCATTTTGAAAGCTCTTTTATCCATGTCTAGTTGATCCCTATTTTCCTCTACCCAAACGTCTGCAAGTGTGAATTTATCCGGACTGCAATCGTAGTAGCCGAAAACAATTTTTGAAGAAAAAAAAGTCTGCAACTTATCCTCCTTGCCATTAGATAGATAGACCACGATAGACCCGTAGATATCATCAACTGGGTTTTGTTTTGCCAAAATTTGAGACATTCCAGAAGAAGTAGGTGCTGTGAATCGAGGAGGTTTTTTTTGTCTGTGTTTTTTATCCCTCGGGTTTTTTTTTCTCCAGGGTCAAGTCGAAGTTGTTGGTTTAATTCAACTATTAGTTATTACATGCAATTGTGTGGTTTTTGTGTGTGTGAGTATCGTTTAAAATGTTTGGTTTACTTCAAGCAGGCACTGTGAATGTAGAAATGTTGTTAAAAAAAAAAAATTGGTAGGCGATAGTTGTTGCTTGCACAGCACACGTTTGGTTTTGTATTCCTGACGATTAATCTAAGACCCTGTGCCTATAAGGAAGATGTGTGTACTTTACCCAGACGCCGGCTAGACTGCCATTTTCCTTTCCATTAATACAAAAATGTCACATTGGACTCAGAGGCTGTATCACACGAACTTCCACACCTTCCAAAATCATCTGTAGTGATGTTAAACAGGAAATTGCAATGGTGTTATGTTGTTTTTTATCTTTCGCATCTTCAAAAGGTTCAAGGTTGATATTGTATTCAAAATATCTCCAACAAGGTTTCAACATAAATCCATGTATTCATTAATTCATAAACCCCCGAGAGTCCCCGAAAGAATATTATAGGCCTACCAATCATTCTGAGTTTAATTTTTTTTTAGTATGTTTAAAGAAGGATTTATTCTGTGCTGAAATACGTATGTATAATACATACAAATGCTAGCATTTGTGTGTTAGTGTTAAAAGATAGTCATGGTCACAATATTTTTGGCAAATAATGTGTAATGCGTTGATATGGCATGGAACATCGTTTTTGGTACTGAAACTGACCATGATTAACAGTTGAGTTTAGTCAATGAAATTATCCAAGGGTAAGATATTTTCCCCTTATTTATATGTATTAGTTAAAATGTACATATCACCTTGCCATTTCGTCAATGCCAAAGATGTTTTTTAACTTATTTCTTGTTCTTCTGAAATGGTCAGACTCCGTGCTCTTTGAGTAGACAGGTTTGGGAAAAGTTCGAAGTTCAGATGTAGCCTTCCTGATTTGGATTGACACTTGTTTTGAAAGCCTGTTCTTCCACTTAGATTTCGATGCCGTGTTGGTTCTGTTCCGTGTTTTGTTTGCAAAAGTGAGTAATGTATCATATTTCTCGCGCAAGTTGTCGAGTGCGTTTCAATGTTTTGATCGATTATTTCTATTACAGCAAGCAAACAGATTCGCTTTGCTCTGTTTGGAATGCGGACGTCATTGGACTCGTAGGCTTTTTACGCTGATGATTTTAAAACTGGATTCTGGCACAAAATCTGTATCTGTAAATATTTGTACAGTCCGTTCTGATCAGAAATAAAGCAAAGATGTCACATTTTATTTTGTTGTACGTGTTAGATCCGCATGGGTGTGAAAATACGAGTATTTCAGACTATTGATTGAAAGGAGGTCGCAAGCGAGCGGCTGCAGCTGATGCCCGTAGACTCGTGCGTTATATCCAGCCGCAGCAAGAGGCCACGTCCGAATTCATTGGCTATGGCTTGCGAGAGCATAGGCGTCTATGGAAGTCGCTAGCTTGCGGCTGCAGTCAATTCTCCCAGGCCGAGGCTTCGTCACCGTCTAACAAAACCTGAAAATTCAGGTTGTGGCTTGTTTCCGAACTTGATGGTTTGTTGGCTTGATAGGTACAGGGTATTCTCCAAGAAACTGGGCCCAAACGCTTGTTTTAAATGCCGGTGATATTGATAACGAGTACGATAAATATGACCGAAACCTAAGCCCGAGCCTATAAGCCTTCATTCCGAAAACGGCCATAGACTCGCGTGTTCTATCCAGCCGCAGCCATTAAATCTGGAGTTCGGACATGGCACAATTAGTGGTGCAGCCAACCAATGGAATAGCTCTGCACTAATTAAATATAAAAAACACCCACATTTGATTAGCTTATTTAGGAATAATTTATGCTTAGAACAACACGGGAGTTCGATGTTTTAGGTTTTTGTCGAATTAATCGGAAGATTCGGGACCTCAAAATGTTGCATCATTGGCTACTGAAGTGGAGGGATATGAACCAACTCCATGGTTTGGGGAAATGGATTACTGTTTATGAGTGATGATTTTCTTTTGGGGTACCTACAATTAGCGAAAACCCCACTCAGCTACAGGATCAAACAATCTAAAGTAATCTTATCTTGGAGATAAAGTTTCAAGCTACAGTTTCCACTACCGTCAACGAAGCTTTTTTTTAACACTTGGTAATGAAAGCTGGTTTTAGTGTGCTGCACATTTGGGTGCAGCCATAGAGCTCTATAAATAAACTGGAGTGCGCACTCCCCTATTATATTATCATATCAACGCGCGGTACGAACGTGTGCCGACATGGACGCGCATCCGTCATTACCAAAGAGGGCAACTTCAGCTCGAAGTGCCCGGATGTCAGTAGCAATCGCGCGTAAAAGTATAGCCGAAAGGTTGTGAATGCGGAAACTAAAATATTATATATCTTTTTTTTAGTAATGAAAGGAAACGCCATCAATACCTCAAGGGATTGGAAAATTTTAATGCCCTACTTTCTTTTGTAAAGATTGTGATTTCTTGGAAGAAAATACTTAAGTACGCTGTGCGTGTGTGTGTACGTATGCTCCCTTCGACCATTCCTCCATGCTTCGACGCGTCGCATTTGCCACGAACGTATAATTTATAATTACATATTATTTATAAATATACGTGGCATTTGCCCTCTTTGGTAAGGGCGTCGCAGTCCCCTTGTCGGCACTCTAGTTTATTTATAGAGCTAGAGCTCTATGTATGGGGTACACGCTAAGCGAAGTTATACATTCAATGTATACACAAAGGTTAGGGTTGGGGTTAGGGTTACGGGGACTTGCAGGTTGTCGCGCATGCGCATATCTATGTTCGAGCTAGATTTCTTCAAATTGATAACCATTATGATCGAACCGGTATATAAGTCAAGCGCGACCTATAATTTAATAAGTTTAAGGGTCGGAGGTGAGAGCGCCACCCGTCGTGTTTGGGGTTCACGACTTAATACGTCCCCCACCCTTTATTTAAAGGAATCCATGCCTTAATTGTGCGCATTTGCTCAAAAAGAAACCCAGAAAGAAATACTATACAGAGCCGATATAATTTTTGACATAGGCCCTAATACCATGGCTCCTCTACCTCCATGCTAATACCAGCTCATTTAATCACCATTTTATTATTCCATGACTTTTCACGATCTTTTCCCGAATTTACATGACTTTCAAAGGCTTTGTATCTTGGACGAGCGCCAACTCTTCAGATGGATATAGCAAACTATTCCGATTCTCGGCGGAGATGATGCATAAAAATTGATATCTCGGCAGGCCATAGCCTGCCTGCACTCCTTTGAGTTTACTGTAGCGCCCTCAAAGTTTTGAGTAAACTAGCCCCCACATCCAAGTAAGATTTTTTGCCATCGTGATACCCTTTATGATCGCCTTTATGTAGATATAATGCGACCATGTAGCTAATATAAACCTTAAGTCATTTTAACGATTTTACGAGTATAAGCGCTAAAATTATCACAAAGGAGAAGTTGATATTGCAATATTAGAGTTGTAAGAATTAGTCAGAAATGTACAGAATTGGAGCGAGTCTAAACAAAATGGCCGCGCCCAGTTAGTGAAGGCATGCTGTGCGTCTTGAATAGAATGTGTGCTATCAAATGATCATAAATTTGATTCAAGGACGTTTTACCTTAAATGTAAGTGAAATAAAATGAGTTAGGAATACTGTACAGAGTCATACTACTTTACTAGCCATACTTATACTATTTTTCATGGATTTTAATATTTATTTGACAGTGAAAACACATGTGATGTATTGTCTGATAATAAAATGTCAAATTGAACCATTTAAAAAGTCTACGACAGCGTACGACTAAGTTAAGTACTACAAAAAAGTAAAAGTACGATAGTTGCACTAGCTAGTGCGGTGGATAAAAACAAAAATCGTTTAAGAGGAGCTCCTAACGGCCCAGTAACTCTAAGTTACTGTAACCCTCATCCCTCAGGCTCAAGGGACCCTCAACTTCGCCAAGGTCGCAGACCTGAGATCTTCGGGAGGATGAGGGTTACGGTTACTTCAACTACGAGTACGAGTACGCTTACTCGGACTAGTACAGCAGTCTCTGACCCTTCATTAATTGTAGCCCTCACAGTCAAACTAGTCACATTAGTCTTACTCTAGTCTTTTTTTAACAATTTGTACAACGATAAATAAAAACACCAAAATTAACTTAAGTGAAACTAAACACGTAGAAGGGCTATGTTACCATAGGCAGTTAATAATTATGACCAGTTGAAATGAACTAATACAGTTATACTAATTTAATAGTAATATAACTAAGTGATATACAAAAATGTTGCAAACTACTTACTGACTATTTAAATTACCAAAATGCAAATCTTAAAATTAAGTGGGCCTGACATTTTGATTCTAGCAGGACCTTTCTCAAAGGCAGAGTAAAGGCAGAGTGACCTCTGCCTTTGAGGAAGGTCCTGCTAGGATCGAAACGTCAGGCCCACTAAATTTTAAGTAATATAACTAAACTATATTCATTTATTACACTGGGGCCTGTTTTGTCCTCGTAGGCTGTTGACTTGAGTTACAGGGCACTTGGATGCACACGTAACTATGAAGAATTGTTCAAGTCGATGAACACAAGAAATCTGAACTTGAAAGCAGGATGGCATCCAGATTGGTGAATAGGATGCATCGCCTGGCCTCGCTTCCTACTTGGTCGACTTTGAGGTGGGTTCGTCACGTCAGTCTCGGCCGATATGGGAGCACGTCCAGTCAGTTAGCAACAGAACGCGCCCTCGCTGCCCCGTACCGTCACGCCGAGCCCTCCCCGACGATGCCCAGAGGTCCTCCTCACGTTTGGCACGCTGCCATCGGGCGGAGAACATTCCAAACAGCCTGCGGAGATCGCAGGCCAGCCATCCACCCGGCGCACCTCTCTCTCCTTCTTCCGGGACTAAACCCCCCGCTGTATCTCCAGACTCCCAAGCGATTGCTCAGCCTCGGTCAGTACCGGGGCTCTCCGCAAAAGACAGACCAGTCGAAGGAGCGCAGGGCGCTGAGAGAGTACGAGAGGACTTACTCCGCCGCTAAGAAGTATAGCCGGAGGAACGTCGCCGAGCTTGAGGGGCAAGAGGTGGAAACCATTCCCGAGGATCTGTCACCGGAGGACACCTTTGGCACGCTGCTGACAGATAAGCGCCAGGAGGAGGTACGGTGGCCCAGAGCGGACCCCTCTTGTAAAAAAAAAAGTTTTCTAATTAAGCAAATCTTGAAGGCATGCATGGCGCAATCACAATGTGGAAAGCTTGCGGTGCGGTGTCATCTGTTTCAAGGAAGAGTGCAGGTCTGAGAATAGTTGCGGTAACCGTAACCCTCATCTTCCCGAGGGTTCTTGTTCAAAAACAAGATTTTTCCCTAAAGACGGGTAGTCTAATGCCCAGTCATTTTTCAGTACAGTTTCACGTACGATATGAAGGCTGTGCATGTGCAAGGTTCAATGGCTGGAAACAGCGAAAATCAATCAAAGTAGTCTTTTTATCGTTAAAAACCAAAAAAAGCAAAAAAAACCCCTGTTTTTGATGCGGCGGCCAAAAAAAAGGTGCAGGTGGGGATGAGAAACCAATATTTTTTTGTTTACTAGGCCTTACAGTGAACAGATTAGAGTTCCATGAACCATGCCGCTTTTCTTGGATTCAGCAAGCCGCCTTTGTGCAAAGGGTTTGAACGACTCCTCAACCATGGGCGTTGCTTTGTCTTCAGTTTCTCTCTGCAGGGGATGCGTTTGGTCTCGAGGAGGAGGAGGAGAGTGGGGAGGACAGAGAGGAAGAGGCCGTCAGACCAACGGGAAGACGTAACAGTCCCATCTGGTATGCCAGTCAGATGAAGAAACTGATCAAGGAAGGCAAGGTACGTAGTAGAATAACAGACCCGTGACCTTTGCCTTGCGGCATATCCCAAATAAAACAGTTCTCCAGATGGCGGAGGTGGTCAAGATCAGTGACAACATGAGAAGAAGAAGATGGAACTGGATCGGCCATGTGCTGAGAAAAAACCCATCTGACGACGGCGCTATGGCCTTAGAGAGGAAGAAGGGAAAGAGGTTGCCCCAAAACAACACGGCGACGTATGGTGGAGGTTAAATGAAACGGTGCGGACTGGAGCTCCTGGAATGCGTTGCACCGTGCAGCCTCAAACCGACCCCAGTGGAAGGCTGATGTCCTAGCCTTATGTGCCTTTTAGCACAGAGAGATTTAGTTAGTTAGTTAGACCTTTGCCTTGTAGACGGGGCATGTGGCATGTGAAGTCCACAAGTCCATGGATTTCACTCATCTGGGCTCCACTCGTCACTATTCATGAGGCTCCCCTGAAGGATAGCACTTATCGCGGCTGTTTCCACTGTCCAAATACTCACGATTTGAATCGTGATTCAAAAAACTTTTTGTCTAATTTTGAGATCTAGGTAGCATTAATGTGGATGCAGCCTTCTATCATTATCAGGGCCCTTCTCCAAAACCGGTCTTAGGCTTCGGCTCCGGCTTCGTCTCTTGTTATCCAAAAGCTGAAAACAGGGGTTGGAGTTCTTTGTTGAAGCTGAGGCTTTGGATTCTTGTTTCAAAATGCAGTGTAACATTCAAAAATGATGCCAAAGGTCTCCCGTTTTCATGCCTTGCACCTTAAAATGGACCGAAAGAAAGAAACACAAAGCCGGAACTTGAGCGTAAGCCGGGTTTTGGAAAAGGGCCCATATTCATCCAGGTGTGGTTGTTGGCGCGCTCAGAATCTCTTTCCTCCACTGCAGCTGATGGACGCCATTGCCATGCTTGAGACTCGCATGCCGAAAGAGGACCGGGTCCAGCCGGAAGAGATCCACTACAACACTCTGATAGGAGCATGTGGCAGGGAGGGCTACTCCAAGAAAGCGTTCAAGCTTTATAATCAAGTGAGTGATATTTCCCATACAGTGTGAGTGTGTATACTGCAATGACACCATGATGATATCAGCGCAGATCACGAGATGTAAGCTTAAAGGCCTTATACAACATTGATAAAAGTCAGAAACTCAAAAGATTGCCACAGTTTGTGGGTTAAACCATTAGCCATTCCAAAAAAGCACTACTTCGAAGGTTTTAGCTCAAATGGTATTCTGAGAAAGTAAAAAAGGGCAAAAAACCGTCACGGTTTTCGCACCGTTCTGTAGTGTAAGAAATAGGTTGTTATTTGCGAGTAATAACTATTTGTTGATGTTCGAGTGAAGATTTCTCGCAGACCGTAAGATTTCAACATGAGGATTCTATCATGGCCATCTACAAACTGTGTAAATTACCGTAGAAGGAAATATGTGAACATCGATGTTTTCTGATCTTCCCATTGTTGTATTGGGCTTTTAAAAAGAAACATACAGTATGTATACAGCAGAGTGCAATGACACCATGATGACGTCAGCACAGATCACTTAAAGGTCCAATATTGATATAGTCAACTAGTCTTTGCCGGGTTGGGGGGGGGGGTGCCAGTCGGAAGCAATTCAACCGTCAACTGCCCGGCAAACACTAATTGACTATTAGGGAACCTTAAACAGAACGGGTGGAGTGACCTCTGACCCTTTACTTTACAAGGGGGAACCACATTAGTGTTGTCAAGTATTGCTGGATTCTTTATCTCCTTGAATAGACTAAGAGTTTCCATTGTCGACACGGTTACCATTAGGTGTAAGCCCGGCGTGGCGCCCTGCTAGCGACCAGCGAGCATTACGCAACGTACTTCCGGGTTCTTAAAGGTCTACAGAAATAGGATTTGAAAAAGAGCTAAAAACTCTCCTTAGGTAATGTTCACAATATAATCAATACAGGATTGATTTCTAACATTTTTGTTCGCACCTAATTTCGTCCAAAAACATTGAAAAAAAGTCAAACAATTCCCCCTGTGAGCATATGACGTCACACACAGACCAAAAGCAACCGAGTGAGGCGATCGAAATGCTGAGACGATAAAGTGCGCTACTGTGCATGTGACAGTGAGGTATTTACGGCTGATCGACAATAGAGACAATGCAGGGCCAGTGCAAAGCGCATGACCTCAAGGCTGACCACAAATTCTGTATGTGACGTAGTACGTTCGTCTCCAAAGCGGGGGGCACAATTTTCGGACCAAAATATAGCGTTTTTTGGGGCTAAATTAATCATTTTTGGTCTCAAAATTTTGATTTCATTTTGATTTCTGTATACCTTTAATTTGTAATTGTTTACATTGAATTGTGGGTATCCGGGTACCGATGATTTCAAAATTGGGGTACCCGGTCCCCCCCCCCAAAAAAAACCAATTTTGCCCAGCCCTATTGTTTTGCCATCGCGTTTTCTTTAAGATGAAGAAACGCGGACTGACCCCTTCAGATGTGACCTACACCGGTCTCTTCAATGCCTGCGCCGAGTCGCCCTGGCCGCTGACCGACGGGATAACCCGGCTCAGACACCTACACTCCCAGCTGCAGGACAAGGGGGCGCGGCCCAACCAGATCGCCAGCCACGCCATGATCAAGGCCTACGCCAAGTGCGGCGACCTGCCGGCGGCCTTTGACCTCTTCCGCGACCTGCTGGGAAGCGGGGCCCGGCTGAGCTCGGAGAGCTTTGCCTTCCTTCTCTTCGCCTGCGCTGGGGACAAGGAGAGAGGGTTTCTGTATGGCATTGAGGTAGGTCTTGTGGCATTCTGCTCTCATCTTAATAATACCGTTCTGTCATATGTGATATTGCCTCACATATAATCAAGCATGCAACTCCGTTTTTTTTTTAATTCGGCCATAAAAAAATTAAAATGCGTAAAAAAATATATATATATATTTAAAAAATAAAAAATAATAATAAAAAAGGATATTTCTTCTCCCCTAACTATTATTTAAATCACATGCTGAGATTAGGTTAAAAACTTTGATGTTTACTTTTCATTTTGTATAAACAAATATTCAATTTTCTGGGTAAGGTTAAAATCGGTCACTCAGCTTAAAGTCATAAGTGGTCAAAAACTGCTCAGAATGCACCACAGAGCATCTAGAATCCAACATTTTGGACCCCAAACCCCACGCCATCAGGGCTTCGTGCTTCGCGCTCGCAGTTTCATTCGGACATTTTCCTTTGTTTTTACAATTCAACAGTTGCATGCCTGTATAATAATTATTACCTTATAGCTGACAACCATTCCTATTATGGAGGAATCATTCCTCCTTTTTTGGTAAACAATTATCACTTTTTACAAGCTCTTGACAACAGATTCCGATTTTTGGCTTTGAAGTAAACATGGGTTCCTATGTAGTTTGGTATGTGATTCCTCATTTTTAGCAGAACAGCTATGCCTTATGTGAGTTACCTCACATATAATATTACCTTATGTGATTTACCTCATGTTATAATGCCTCACATGTTATAATACCTCACATGTTGTATAACCTGACATGTTGTAACACCTCACATGTTATATAGCCTCACATGTTGTATAACCTGACATGTTGTATAACCTGACATGTTGTAACACCTCTCATGTTATATAGCCTCACATATTATTACCTAATGTGATTTACCTCAAATGTTATAACACCACACATGTTGTAACACCTCACATGTTGTTTAACCTCACATGTTGTAACACCTCACATGTTATATAGCCTCACATATTATTACCTAATATGATTTACCTCAAATGTTATAACACCACACATGTTGTTTAACCTCACATGTTGTTTAACCTCACATGTTATAACACCTCACATGTTATATAGCCTCACATATTATTACCTAATATGATTTACCTCAAATGTTATAACACCTCACATGTTGTAACACCTGACATGTTGTAACACCTCACATGTTATATAGCCTCACATATTATTACCTAATATGATTTACCTCAAATGTTATAACACCACACATGTTGTTTAACCTCACATGTTGTTTAACCTCACATGTTATATAGCCTCACATATTATTACCTAATGTGATTTACCTCAAATGTTATAACACCTCACATGTTGTATAACCTCACATGTTGTAACACCTCACATGTTATAACACCTCACATGTTATATAGCCTCACATATTATTACTTAATGTGATTTACCTCAAATGTTATAACACCTCACATGTTGTATAACCTCACATGTTGTATAACCTGACATGTTGTAACACCTCACATGTTATAACACCTCACATGTTATATAGCCTCACATATTATTACTTAATGTGATTTACCTCAAATGTTATAACACCTCACATGTTGTATAACCTCACATGTTGTATAACCTCACATGTTGTAACACCTCACATGTTGTAACACCTCACATGTTATATAGCCTCACATATTATTACCTAATATGATTTACCTCAAATGTTATAACACCACACATGTTGTTTAACCTCACATGTTGTTTAACCTCACATGTTATATAGCCTCACATATTATTACCTAATGTGATTTACCTCAAATGTTATAACACCTCACATGTTGTATAACCTCACATGTTGTAACACCTCACATGTTATAACACCTCACATATTATATAGCCTCACATATTATTACTTAATGTGATTTACCTCAAATGTTATAACACCTCACATGTTATAACACCTCACATGTTATAACACCTCACATGTTGTATAACCTCACATGTTGTAACACCTCACATGTTGTAACACCTCACATGTTATATAGCCTCACATATTATTACTTAATGTGATTTACCTCAAATGTTATAACACCTCACATGTTATAACACCTTACATGTTGTATATTCTCACATGTTGTTTAACCTCACATGTTACATAGCCTCACATATTATTACCTAATATGATTTACCTCAGATGTTATAACACCTTACATGTTGTATATTCTCACATGTTGTTTAACCTCACATGTTATATAGCCTCACATATTATTACCTATTTGCCTCAAATGTTATAACACCTCATATGTTGTTTAACCTTGCTTGCTTTAAATTTTTTATCTACCCGGGGTTTTTTTTCTTTAGAACTTTTTTTTTTTTTGGTATCATTGTTGCAATATGAGTAATTTTTGTCGCAAATTTTGTGGACATATATTTTGTTATTTATTGAGATTTATGGATTAGGTTTTTGACATTTTGATCCTAGCAGGACCTTTCTCAAAGGCAGAGTGACCTCTGCCTTTGAGGAAGGTCCTGCTAGGATCGAAACGTCAGGCCCACTAAATTTTGAGTTTTGCATTTTGGTAATTTTAGTTAGTATGGTCAGTAAGCAGTTTGCAACATTTTTGTATAGCACTCGATTGGTGTATTTTTTATGCACATTTTAAGTTGTGCAGTTCATGTAATTCAGCCTATGGCTGCTAAATGGATGCTACTACTATTGCTACTATCTTGCACGCTGCATCAATACATGAAATTAACATCACACCACGAAACTCACCAATCATCACACTGCTGCTCATTGCTCACAATGCATAACATTTACATGTACCAGTACATGTTGAATAAGTTAGTTCACATACATATTACTTTGAGTGAATGCTTAGGGTAAGTTCACCCTTTTTTGTATCTTTTTTTTCACCCTTGCAGTCAGCAAGCAGCTGCACTTGATAAATCTTAACCTTTGATAACTCATGATCTCTGTCAGTTAGCACCCGTAAAGGCCGTAAATACTTGTTATTGGCGTTTCCGCCGCCGACACGGCGATAACCTGCTGGACAATGAGTTATTGCGCCAGAAATGCGACGTGGCGTGATGCCTCAATTGACTCATGTGTCTATGTGGAAAATTATCTCTTGCAAACAAAATAATTATAGTTAAGGTCTAGTATTCTTCTTCTTTATTTTCTTAGACATATTTCCATGGACTTCTTAGGCGTATATCTTGAGAACAGAAGTGGCTAAATTTAAAAGTGGTTTTGTAATGAATAAGTACTGACATAACAATTGAAGGAAAACAAATGTGATGTCATCATGATGTCATATATAGGGCATTTTTGATTACCCCTATTAAACAATCTTTTATTGACAAAGAACCTTGTGAGCGGGTCAGACAAGTGCCCACAATAAAATTTTAAAAATGATGACAAATGATGTATTTTAAATTAATTTTTGATTATTATATATATGATTTTTATGGTTATTGTCAATTTTGACCAAAGTGTCAGTCAGATCGACACCAAATTTCCCAACTTAAAATGAAGCACATACAAGAAGCAATGACACCATGATGATATCAGCACAGATCACAAACATTTAAGCTCAAAGGTCCAATTTTGAAACTACAGGTACCGGTATGCATCCACATACGAACTCTGAAGAATGCCTGAAGAGTGATATATAAAAGCATGTATGCCTACAAATAAAACTCTTTCATCCTATTGGCAATCCGAATAAGTTCCACTATAAATACTTAGGGGGTGTGAGAACTCAGCTTTTTTGTTTTGATTTTTACTCTGAATTTCAGCGGGTTTTTTTACGGTACCTGCTCTGTGTGAAAGTATAGGTACTTTTAAGTTTCAGCTTTTTTGTGGGTTGGTTTCAGCTTTTTTGGGGGTGGCTACTGCCTACTCACACCCCTGATACTAATGCTTCTAAAAAAAAATTAAAAAATCAAGAGGAAAGCGGAAATGCCATGTGTTCTATTCTCAAACAGAAATATTTACCTAGCTAGTTATACACGGCGTAGTCATCCTTACTATCAGCAATAAAACCCAACATTAAAGACATACTATACTAATGACTTGTTTGCATCATTGTGGTCCATTGTAGACGGCATTAAGCTGAGCTATATTTGGAGGAGAATACATAAGGACTGCCATGGGTACAGGATGTCATATATATTTCAATGGTTTTAGAGTCTTGTAGCTTTGTGGTTGTGTTGGAGTTTATTTTTTCACCTGGTGAAAATCGTTCTTTTTCTCCCGCACGCTCTGTAGTCTGCACAATGTCAGCAAGGAAGTGTCCCGACGATGCATGGGCAGCACTTATACAAATCAGTCATTAAATCTTTTGTCTTGCGGGGAGGTCATATCAGTATCGGAATAATCCCCCACCCGAACAAGGATTTCTCGAGCAGGCAGTTTTTCCTTTGCGATTTTCTGCCGTGTAATCTCGTGATTGATTACACGAGCCGATGTCTAAGAGCACGGTCAGGTTTTTGACAGAATCCTGCTGAATTTGCCAACTGTTTCATCCTATTGACTGCGCCAGGGTTAGGGTTGGCAGAATGTCACAGAATCCCAGCTGTCCTTTACAAGTCCGTCTGATGCCTATGAACTACAAAATGTGAAATATTGTAAGATTATGGAACATTCCCAATCAGTTTCCTTCACTTAGTTTGTTTATAAGACGAAAGCTGTCGCACCAATTACATCACGCTCAAATACTGTACATACACCTTCATCTTCAGAGAATTAAGGTAAAAAATGAGGCAAGCCTGATGTTTCGATCCTAGCAGGACCTTTTCTACAGAAAGGGCCTTTCTTCTTTCTCCCTTGTCAGACTCGCTAAATTTTTGAGATTTGCATTTTTGGTCATTAAGGTCAGTAGGCCGTTTGAAACATTTTACATACCGGTACTTCAAAATCCCCGAGCTGCTATAGCCAAGTTTCCAACAATTGGTTGTCTGCATCTGAATGAAAGTGGGGGTGTGATCATGTGATCCCTGGAGTTATATACAGCAGTTGATGGCTGAATTGCATCTGACTGGCGCCCCCACCCCGGCAAAGACTAGTTGACTATTTGGAAAGGCCACCATCTAAGGGCTGGATAGCTCAGATGGGCAGAGCACTAGTACGCAAAACCAGAGGTCTGGTGTTCAAATCCCGATCCAGCCCAAGTTTTCTTTGCCATTTTATTTTTTTCAATTTGTTCAAAAGTTCCCCTTGAGTCAGTTTTTCCAAGATTAGTTTTACGTTTACGAAATCAAGGTCACTTTGCCACTTTTTTTTTTTGCTTGGCTCATTCTCGCACGGTGCGTTTCCCTTCCAGGCCTGGCATCAGTTGATGCAACGAGGACTCAAGCCGGACATCTACACCTTCAACCTCCTGCTGAGGGTTGCCAGAGACTGTGGCATTGGCGACCCGGACCTCGCCTCCCGCCTCCTCCTGAAGGAGCGGAAAAGGCAGCTCCCCGCCCCGAAGAGGAGGTCGCAGAAGGGTGGCAAGAGGCAAGGATCGTCCCCTCCCGAGGCGACGGCGGAGGAGGAGGAGGTGGAGGAGGAGGTGGCGGAAGGGAGGAGAGACAGTCTGAGCGCACCGCTTCAGGTTGTACCTCTTGAGGTGAGAGATGAGGCGTTCGAGGGAGAGGCGCCGGGCATACAGAAGGGCATGATCGACGGACGCAAGCCCGAGAAGACGGCCTTGTCGGGCAAAGCTTTAGCTCGACCTCGGGAGCAGTTGCCCAACCTCCTGGACCCGGACCCGGACCTCAGCCAAGTCCACTCCCTCACCTCGGTCGCCTCGCCCGCGGACCGCCTGGCCCTGCTGGGTGGAGCCGGGAGCGTCCTGCGCCGCATGAGGGACCACCGAGTCAGGCCGGACGTCAAGTCGCTGACGCTCCTGGCCGAGATGCTCCCGGCCTCCACCGCCGAGGAGGAGAGGCTTCTGGAGGCGGTGGCGGAGTACGGAGTCAGGGTGGACGTGGACTTCTACAACGCCATCATCAGGAGACGGTCTCGGAGATCTGATCTCGAGGCAGCCAAGGTAGTGCATTTGGCCTGTCACTGAGCAGAATCTGCAAGTTTTCTACTTACCACAGATTACCATTTGAGCTAAAAACCTTCACAGTTTTTTCTGTTTTGGGATGTTTAATAGTTAAACGCACAAACTGTGGCAATCTTTTGATCTTTACCAAATTTGTATAGGGCCTTTAATAGGCCTACAGGTGTTTCTAAGTGCACCATTGTCTGTCTACAAATTGCTAACCAGAACTCAAGCCAATGCCCGCATTATGAATCTGTACTTTTCACAATAAATCACACGTGTATAACGATGCAAACGAGATCAAAGACACGGAAAAAGATGGTGTGCACCTCTTTAGAGTTTTGACCAACTCACAATGGAGCCTGTGTGGAATTTGGTTCATGAATTAAGGGTTTTCAACGAGGTCTTAACCACTTCGCGCCGGGACCTCCGAATCCGGAGGTCAATTGGATTGCCTTTGCAACGGGGCCCTCCGAATCAGGGCACCACTATTGTCCACATTCTAAACAAAGACTCTTTTCAGCTTAGAACAAAGCATTATGAATCAGTACAAAGACCCTTTTTGACGCACGTTGCCACATGAATTGCAAGATTAGCAGCAGTAATTGTGCAATTGTGGGACTTTTACTGTGGAGGATCGAGGGATACCGCGCTGCAGCTGAAAGCACGCGGGGGACATTGTCTTTGCATACCACACAGCCCAACGGTCGTCAGTCTGGCATTGGAATTCCCCCCACATTCTTTGCCGTAATCTGTACGCTCGTTTGTGGCCGACCAACTCGAAGATTTGACTGCCTGGAGTGGAGGCTGGAGTCTGCGGTCAGGGATTGTCAGCAGCGTACACGAACCCACACACACACGTCCGTTACGGTCCATTGACAACGCACAAAGGGCCCTTTTTCGAACGGATAATCTCTTGACAAAGGCCACAACGACGTCCGAATTGTGCCAGGTTTTACTCTCTTGTACCCATAGTATACCCTTATTGATTTATTTCACAGAAATATATTGTTCCGATTGTTTTAGCAAGATTTTAAAATGATTCATTGTTCAAAAAACCCCGTATGGCGGTCATCGGCGCTGAAAAACCCCCCGGTGCGAAGTGGTTAAGACTGGTCGAAGGAATGGGTGTTATGAATATGCGCTGGTAGGTAGTTTGTTTCAAAGGGTAGGGGTAATTACTTGATCGCTGTATCTTAAAGGGTCTCTGCAGTAAATATCACAGTGAAGCTCATTTCCTGCTGTCATCTCTAGAGGGATCTGAAGTGTACAAACATAATTATTGGCAAGCTTCTTTTTTCTTAGTGGAGTCAGAAATTGGTCATTCTTTTTTTACCTTTAAAACTATCCTTCTAAAAATGAGGGCGCTATTGTAAGGTCACGTCAGGAACCCACAGTTTGAAAAACATAAGAAAAACGTTAACTTTCAAACTGCACGTTAACCCCCCTGGATTAGGTTTGCTGAAAAACTCATTCACTAAATGATTATTAAGCACACAGTTTGGCAGTAAATCAACAGGTTGGAGGGATAGGTCCGCAGGAAAAACCAGACATTTTCAGAAACTTTTTGTACACAATGATTCTGTGATGACATCAAAAATATGCTTGTGAATATTGGAATTCGCATCGGCATGAAAACTGAAAACTTACAAATAAAAGCAGTTCTGTAGCATGGATTTAAGTGATAAAATGTCTATTGCAGAGACCCTTTCATCTTTTCTCTCCCTGCTTATCTGTCTTTGCCTTTGTCGTTCTGCCTTTGAGAATGATCCTGCTAGGTCTGAAACACCCGGCCTCAAATTCTTTAATCAGTTTTCAAATCTTTTTGTTCCTTTTTTGGGGGAAAGCCTAACCCAGTCTGCCTTATCAAGCAATTATGCACTGACTACAATGTCATGCCACCGAAAGAAATTATTTTACGCAATGTGGATTTGTTATTTAGCCCTTACATCATCGTTTCACCCGTCTTTTTATTTTTTTTTATTCATCTTTATATTTTGTCTTTAGTCCCCAATTTCCAAATTCGATGACGTACCAGCTTCGATGACGTACACGCTTGAGCGACCACGAGAATTGAAGTGTGATTACCTCAGCCTTGCAATCCTGACTCTCTAGCCTGTCCTAATGAAATGTCGCCCATAGGAATAGTAATAGAAATGCACTTTAAGATCTTAAGCACTCACTAACGCTTTCAGCGTTGGCGCACTGATAATGGACTTATTCTGTGCCTCGGGTTTCAAGTCGCCATGTTCAGTATATTATGTATGAGAACCTCAGAACTGCATCTTTTTTTTTCTTTTTTTTTTACCATGGCAGCAATGAGGCAGCTCTTGTCTCTTTTTTCTGTTGTTGGACATGTAGACTGACATGTATCTTGTCTCACTTTCACTTCACAGGCCGTACTTCCTGCGATTCACAAGCAGGGTTTATTTCCAAATCTACGGACGTATGTTAATTTAGCCTGTGAGTGCTCCAGAGCCAAGGATGGCATCCGACTCCTTAAGGATATGAAGGTGGGTCGCGGGGGAGGCCAAGATAAAAGGGGGAGAGGGAGGGAGGGAGGGAAAGAGAGGGAGAGGCAGGGAGGTGTAGAGAGGGAGAGGCAGGGAAAGAGAGGGAGAGGTAGGGAGAGAGAGATGGGAGGGAGAGAGAGACGGGAGGGAGGGAAAGAGTGAGAGGGAGTGAAAGAAACGGGCATGGAGTGAGAGACAGAGAAATGCTGGAAAAGACAGGCGGGGAGAGGGAGAAGGGGTGGGAAAGAGAGGGATGGAGGGAAAGAGAGGGAGGCATGGAGAGAGATAGGGGAGGGAGGGAGAGGTGGGATGGAGGAAAAGAGTGAGAGACAGAGAAATGCTGGAAAAGACAAGCAGGGAAAGAGGGAGAAGGGGTGGGAAAGAGAGGGATGGAGGGAAAGAGAGGGAGGCATGGAGAGAGATAGGGGAGGGAGGGAGAGGTGGGATGGAGGAAAAGAGTGAGAGACAGAGAAATGCTGGAAAAGACAAGCAGGGAAAGAGGGAGAAGGGGTGGGAAAGAGAGGGATGGAGGGAAAGAGAGGGAGGCATGGAGAGAGATAGGGGAGGGAGGGAGAGGGGGGATGGAGGAAAAGAGTGAAAGACAGAGAAATGCTGGAAAAGACAAGCAGGGAAAGAGGGAGAAGGGGTAGGAAAGAGAGGGATGGAGGGAAAGAGAGGGAGGCATGGAGAGAGATAGGGGAGGGAGGGAGAGGTGGGATGGAGGAAAAGAGTGAAAGACAGAGAAATGCTGGAAAAGACAAGCAGGGAAAGAGGGAGAAGGGGTGGGAAAGAGAGGGATGGAGGGAAAGAGAGGGAGGCATGGAGAGAGATAGGGGAGGGAGGGAGAGGGGGATGGAGGAAAAGAGTGAGAGACAGAGAAATGCTGGAAAAGACAAGCAGGGAAAGAGGGAGAAGGGGTGGGAAAGAGAGGGATGGAGGGAAAGAGAGGGAGGCATGGAGAGAGATAGGGGAGGGAGGGAGAGGGGGGATGGAGGAAAAGAGTGAGAGGAAGGGAAAGAAAGGGACAAGGAGGAATTTAGGGACAGAGAAAGGCAAGGAAAGAGGGGATGGAAAGAGAGAGAGAGAGAGAGGGAAGGATGCAGGGAGAGAGGGGAGGGAGGGAGGGGAAGAGAGTGAGGCAGAGAGAGGGGATGGAGTGAAAGAGTGAGATAGAGTGGAAGAAAAGTGCAGGGAGGGAGGGACGGAGAGAGGCAGTAAAAGAGAGGAAGTGAAAAAAAAAAGAGTGAGGGAAAGAAAGGGGCCGGAAAGAAACAGAGATTGAGAGGCAGTGAGGGAAAGTGAGAGGGAGTGAAAGAAAGGGGGATGTGATGGAGGGAAAGAGAGAGGGGGAGGAAGGGAGAGAGGGAGAGGGGCGGCAGGGAGAGAGGGAGAGGGGCGGCAGGGAGAGAGAGGGGAGGGAGGGAAAGGGGGAGAGAGAGGGGAGGAAGGGACAGAGGGAGAGAGAGAGGGGAGGCAGGGACAGAGGGAGAGAAAGGGAAGGCAGGGAAATAGGGAGAGAGAGGGAAGGAAGGGAAAGAGAGGGGAGGGAGGGAAAGAGAGAGAGAGAGGGGAGGCAGGGAGAGAGGGAGAGAGAGGGGAGGCAGGGAAAGAGAGGGGAGGCATGGACAGAGGGAGAGAGAGGGGAGGGAGGGACAGAGGGAGAGAGAGGGGAGGCAGGGAAATAGGGAGAGAGAGGGAAGGAAGGGAAAGAGAGGGGAAAGAGGGAGAGAGAGGG
Organism: Luidia sarsii; assembly: GCA_949987565.1. Classification (NCBI taxonomy): domain Eukaryota; kingdom Metazoa; phylum Echinodermata; class Asteroidea; order Paxillosida; family Luidiidae; genus Luidia; species Luidia sarsii. Next base: position 7,795,888 of record OX465104.1, on the reverse strand, counting down.
GAGGCAGGGAAAGAGAGGGGAGGCATGGACAGAGGGAGAGAGAAGGGAGGCAGGGACATAGGGAGAGAGAGGGGAGGCAGGGACAGAGGGAGAGAGAGGGGAGGCAGGGAAAGAGAGGGGAGGCAGGGACATAGGGAGAGAGAGGGGAGGCAGGGGCAGAGGGAGAGAGAAGGGAGGCAGGGAAAGAGAGGGGAGGCAGAGACAGGGAGAGAGAGGGGAGGCAGGGAAAAAGAGGGGAGGCAGGTAAAGAAGCAGAGAGGGGAGGCAGGGAAAGAGGGAGAAAGGGGGAGGCAGGGAAAGAGAGGGGAGGCAGGGAAAGAGGGAGAAAGGGGGAGGCAGGGAAAGAGAGGGAGGCAGGGAGAGAGGGAGAGGGAGGGGAGGCAGAGGGGAGGCAGGGAAAGAGGGAGAGAGAGGGAGGCAGGGAGAGATGGGAGGCAGGGAAAGAGAGGAGGCAGGGAAAAAGAGGGGAGGCAGGGAGAGAGGGAGAGGGAGGGGAGGCAGAGGGGAGGCAGGGAAAGAGAGGGAGGCAGGGAAAGAGAGGGGGGCAGGGAGAGAGGGAGAGAGGGGGAGGCAAGGAAAGAGGGGAGGCAGGGAAAGAGGGAGAGAGAGGGGAGGCAGGGAGAGAGGGAAGGGGTAGGGAAAAAGACAGGAGGGGGGGATGATAGAAAGGGGAGAAAAGAGGGCATCGAGTTGGAAAAGAGAGAATAGCTGGAAGAGAGACAGACAAAGAGAAAGAGGAAGACCACAGACTAATGACTTAGCTCTGCTGGTTATTCACCAGGAGGCTGGTCTGAAGCCTACCGTTCACATCTATGGAGCCCTGATAACAGCTGCATCACGCAGGAGGGACTACAGGTACCAGACCGAACTCCTGATATGCATGGAAAAGGACGAGGTGGCTCCGAATGAGCGGATCCTGCAGAAACTGGAAACCACAGCAGCGTTTGGATCAAATCCATACAAGGTGAAGATGACACTTAGTGTTGGTCAGCGGTGCAAGACCGAGACCTCAATGTCCTAGACAAAGACCGAGACCTCAATGCCCATGACTGCGACCTCAGTGCCCAAGACCGAGATCGAGACCGAGACCTCAATGCCCTCGACTGCGACCTCGGTGCCCAAGACCGAGATCGAGACCAAGACCTCAATGCCCAAGAAAAAGACTGAGACCTCAATGCCCAAGACCGAGACTGAGACATCTTTGCCCGAGACAGAGACCAAGACCTCAATGCCCAAGAAAAAGACTGAGACCTCAATGCCCAAGACCAAGACTGAGACCTCAATGCCCAAGACTGAGACTGAGGCATCTTTGCCCGAGACAGAGACCATGACCTCAATGCCCAAGACCGAGACTGAGACATCTTTACCTGAAACAGAGACCAAGACCTCAATGCCCAAGACCAAGACTGAGACCTCAATGCCCAAGGCCGAGACTGAGACCTCTAAGCCCAAGACCGAGACCAAGACCTCAATGCCCAAGAAAAATACTGAGACCTCAATGCCCAAGACCGAGACTGAGACCTCAATGCCCAAGGCCGAGACTGAGACCTCTAAACCCAAGACAGAGACCAAGACCTCAATGCCCAAGAAAAAGACTGAGACATCTTTGCCCGAAACAGAGACCAAGACCTCAATGCCCAAGACCAAGACTGAGACCTCAATGCCCAAGGCCGAGACTGAGACCTCTAAGCCCAAGACCGAGACCAAGACCTCGATGCCCAAGAAAAAGACTGAGACATCTTTGCCCGAGACAGAGAGCAAGACCTCAATGCCCAAGACCGATAGAAAGACCTCAATGTGAGGGAGAGAGTGACAGCACATCCAGTGTTCCCCTGCAATCTTGAAAAGCGACCCTCCTTCTTCTTTTTCCTTTTGGGGCTTACAGGCAGACATCAGTGAGGGAGCCTCGCGGCTGCAGGCCAGGCTGAACCATTTCCGTGGGTTCTACACCCAGTGGCTGGGTCGGATGGGGGTACAAGAAACCCCACACCCCTGGCAGAGGTTTCGCAGACCCAAGGAGGAACAGCCAGCTTCTTAAGACTCCAGCGGTGAGACTGAGACTAGGGCCCAATTTTTTATAGAGCTGCTAAAGCGCGAACATTTGCTTTGCAAGACATTCCTTCCCTGAGTATATCAACGAGATTGCCAACCATATTTCACTTAAAATCCCAGTACATTCGAATTTCCTTTGCTATTTCAATAAATTTCTTAGATCTCAGGCTCTTGCTTTGTCCAAAATCTTATCCAAAAGCTGAAACACAAAGACACAGGCTCAGGTTCTTTGATGAAGATGAAGTTAAAGTTTGGGATACTTTTTCTTTGTGAACACCAAGTCCAAAATCCTACATTTTCAGCCCCGGCACTGTACATGTACCTTAACAAAGTAGAGACGAAGCCAGAGTCTGTGTCTTATAAGCATATACTTGGCCTTGAGCTTTGTATCTTCCACTGAATGATTGAAATAAAAGTAATCAATTCTAGCCAACAGCTACCACTCAATTACACAGTAATTTCAAAACAAACAAACAAAGGAAAAAATGACTGGGAACTTTTGAACAAACTTGAATTGAAAATATTTCACATTTTTATTTCACTCCACATGAAGAAAGGAAATTAAAACATACAGGAGGTGTTTTGTTGTAGAATGTTTCCGGTGACACCATGTAAGTCATCTCTTTTGAGAATTATTATGGCTCTGAGTGTGTTCTCTGCCCGTAGTCAGGAGATGATGGAACAGAAACCCAGAAGCTGTATCAATGAGTTTACTCCAAGAGTTACAAGAGTAACCCCTCCTTTGCAAGCCAGTAGGAAATTGAATGAAATGGCTCCAATTAAATATTTAAAATTTGCTTCAAAAATCATGAAATTCAGCAAGCACATTTTTTTCAACAGTCAGAAGGTGTATGATTTGTCCACACTAATGCACAAATTACATTCCAAAAGTAAATGGCCAATGATTTTTTTTCACATTTTTGTTTGTTTGGAGTTTAATGACTAGCCAGACAATTTGAATATTTACCTTAAGTTATTATAACCACAACTGTATCAGTCTAATTTGTATGATAAGTAGCACATACCTTAGGTACATTTAAAGAAATGAAAACAAATCAGGATTATTAGCTGAGGTATATTTGATTCCATCGGACACAAAGTCTTTTTCACATAAAGTCTTTTTCACATAAAGTCTTTTTCACATAAAGTCTTTTTCACATTAAGTCTTTTTAACATAAGGTATTTTTCACATAAGCCTAAAGTCCTTTTCACATAAAGTCTTTTTCATATAAAGTCTTTTTCATATAAAGTCTTTCATATAAAGTCTTGTTCACATAAAGTCTTTTTCACATAAAGTCTTTTTCACATAAAGTCTTTTTCACATAAAGTCTTTTTTGGTATGGTGGTCTAAGAGTGTCTTTACAGAAATAATTATTTTGTAGAATTTATCACGACATAATTATAACATCTTACGCATGCTTTGGACAACAAATGTTCACAATTTTGTTTTCAATATGTCTCTATAAGTTGTTGAGCACTGTAGAACTGGAAATGTGAATGACGTTGCATTGGTTTCCTTGATTAACAATCGGACAGACTTGTGGATTCTTTAATCAAGTCATCGCCATTCATAAAATGATGCTGTAAGTCGCCCCTTTTCAAAGAGACAGTAGAGAAATTGACAAGGATTGGAAACAAAATGGCCGATAATGCAATAACACATGTGGTGGATGCTGTCCCTTTCACCAATCCCTGGAACAGGCTTCATCCCCATCACCAGAAAAATTTAAATTAAAGTTGCCATTTTCTTGCTGAAGATGGATTTTGTTTGGTATATCCACATTTTATTTTCTACCCTGAATTGGTGGTTAAAGGTTTGTCCTTTGACACCGTGTCGGGTGGGCATGAGAGATGATGCCCAAGTTAGCCGTCATTCCGTATAATAACTTTAGTTGTCTCCATTATCTTACATCTGTGGACAGACAACAGCTTTCAGATGTCCTACATGAAGCAACCACTAAAACAAACAAAGCCATGGTCAACGAATGACGATAGCTGTGCTTTTCAGCTGTTGGTACTGAGGTAAAACCACAGTTTTTCGTCCATTTTTTTAGTTTGAGCATGGCTTCATCAAGTTCCTCTCAGATGAATCTCATTCTCCGTCAGGGAATCAGAATAGGATGACCTATTAAACAATCCAGTCCACCCCACCACACCCGATTCAAGTTGATTTGTGGCTTTGCTTTCAAGATGGCAGCATGCATGACGACATCGTTGCTAGGTTCTGTGTAATATGGCTCGGGCTTTGACTTAGGCTACATTTCTCGCAAACATGAGTTTGCATAACGGAGACGAAGACTAATTCCCGGCAAAGTTCTCTCAAAACCCGGCTTAGGCTCCGGCTCCGGCTTTGTCTTTCTTTCTTTCTTTCGTCCATTTTTAAAGCACAAGGCACGGAAACGGGAGGACTTTGGCCTCTGCTTTTGAACGTTACACTTCATTTCGAACAGGAATCCAAAGCTTCAACTTCAAACCTGTGCTTTCAGCTTTTGGATAACAGAGCCGAAGCCGGAGCCGAAGCCTAAGCCGGGTTTTTGAAAAAAGGGTCATATAATGGTAAAATCCAGCCAATGTGCCGGCACTGGTACGATGACAATCCTGTGTCATTCAATTGTTTAGGTTTTTAGGGTTTTTTGGGGTTTTTTTTTTTATTCGTTAAATGTTCACAAGCAACCGCATTTTGTGCGCCCAGTAGACCAGTAAGGCAGTTGAAATTGCGTATAGCCGAAACTGGAAAACTACTTGTGTACCACATACAATGAGATCGGTTGTATCGACAAGGACGATTCGGAAACAGAAGTTTTCACATAAACATGATCACAGCACCACTGTTGTTATAGGTCGTATCTATATTACTATAATACAATCTTTGTAATATTCATCATTATTGGTTTATCTACAATTATCTGCGTCCTGACGGCAAATGTATAATCCTACCTGATGACCTATCCGGTGAAACCCTAGCCTACGCTCAATAGAGTTTGTTATTTTGGTAGATCGGGCCTGGTCGAAACATGGCCCGCCACATCGCTCAGAGGTCGTTTCACACACTCGGGCCTTATTGGCCGTATCAACTTGCATTCGCTCTGTCCATCATTGGAAGAAAGTTCATATGACTCATATGACTAATGTGTCGCTGTTGATACAGAACTGTCTTGATGATCGTGATTAGGCTTATCTCACCGCATGGCGTAACTTCGATACCTCTGCACAGCAGGAGTGTTGGACGTCTGCCTGACTGTGCTGAGAGTTCAATCCGCCAGTCAGCTGCAGCTGGCCTCGGCCACCTCGTGTATGGTGGTCATCAGGCCCTGGCTGGTGGCCCTGGTCACCACGTCCACCTTGTGCTTGAAGTGGGTGGTCATGACGTCCACCAGGCCGCCGCCCGGCAACTCGAGGCCCGTGAAGGGCAGATCGTGGTTCATGGAGCCCGCGGCGGGGTTGAGCACGCCGCCTTTGCCCGCCGCCGGGCACGCTATGGACACGGTGGGCACGGGGACCGTCAGCGAGGTGGTGATGGTGTACTCGATGATGCTCGTGCGGTGGTCGCCGTGGTGGCCGGCCTTGTAGTCCCCCCGTCGCTCGGCGATGTCATCGGAGAGGACGATGGCGGTCTGCACGGTGATCAAATCCGACAGCAGCCGCCGGGTGTCGTACGGCTCGGAAGCCATGGACCCTTGCTGATCCCTGCTGGGGTAACAACTCGACCCGCTGCCCATGCTGATAATAGGTATAGAAGTGGATGTCTCACGGTCTGGGTGAAGTGTCCTTCGTGGATCCTCTCTGCAGTGTCCGTTAAATAGACGGCGAAAGTGCACGGTGAACTAGCTGGACGACAATCGCCCCTATTGTACCTCGGGTGATTCGTTGAGTTCAAACCGGCGCACGGATTATGGTACTTCGGTCCCAAAACATGGGCCGCGTGAAGCCTCTCGGACGATATGCAGCAAAATCGAGTTCGAGATGATCTCCTCGGAGAACGCTAAGTCGGTCTACACGTGAGCGAAGTGTACTTCCTCGGGCTCAGATGCAGTCGTCACCGAAATGTTATCAGCATCGGAGAGCCAACTGTCTCCGAATCTCCCGTCTGGGCTTGCTCGCTGCTCGATGCCGTAATGAAAAATGCCCTTTGCGTCGCCCCAGCTTCCAATAAAAATGAATCCCCGACGATTTGGTGGGTTTTCTTTCTCTGATCAGTATGCCTGGCAAAACGACAGATTCAAAACATGATCTGCTCTAGCTAGCCTCTCATTAATCTGGCTGTTGGATGGTGCTATGCTGGTACTACTGAGCCGCGTTGAGGGGAGAGCTTTCGGGTCGCAGATTGCTGCTGGTACGGTACACACGAGCCAAGTGAGCAGCGAGAATGAGTTTTGGCTTTAGATAAGAGACTTCATCAGCGGCCGTGCGTCGCTCAGTTGTGGGGGCGGAGTATGGGGCAAGCGTGCGCTCGCCACTGGGGACCGGAGCAGAGCGTGCCAGTCCACGTGTGCGGGAGCCGCTCGCGGTCGCTTACCTCCGTGCGCACGTGCGTGCGTGCGCCAACGGAACGAGCTCGGGACACGTGGTTAAAACTATTTAAAGGGGCGGCCATGGACGATTCCGACTGCAAAGTATTGCCGGCGGACGAGCCCAGTTACACCCCACGAAATACGCGCCAAATGGCTCCCAGTAGGCCCTATGCGCCAGCTGATCACACAATATGGTATCAAGGTCTTTGCAGTGCATGATTTCACCCAACGAGTCCGTGCCCATCACGAGCAAGACCCATTGGTGTGTACTGTACTGTACACGATGACACCCACAAGTCTGTGCCCAATGACAGCCACTCTGTACACGATAGCATGCACCCGCTCTGTACACAATGACACCCTTGAATGTGTCACCCAACGAGTCCGTGCTCATCACGAGCAAGACCCATTGGTCTGTACTGTACTGTACACAATGACACCCCACAAGTCTGTGCCCAATGACAGCCACTCTGTACACTATATAGGAAGGTTTGCGGTGAACACCATGTATCAGGTCTCTTAAGGAAGAGGTATGGTTCTGAAAAGAACCTGAGGGTAACTCGACGTTTCGACCAGTATGCTCTGGCCGTCATCAGGAGAATGTCTTGGGATCGGTGGTGGAACTCCATATGTACCGGTGGTCGCTGAGGCGGGAAGCTTGAAGGCGGGAAAGTCTCATTTATTTGCACTCTGTACACGATGGCATGCACCCGCTCTGTACACAATGACACCCTTGAATGTGTACCCAATAGTACCTAGTCTGTACCCAGTGGCACCCCACACGAGTCTGTTCACATTGCTCTGTACACACAAGTGTGCGCCCAATGATACCCTGTGCCCGATATAGCACCTGTGAGTCTGCTGAATTACACTCGCTTATCCATTTATGGCGCACATATAGACCCTCCCTCTAATCCTTCAGTCTAACAGGTTTCCTCTATCAAATAGACAACAAAATCAACAAAACGAAAAACACAAAGTCGAATAGTATAATGTGCAGTCATTCATGACCTGAAAGTGCTTCAAATTTGGATACAAATAACTCAATAAATTTGAGGCTTCAAAATCAAATCCCCCTTTCACTAATAAAAACAAAGAGAGAACAGTTCACCGATGATTTCCATCTTTGCGACACAGTCGGCTGCATGGTTTCCTCCTCGCCGTGTACCTTTAATTGGCAGCGAGTGTCAGCGGTGAGCTGACACTCGTGAACGGCCACGTGAGCGAAAATTGGTGTGCGTATTATACGACACCATTAAGCCGTCTCCAGATATCATCTATGGAGCCAGACAAGCACACGGTATATCCCCGCCCCGTGCCGTCTTATCATCATTACCGCGGTTGCATGTAATTTACACAAATATACATACTGTAAACGCATGCGCCACCGCATGTGAGAGACGACAACAAACTGTCATGTGTTGACGAGTTGCAAACTCAAACGCAAATGATCAAAATAAACTACACACGCATTTTTTTCCAGGACCTTGAATTGATTGACCGGTTCCGCCTCCCATCAGAAGGGCCCCGCTAGTATTATATAACGAAAAGCGAGGCTCTCCACACTAACTCGTGTTTAGATTTGTCAAGCTTCTCAGGGTGACTAATTCGCTATTTCGTGCGCTCGTTAGTTTTGCAGCTTTCCTTTCTGCCAAACGTCCTTCTTCTTTTCAAGACTATAGAGAATCTGACGTTTCGATCCTTTCTCAAAGGCAGGATATGACAGAACGGATTTTTACTCCACAACATACTATTGGGTGATACGTGCGCCAGAGGTTTGCCCACACCTTTGTCTGTGGAATAAACCATAGAGCAAGGAAACAGAGAATGTGATGTAGCTTTTTTTTTTCCTTCTCGAAGTGACATTTACGCAATGTTTGTTTTGGATACGAAGTGCCTCGTGCACCTTTTTTTTTTTTTTTTACGACTATCTAACCATCAATTTGAGTGTCCCCACTTAGGCTGGCACGTGTCGGATAGCGTGCACGGCCTCCAGATTGCAATCGGTCGAATGGCTGCATGGCTAGTGGCTAACGTCATAGCCACAACCTGAACGGTGAGTCGTATTCGCTGTATGCTATAAGAAATCCAAGAAACAAGAAGACACCGGCCGTGGAAAAGACGCTCTCTATTTCATTCTATCTCTGTGTCTGTTGTGTCTCTGCCTCTCTGTCTACCTCTTATCTGTCTCTTTCTTTATTGTTGCCTCTCTCGGTGATTCTGTGTCTGTGTCTGTCTCTTTCTCTCGGTGTCTCTTTCTCTGTGTTTCTCTGTCTCTCTGTGTCCCTGGCTCTGTTAATTTCTAATAATCCGCCTCCATCGTTTTGGCAAAACACGTAACACGTGTTTTCCCCTCGTAGAATCGTGTAGTTTTTAACCAGAATGTCCACTTATGGCCCACATAACTGCTCGATTAATTAATTTTTCAGCGTTTATTAAGGGTTGTGGTATATTGCATAATGGATAATAACTGTTACATAACTGTCTATTAAATTAATATATCACACGAATGTCTCCCAAAATGTATCACAAAATGTGTGACAAAATGTCTTCCAAAGGTATCACAAAATGTCTCCCAAATATATCGCATGAATGTCACCCAAAAGTATCACACGAATGTCTAAAAGGTATCACGTGTCTATACCAAAGGTATCATACGAATGTCTACCACAGAAGGTAGCATACGAATGTCTACCACAGAAGGTAGCATACGAATGTCTACCAAAGGTATTACACGAATGTCTATCAAAAGTACCATACGGGTGTCAGTCAAAGGTATCACACATTTAATGTCTACCAAACGTATATCACACGAATGTCTACCAAAGGTATCATACGAATGTCTACCAATATATATTATACCAATCTTTACCAAAGGTGTCATACGAATGTCTACCAATAATTAAAGGTATCACACGAATGTCTACCAAAGGTATCAAAAGAATGTCTACCAAAGGTATCACAAGAATGTCTACCAAAGGTGTCTACCAAAGGTATCATACGAATGTCTACCAATATATATATAATATCATACCAATTTTTACCAAAGGTATCATACGAATGTCTACCAATAATTAAAGGTAGGCACACGAATGTCTACCGAAGGTACCACAAGAATGTCTACCAAAGGTATCACAGGAATGTGTTCCAAAGATAATGCTCCAATGTGCAATGATACGTACCAATGTCTTCAAAAATGCCAGATTTTGCCCCCGAGTGTGATTTTTTTGTTTTTACCGGTGTGGATATTTTCAGCAATAATATTACCTCCCCGTTATTGTAAACTTCCTGGCCTTTACGTCGCAAGCAGCCGGCCCGAAACTCACGTGCCCTCAAGCGTGGTGCACATCGCCAAAACGGCCCGCCTGCAAAGGCGCAGCTTTCCAAGGCACAGCACGCTCCTGAATCTATTGAATACTAAACCGACCGACCGTGCGGGCGAGTCTCCGCAGAGAATACTATAAAATATATACTGTGGGCGAGTAACGGCTTACCTTCCTTCTCCCGTTTCCCATCGCGTGTCCTGCCATGTGCTTGCAGTCACGAGGCATAATATGCGCGCATTTGGTATTCCCAGGAATCTACACTGACTGATGTCACCCTTATCGAAAGTGCAATATACTTGCTGGGCACAAGCAACCACACACGCATCCAAACACACAGAACTACCCGCGCACAGGCAAAACTTTCATCGACTTTCATTATGTTTAATTATTATGGTAAACAATACGCACATTTTACACATTTTACAGAAAATAAATAGTCTTGGTGCTGCCGTCTCTTACGCAACCCCTACACAACACAGGTAGGATCGAAAAACAGAAATGTTCACAGATTTACATGAAACTCATACAGTTTGAAAATGGGTATACATGTAGTAGAAACCTCGCACTGAAATATTTCTGCCTAAAATGCTGTATATTTTGAGAAAAGAGTAAAGAAATAGTTTACGTCTCACCCCTAAATCTAAATTGTTACTGCATTTTCGCGAAAAAAATAAACAGTTTGAAGATGGGTAGAGTAGAAACCTCGCACTGAAATATTTGTATGTAAAATGCTGTATTTTGGGAGAAAGGAGTCAAAGAAATCGTTTACGTCTCACGTACCCCTAGATCTAAACGATTTTTCGGAACAACGCGTTGAATGCTGCATTTTTGCGAAACAAATGAAGCGGTTTTTCACTATTTTCTCGAGATTCGGTTGGCGGATTGAGCTGAAATTTTCACAGGTGTGCTATTTCATGCATATGTTAGATCAGACAACGTATGAGCGCTACTCTCTGACCTCGACCAATGTTGTGTTATCCCTTTAAAGTGCCAAGAAATTTTTAAGAGATTTGACCGAGGCCGCGGTCTGTTTTTTTTCTTTTTAAATAGCAGAACCATGCTGAATAAATACCATGCTTACACTTCTCAAAGATATCCTTGTCAAATTCGGCGAGTGTAGCAGCCCCTGTATCATCAGAGGCAAAGGTTGAGTTTGTGGAAGACATGGGCACGTCAAGATGGGAATGAACCGTTTGAATTATTTCAATATTAATTTTTCTTTAGTGAATACGTGTCTTATATTGACAGTCCATTCACTGTAAGACCAGCTTGAACCTATTCATAATTAGCACCAGTCTCTGGACTATGAATTGTTGTTCATGTGGCCACATGGAATTTGCATTGGTGCCACCGTATTGACTGACAGGCGATAACAACTCCCAATGGGCCAACTGTGGGTGGACTGGAGGAGGGGGCATCCCATATCTTTTATGCCATTTGATGAGGACAAGATGTAGCTAAACTTTGATTGCTTTCTGGGAAAGGAAATTTGCTTAATTTTGACCACTGGCTTCAGACATGCTTACACTGTAATTTACAGAATTTATTCTCTACATACAAGGTAATTAATCTGGTACTTTACAAATCATCATTTTGTTATCATAAAAGGGAATAATTATAAGGAACATTTCAGCAAACTCATTGTCTCTTGCAACCAACCATAAGATGAAGTGATGTACATAAGTCGTACAACGCGTTGTGACTATGATGGGTTACCCATCGTACGTTTAGTGACGATGCATCATAAGGCTTTGTGTTTCCCCTAAATGGTATTGCACCTAAAGGTCAACACAATAAAAATCAAGACTACGTGTAGGGCCTATATATACAGATTAAACTCATGAGTATCATTTCTGTTCACCTCCCAACTTAGGCCGGGCCACTCAAAATTGTCAATGTTTTTAAATTTCGACTTTTTTCCCAATTATTTTTTCTCCAACCCACCCACCTCTGATTTTGATTTAAAAAAAGAGTGATTGTTTAATTCTCTACCAAATTGTACATGCCTTTGAGAAAGGTCCTGCTAGGATCGAAACGTTAGGCCCACTAAATAAAAAAAAAACAATTGTACATGCATTTGATATGAATTCAAATGCATGTACAAATATATTGAAATGCAACACAGTATGACAAGATGATGATTGAAGTATTGAAAAAGGCTGCATTTTTTGCAAAGCTGGCATGGCGCGTACGATATGTAAAAAGGCAAGTCAGAAAGATAATTTCTGTCCGGATTTTAATATGAAAAGTGAATTTTGATTGTTTTTAAAAAGGCAAAATTTAAAAACGTTGAACATTTTGAGTGCCCCCTTACTTATTTACATTCCTCTCTGCCTTTGAGAAAGGTCTTGCTAGGATCGAAACGCCAGGCCCACTAAATTTTAAGATTATTATTTACATTCCATTAAGTAAGGGGCTTTCATTAAAAATAATAAAGGAATCTCGGTGGGTTGCACTACAGTAACGCTAATCTCATTTCGTAATCTGCATGAGCTGAGATTGAATGATCCTCTGATTGAGCTCTTCCCAATCTCCGGGGCGGGTGGAGTCTGTGGAAAACATTTCATTCAGGACTAACACGCTGCTTATTAATGAAGAGGGAAATCTCTCGTAGGCAGCGGCCAAACCAGTTCTGGGAGAGTAAAAAAAGGGAAAATAATTTGCTTGAGCAAATAAAGTAAAGTGCAAACATTTTGCAAACTGCTCACTGACTAAAATGAGTAAGGTCTTGCTAGGATCGAAACGTCGGGCCCTCAAGGGCCCTTTTCCAAAACCTGGCTCAGGCTTCGGCTCCGGCTTTGTCTCTGTTATCCAAAAGCTGAAGCACAGATTGGAGTTCTTTGTCGAAGTTGAAGCTTTGGATTCCTTTTCAAAATGCAGTAAAACATTCAAAAAGGATGCCAAAGGCTTCCTGTTTTCATGCCTTGTATTCGAAATGTATTATAGAACTAGAGACAAAGTTTTTTTTAGACAACTAGGGTTTTGGAAAAGGGCCCTAATTTTTGAGTAGATAAAGACTACAAATACGAAAAACTAATCTCCAATCATACAAAGGAAAAGAAAACTTATTGGACACAAAAATAATCATTTGTTGTTAATGACAACGAAAATTTGACTGAACCAGCAGTCGATTTCATCAAACTCATCGCAACTTACGATAAATTGCAAGAAACCTTATGGCCTATCACAACTTACAATGGGTAAGTTGTAAGGTGCATCGTAAGGCTTTGTGAAATCCACCCCAGGACTTGAACCCGAGACCACTGGCTTTAACATACCGGTGCTTTTATCACCTGAACTATCCAGCCCTTATTTTATGGTGCCCTTCCCATACAGCAAACGAGCTACATGTAGTTGACTGGATAGCTCAGGTGGTAAGAGCGCTGGTACATTAAGCCAGAGGTCTCGGGTTCAAGTCCCGGTCTGGTCAAATATTCCAGTTTTAAACGTTACTTACCGCTGTCAAGAACAACGTCCAATGGCCTGTCGTATCTGTTCAGAAATTCCTTGGGAGAGCAGAGCTCTTCACTCTGAAGAAGATACCCGATGAGATCTGAGTGGAAAGAAGGGAGAATGACAAACACAATCGGAGAAATGAATATTGTTGTTGTGTAGATATGGACTGAGTTGTTGGATAATTATACTTGAGTATACAAGATGAGGTTTTGGAATTTTTTGGGGGGAAGTTATTGGAACCTTTTCTCCAAATTGGCTCAATGATTCTAAATAACCTGCCTTTGGATGGATCTGATTTCCTTAATTCAAGAATTTGACCAATTTGTTCTTACATAGCAAAGGGAATTTTGACTAGACCAAGATTTGGACCCAGTCCTCTGCAGTAATGTACCAGTGCTCTACCGCCTGGCTACATGTAGCCAGCCTATATTGATGACGGCCTTGCCAAATAGTCAACCAGGGCTTGAAATATCCACTGGACCGTGGACCGAGTCTATTGATTTCGGCGTCGGTCTAGCGCCAACTTTGACTGCACTGGACCGGCTGTCTAGTGTTTTTCTTTTCTTGCACCATGAAGAAAATGCGACTCAAACATAACTTTGACTTTGACCTGTACAAGTAGACAGCATTTTCTCATCGTAATCCTGTTGTTGTTGTTTTTATTTATGGCACAGGTCTTGTAAAAAAAAATAGTTCAGGTCCAGTAAGAGTCTTCAGTTACTAGACCTGTTGTCTAGTACATTTTTAGCTTTTCCGCCGCGAAGCGGAAAAGCTATTGTTTTTGTTCGGATTATTTTTTTTTCTTCTTATCGCAAAAATTCCATAGACAAAGCACAGGGTTTTTCTGGAAGGCACTTTTGCCATTGAACACACTTGGATTTTTTTCAAACTTGGCAAATGCATAGAGCCATTGGTGAACTAGTGCACAGTAGTCTTGAAAACATCATGACGTCATCACGTGTCACGTGACAGCACTTTAAAGGGGCAAATTTCACACTCCATTTTAAGCAAAAATGCAATTTCGTTAGGTTTCAATTTTGCACTTTATCTAAGTTGGGAAAAGGTGTATCCAAAAATTGCCCTCATTTGATCGTTACGTAATCTCATGAATATTAATGAGGTCATGAACTTTTGCGATTTTAACATTCAATTGAGCATATTTGGCCAACGGAGCAAGATTTTTAAACTGTTTTTGGTTATATCAAATGGGGATGTAGTTTAGAAACACCCTCCGGGGCCATCAAAATCCGTGTTTTTAAAACACATATTTGCCAAAGGTCAATCGACTCGAAATTTGGTGGGCATTTAGCTATTGAGCTAGACATTCTTAATCCTGAGTTTGGAAGCAATTGATCATTGTTCAGAATTATTATGATTTTTTGAAAAATATAATGAAGTCCCATAGACTTTGTGCACAAAATATGCACGTGCGTTTTGGGTTAGGAATTGAGGTTACGGGTTCGAACCAGATGCGGAAAAGCGTTATGTTCTGTTAGCCAACAGACGTAAATCTCTAGTTGTTTCTGAAATTCGAGCCCTGTCAACTAATCTTTGCAGGAATGGAGGAGCCAGCCAGTGAGAAATGTTCAACCATTTAAATAGCTGTGATTTATCATTTCACTTTTCTTTGGCTCTTTCAAAAAGGATGGATCTGGACAAACCTTGAGGAATAAGAAGATCGGGGACTTTCTCATGCAGTGAGTCCATGACATTCTTGAGCGTCACCTAGCGGGATAAGAGACGCAGAAATATATTCAAAGTTGGCGACGAATTAATTCTGCATGATTTCTTTCATTCCACACTCAGTTTGCGCCGAATAAAACAAGTTTATGAAAATAACTAAGGAATATTTGACTGGACCGGGATTTGAATCCGAGACCTTGGGTTTAATGTACCGGTGCTCTTACCATCTGGGGCCAGTTTCATAGTGCCGCTTAAGCGCCAAAATGTGCTTAAGCGCAAAAACTCATGAGCCACAGGATCCCCTTGCCAACCCAAACTTCACTTTTGTTTCACGCTAAGTAAAGACGAGTGGAATACAAGTCAAAAGCAATGGACATCACATTGCAGGGCAGATTGTAATCCTTGCCTACCCGGGGAAGACTTTTCCTGCTTAGCAGATTTTCACGCTTAAGCGGCTCTATGAAATTGGGCCCTGAGCTATCCAGCCCCTAGGTGGCATCCTTCCCAAGTAGTCAACTATCTTTGCTGGGGTGTGGGCACAAGTCAGAAGCATTCAACCATTAACTGCCGTATATATCCAGTGATTACCCCCCCCCCCCCTTTCATTAAAATGTAAACAATTAAATGTCAACAATTAGCTGTAAACCTAATTAGTAAGGGGAATCGCACATAGTGGGGAAAAAAAGACAGGATGCATGTTTTTAAACTGGTTTTTCTCATGCAAACAAAGAATAGAGATAAAACTGACTGGGACAATGTCTGAGTCCGTACAGAATGGCATGGTTACCTTGGGCTGCTTGGCCAGGTAGGCGCCAAGTTTCAGCATCAGAGCTAAGCACTCCGGAGCCTGTAATAAATCAAGATCAACAAAAGTCAAAATGACGGACACCTTCATGGACTTCTATCTATCAGCAACAATACACAAATCTCACTCGATTGCAAAGGTAAAGTTTTGGGATGTGTTTAGGGGTTTGGGGAGTTTTAATTAGAGGCCGTGATGATGTTTTAGATCCCAGCAGAATTCTTAAAAGTCCTTAAATTTTGTTTTGTTTGAAGTTTATAGAAATTTGTGTGGGGCAGGGAGGGGGGAAGGGGGGTGGGGGTATGATGTTACTTGGGGCACGGTTGAAGCAAGTACAGGGATGCATTCAAGTTGGAGGTTTGCACAATGGAGTATCACCATGTGAGCCATGTGAGTCATCACTTTCAAGGCAGAGTATGACTGTGTGAAGAGCTAGTACCCAAACATTTCACACAGTGTGAGTGATGACTCGATTGGTGGGCAGAGCACACACTGCTCACAATGTTCAGTTACCGACTCTTCGCAGAGCTACATGTACACTCATCCTCAAAAAGAGACGGCTTATACATTGTAGTTTTTAGTTTCATTGTATTAGTAATACTGATTATACTAAGTAATATTGGCCATAGGTCTATAATCAAAACCGGTAAAATGGACACCCCTGTTGGGTATCACTTCAATCTCCCTGATCATTCGATATCAGATATGATATATATGGGCATAGAATCCCTTGGTCACCATAGTAATGCTGTCCATCTTAGCCATGAGAAAATGTGGATGAAGCGTCTTCGGACTATTCAAGCACATGGTCTCAACATCCAGGAGGGTAATGACTAAAATTAACACCATGTAGCTTTCTGATAATCCTTCTTTTGTGTTTACTCCTCCACACTTCTCTCTTTGATCTAATTTTAGTCAATAAGCAGTTTGCAACATTTTTTGTATATCACTTTAATATTGTAAATACTAAGTGGAGGGTTTGCGTCTCCTGACGACGCGAGTACACACTACCCGCAACGTTGAGTTACAGGTTCTTTCCAGAGCCACACTCCTTCTCAAAAGTGTTACATGGTGTCACAACAAACCTTCCACAATTTTGTTATACGTATAAGAACATTATTTCATGCATTTTGCGAAATATAAATGTAATTGGCAGCTTAGGTGAAGCAGAAAAGGCCTTTATTATCATATTATTATCATGTCTTGTGAAACACATTCACAGGATCACGGAAACCCAGAAATGCAAGAACCAATTGCAAGGGGGTACTACCCACCAGATTCTCGACGGCTTCGCTGGTCTCGTACTCCTCCAGGCGGGAGGCGGGAAGGTTGAGGACACGGAAGCTCCACTGGCTGAAGAGTCTGGTGGGCACGTTGCTGGAGATGACCAGCACTTTGCTCTGGGAGATGAGACGCTGGTCTTGGGTCGTCTCCATGGTACCCAGGTCACGGATCAGAGCCATCAGCATCTCATTGGAAGACTTCAGAAAAGAAGGCAGCAGATTGGATATAAAACAAATCCTTCTTCCCTATAAAGGAAACTGCTGTAAACTGCTCACTGACTAAAATGACCCGCAATACATAAAACTCAAAAAGTTAGAGGGCCTGACATTTCGATCCTAGCAGGACCTTTCTGACATTGCCTTTGACTTTGCCTTTGATCTTTCTCAGAGGCCTTTGAGAAAGGTCCTGCTAGGATCAAAGCGTCGGGCCCTCAAATTTTTACAGTTATATTATTGTTATTTGGCTGCTTGTAACAGATTTGATGACAGGATTTGAAGGTTTGCACGATAATAATAATAATAAATCATTTATACTGCCCGGTCTTCATGAAAATGATCATACGCGCATTACATAAAAACAATCAAATTTAATTTAAAAATAGACTTAAACCACTCACAAAAAACTAAACTATCTCAAAATGACTTAACTAAACAATAAATATAGAAGACCTATTAAAAACCTCCCCACAAATGCACCAAGTGAAAACACGAACAGAAAGAGAACCAAAATAATAATGTGGGAATGATTTAAATTTGCAAGCAAGATTTAAGAGTAAACAATTACTTAGTTAAAAGCCAATTTAAAAAATAAGTCTTTATTTTACACTTAAAAATAGTAATAGACTGAGATTGTGAGATTTCAGTGGGCAACTTGTTCCATAATTCAGGGGCTGCATAAAGAAACTATATATGCCCCAGTGTCTTTAACATTCTTCCCTTAGGGTGGAAGCACAAAGTGGAAAGTCTGCGGTAACCATGGCAACACCATGATTGTACATGTCCGTCATCACTTTTATAGAGTATATGGCTCTGAGGAAGAGCCAGTAAGAGCTGTTAAGAGTAACTGGCCGGCCCTTCCCCAGAGCCATACTCCATCCTGTAAAAGATTACTTACATGGTGTCACCGTATTTAGATTTTATAACATTAGGGCCGGTTCTAACCCAGTCCCATAACCACAAGGTAGGCTTCATATTGTGTTGATAATGTACTGCCTCTTAATTTGAGATCATAGCCTACCAACCCCTACACACTACAATGTACATGTACTGTACATTCTGATTCACATTACCTCCACAAGGTGTACGTAGTGATTGGGGTAGACAAGCAGCATGCCGGTGGCTCCCTCCCCCTGGAAATGGGACTGCCACTGCTTGAACTTCCTCTCATAATGCGCTGGAAATACAACAGCCACCAATCCGTAAATTTCCACGAACGGCATGACTATGGAGTATGGGCAAAACAAACTGGCCCAGTGTGTGACAGCTAAGATGTACTTCATCAGTTTGTATAAATTTAAGGTACTGTAAAAAGTCATGGATTTGTCCATATGGAAATGTAAGTCAGTGAGTGTTTGCCTTCCCATACCGTATTTGTAATTTCAGTGCTTTGCATGAATTCTTGAGATTTGAAGGTTTTCTGAATGGTTTCCTAAAATTTTCTGAAGGCTTTCTTTGATGAATTCTTGGCCCTTTTCCGAAACCCGGCATATAGCTTCAGCGCCGGCTTCGTCTCTGTTATCCAAAAGCGGAAAACACGGGCTGGAGTTCGTTGTTGAAGTTGAAGCTTTGGATTCTGTTTCAAAATGTAGTAAACATTAAACAGAAAAGAAGCCAAAGGCCTGCTGTTTTTGTGCCTCGCACTTTCAAATATAAAATGAAAAAAAAAAAAGCTGGAGGCTGAGGCTAAGCCAGGTTTTGGAAAAAGGGCCAACGCTTGCCTGCAAGCAGGAGTTCTTGGCTCAAATCCTGCCTTTCAGAAGCAGAATGAAATAACTGCAGGGCAAATGCTGATCAAATTAACTCTTCTGACACTGAAATATTTCCTTCTTGAAAATAATTAACCAAAAGCCTGGGTTCGAATCCCCATCCAAACATTCTTTGCTATATTTCAAATTAATTTTCAAAATTTTTCCAGTAAGATTTTCTTCACTTAAAAAAAAAAAGTTGGAAAAAGAGCAAGAGATAAATAAATGTACAATGTACTTACAACCTAGGTCTCTTTTATCGTCTAAACCTTCACTCAGTCTCGCAATGTAGACAAGCCTGTGGAGTAGAGCTTTCTGTAAATCAATGCAAAAGCAAAACAATCAAGTCATCACCTTCAATATAAAATGTGGCAGGATTACCAATAACACCCAGGACTGGGAAAATGACCTTTCCATGACCTTTCCATGACCTTTCTAAAGTTTCCATGACCTTTCTCAAATGTAGAGGAAGGTGCTGCATTTGATGAAGGCCCTCCTTTTAAAAGGATAACACAACGTTCATTGGTCGAGGTCAAAGAATGGCATCCATACGTAGTCTGATACAACATACATGTATGCATGAAATAGCACATTTGTGAAATTTTCAACTCAATCTGCCAACCAAGTCTCGAGATAATAGTGAAAAACCGCTTCATTTGTTTCGCGAAAATGCAGTAATCGACGTAATTAAGATCTCGGGGTGAGATGTACATTATTTCTTTACTCTTTTCTCATAAAATACAGCATTTTAGAAAGAAAAATTTCAGTGCGAGGTTTCTACTGTAACCTGTTTTTTTTTATCTTAACAATGTTGTGTAGAGGCTTTAAGGAGGAAGAAGCAAGGAAGTTCCTCCTGAAGATGAACAGAGCGCACTGTTCAAAACGTGGCGTGTAACATTCTTGTTCTCTCGAGAATCCCACTCTCTCACAAAAGAGGACTCCTGTCACCATGGTGTCACCGCCTACCTTCTCATATTGGAAGGTTGGCAGTGACACCATGTAACACATCAGTGTGGCTCTGAAAAGAGCACCGGTAACTCAACGATCCGGGGCAATGTGTACTCTGCTTGTCGTCAGGAGATGCGCCATCATTCTCCTGACAAGGGGCAGAGTACACACTGCCTGAAACGTTGAGTTAATTACCAGCTAATTTTCAGAGCCACACTCTAGTCTTGAAAGAGAAAAGAGAATGTGTTACATGATGTCACTGAAAACCTTAAAAAAAGAAGAAGAATGGCCCCCCAAAAGCTGTGAAACTGATTAGTTGTCTTCGAATTTACTCCGATAGTCTGCAATCAATGCACAGCCCCAAAGGAAATCAGTCTCAATTGTTTGGGACCACCCTGGATGAAGAAATGGAAAATTATACACAAACGAGAAAATAAACAAACCACTTCTGGCTCAATTGACTGAATTGTATGTGGCGATTAAAAAAAACAAATAATAAAAAAAAACCCAGAAACTGAAAACCACAAATAAGAGTCTTAGGTAACACGTGCCAATTACGGAATTATTGACCATCTAATTGAATTCTCAGGTGACAGCTGCTAACTAATACACCGTTACCCTGTTTGCATCAAAGCGCTGCGCCTTGTTGATCACAGCGTCCAGCATGGTCATCCGCCGGCAGTTCCCCTGAAACGGATCCACCTCTGGCTCGCTCCTCCGATGCCGAGATATACTCCTACTCTTATTAGCCATGTCTCGATATCTATCTCTATCTCTCTATCTCTGCTTCACCTCTAGCCCTCTCTCTCTCTCCTGACAGCAATGAATTGATTCTACTCCCAGCTTCCCTGCCATTCATAATCACAAGAGTTGAGTCAACATCCGAGTCTCTACCACTGTCTGCACTTTGTCTACAGCCTGCCACTGGCCTGGCTAATTTGGTGCTGGTCCTTTTATTCTGGCGAAAACCTTTTCTCTTCCAGTGGGTTGTTTGTGGGGGAAACAGAAGCTGTTCAGGGAGGGCCATGATGTGCTTAGCACAATGGATTAGTTCCCGCATGGTTCACTGGTAGACTACCCCCCTGGTATCTGGCATTCTGGGTCCACAAAAGAGAGGAGCTGTGAAGAGTTCCTGAGAGGAACTCAATTCAGGTAGCTTGAGGAGACACGCTGATGCTGTATTGTACTCTTTTGGCAGTTTTGGCAATGGCTGTTTTGATAGCAACAGCCTAATGTGGGTAATTACAGTACAGTGCAGCTGATGGTGTAACGGCAATACAGTCCGGTTTGGACGGGAGTGTTCGGGAGTAACTTCATGGAAACTGTTGTCCAGTGTCCACTATACCAAATCAATGCTGTCATCTGGTAAACTTACAGTGTCGAGCTGGACAAACCCTAATTGAACTGGTAAACTTCCCAAAATGTTAAATGCCAGTCATCTAGCTGGGAGTTTTACCCTCTACAAGGGTAAGTTTTACTGATCAGCCAAAGAGTTCCACTGTCAGTTTCATATTCTTTCAAGAATACGATGTTATTAGGTTTTAAAGCAAACAATTTATTCAAACAACTTCTGCTCTGTCTGTAAGCCCTGTAATACGAGCAAATTTCTATCAGTATTCAAGCTACATGTATGTGGTGGTCTGGCGGACTCTGAAAGTGAATGTGTTTCTCACCATTCCTGTTCAATCTATCTATCTGGAGCCTTTTCCAAACCAAGCTTAGGCTCTGGCTTTGTCTCCATTCAAGTCATGAAAATGGGAGGCCTTTGGCTCAGGTTTTGGAGACGAGGAACGAGGAAGAGGAAACCGGGAGGACCTCGCACATTATACTTGCAGTATGTCCAGCATACTCCCTCTTGAAAGATACTGAAAGGATCCTGCTACCAGACAAAATATTGCTAGCAAAAGATTGCCACAAACTGTGGCAATCTTTTGACCTTTACCGATGATAGGGCCTTTAATAACCCTAACCCCCTACCAATTTTGTGTAAGATAAAGGCCTAACCTGAATCCTGCAAAATCCTGCAACTACATGTACCTTGTTCAAAGGTCCATGTGACCTGAATCCTGCAAAATCCTGCAGTACTGGCTACTGTGGACCATTGCCTGAATCCTGCAAAATCCTGCAGTACATGCTACTGTGGACCATTGCCTGAATCCTGCAAAATCCTGCAACTACCTTGTTCAAAGGTCCATGTGACCTGAATCCTGCAAAATCCTGCAGTACTGGCTACTGTGGACCATTGCCTGAATCCTGCAAAATCCTGCACTGAGCTTATGGAGTTTTAGTCCACATTCTAAACAAAGACGCTTTTCAGCTTAGAACAATGGGCCTTTTTTCGAACGGATAATCTCTTGACAAAAGCCACAACGACGTCAGATTTGTTACCAGCATCCTGCATTTTCCTACAGACAAAATCGCCTTATGCTCTGAATCCTGCACATTCCTACAGTGTGTAAACTCTTCAAAATCCTTCAAAATCCTTCTCCAGCACTTTGAAACTAGTAGCCATGTATCCTGCATTTTCCTACAGTGACATGATAAACCCTAATGCCCTGAATCCTGCACAATCCTGCAATGTGTCAACTCTCATGTGCCCTGAATCCTGCACAATCCTGCAAGTAGGATTCTGCAGGATTTGGGAAGGTTATAGGGATGAACAATGTGAAAAATTGTGACTAACTGTAAAAAGTGTTATTTTTGAAATGCATCTTTCCTACTGCATGGGCGGATTCACCAATTTGTGAAAACAGTTCAAAACACAGACAATATTATAGAATGCAGCGTTCATGCTAACTCTAGAGGGATTCGTAATGCAATCACGAAAACTCAAAGGAATTGTCTCTTGACGAGTGCATAGTTACCATGGTTACACTCTATACAAGGGACCAGCAGTGCAACCATTACTGCCTAGATAGGCACAGCCGCACACGCCGTTAATTTCAAACATTGAGACAGAAGAAAGAGAATCATCTCATGATTATTAATCAGACACTTGGCGATAAGGTTCGGGGGTGGAATCCAAATTAAGAATTCTCAGGCCGTGTTAGAAAGAAAAAAAGATCCAAACAACGTTTTGCTTCCCACTCGGTCTTCATCCATACACATGCCGTGTAATGTAATCTCTGCGTGTAAACAACCCATGGGATGCACAACACTCAAAGGTTGACCTCAAATGACCCGACTCTCCAGCCTCCAAAGTGGTATTTTTGGTGCCAAATAAATCCTGGTGCATTTCAATGGAAGGTTTACAATCGCACTGCTTGAAGGCATAAAGGTCCTCCTTGGATGAAAAAACAACAACCCTCTGTTGTGAGCATAAAAAACAAACACTGTCATTGAATTAGCGGGCATTTTTTTTCTCCCAGAAATCTCTTAAGCAAAGCATGCAATTTTTTGTTTTTAATTGTGCAAGAAAAAACAAACTCCTGACAGCCGGTCCAGAGCAATCACACACTGGACTAGACCAACGCTGAAATCATAAGACTCAGTCCGGAGTCTAGCGGAATATTTCGCAACCCCTCCCTGCCCCCCCCCCTGGATGGGAACAATTACTGACATGTGATCACTAGGCCAGTCTGAGATTGGGGGGGGAGGGGGGGGGTTGATTTGATTACTTAAGGACAGGTGGTTGTTCACTTGAATAAGTCACTTAATGTCAGACTCGCTACCCCGTACTAATTACCGGGCAACATATCATCATGCACCGTGAACAGAGAGGGGAAATGGCTAGATGCACTTGTCAAACCAACACACCTGCCCTTTTGCGTAAATTACAAACGCAGAACATAACGCCTTTATTACAGGCATTGGTTTGCATGGTGACAATGATTTACACATGATTATGAATACAATTTTGTATGGGGACAATTTATAAATAAAAAAAATATACTGTAGTTACAATATAAGTCTCTGTGGCAATGTCACTTCACCTTCATTAGCACTATCTCGGGGACAAACATTTTAAAAAGGGGTTTAAGTTCCAGTGAGTCCAGTCAAAGTTTTCTCTGCCAATTGTTTAATTTGTTCAAATCAGTTCAAAAGTTCCCAGTCAGTTTCGTGGTGTTTTTTTTTTTTAAGGGGAAAAAAGAAGAAGTGAAGTATAGATTACACTGAGCAGTATAAAAGTTGTCTATGAGCAGAGATTACCGGTCCGTACCTACGTGTACATTTTGAGGTGGCCCGCCTCATTGCTGTGATGGGCCACTTCAAGTGTGACAGGTATACATGTATGTCACCAAAACATGCCACCTTGAAACAAGGCTAGAAACTTGAAATAAGGCTAGAAACTTGAAATAAGGCTAGAAACTTGAAATAAGGCTAGAAATAAAAAGAAAGGGATCAAGAGAAGTTTAGCCAAAATGTCACTTTATGTGACAATTTATCAAATGATCAGTTGGCACCTCAGACCATCATAATTTGAGTATAAACTGTCTTTGAGTTTAAAATTTTTAAGGTTTGGAAGAATTGTTCTGTGAAAGTATCAACGTAAATGAGTTGGATCACTGCTATGCAATGATGCAGGTTAAATCCTAACCTGAGCTCCAGGCATAATTACCCCACTGAATACTAACTTTAAATGGTATTTATATGCATTGGATGTGTAAATATATATGCTATTGCTAATAAGCACAGTACTAGGCCTACACAGGACTCTTGCATACAAGTATACGGGTATGTGCTGAGTTCATATATACAGCAATAAGAGTATTGCAAAGTACATGTATCTTCTTCTTTTTCCAAATTCATTTCATTTTGACTGATTTACAACATCTGCATTCTGTATTATAGCTAGTGCCAGTAACATTCTTAAATGTTGGCCAGATTTTCGTTCATTTACACTCCCTTCCCTTTTGTCCTTCCTCTGTCATGTGTGTCAGGGCTTTCCTTTCCCTGACTGTCTGTGTACGTCCCTGTCACTTTGCCTTTGAGAAAGGTCCTGCTAAGATCGAAATGTCAGGCCCAATAACTTTAGAGATTTATATATTGCAGGTCATTTTAGTCAGTGAGCAGTTTGCAACAGTTTTTTATTTTCATTCACTTACAATCTAACAACATGCACCTTTACACTGCACGTTGTACATTGCCCATCACGATTTAACTTTCTGGCCATTCAGGCCACTAGAGTAAACTTCCAGGTGGCCACTTGGTGGCCAGGATCTAAAAAGAAACTGCCGTCACAGACACAGAGCAGTAAGCAGCTCATCACATTCAGCAACGACCCCGTGGCAGAATGGCTGGTGCCGGCATAAACAACTGAAAAATAATGCTTAGAGAGGAAGAAGGATGATGATGTATTGTAATGAAAAGACTAAGGGAACGGAAAATAGCATTTGCAAGAAGGATGCCGGTGCCAGCAAATATTGGCCAAACCAAAGTAAAGTAAAATACCCCTGACATAGGGCAGTAACTGTACTACATTTGTACTTAGTCCGAGTAACTTGGACCCTTACAATCGCCCTTTAAAAAAAAATTAGGGTCACTGTTACTTGTGTTAGTGTTACTGTTAGGTTAGTGTTACTACCAGTACCAGTATTTATACTATTAATTATTAGTAGTTACTAAAATAGAGGTGATATACAAAAATGTTGCAAACTGCTTACTGACTAAAATTACCAAAATGTAAATCTAAAATTTAGTGGGCCTGACGTTTCGATCCTAGCAGGACCTTTCTCAAAGGCCTTTGAGAAAGGTCCTGCTAGGATCGAAACGTCAGGCCCACTAAATTTTAGAGTTACTAAAATAGTAATAACTAATACTAGTACTAGTACTAGTACTACTACTCAAGTACTACTGAGTACTGACAGTGTAGTGTTGTTAGCATTTTTTTCAAATTTCAGACTCCCTTGCTTCAATTAAATTTCCTTTTTTTAATTTGTTTATCCTTGCATGACAATCATTAAATCAAAATTAAAATTTATTTAAAAAGAGTAACTAAAAGTTTTAAAAGTAAAACTAAGGGCACTTCAGTTACATGTATGTAGTTTACAGACTTTACAAAACTTACAATTACCGTTGCTAGTCCTTTATTTTCATATAGCCCATGGCCTAGGCTTAGTTTTAGTCAATGAATTGATCGATTTGTAAATATAATTCATTAAATAAATTAATTGATTGTCAATGTCATTACCAATTTTATAAATCAATCTGAATGGAAACTGGGGGTTATAAAGAAAACAATTATCCTTTGAAGTTTGTTGGTTTTTGGTTTGAGAACGAATCAAATCTATCGCCTGCTTTTTCCTCTCACCCTGTTCATTGCCTTGTTCCGTTCCTCTATGACTTCCAGCAAATTAAGTCGAGCACTCTCGTACATGGAATCGGCTTTGACGTCCGCCATGTTGTATACAGTCGTAGTCAAGCAACACCATAGAGAGCTAGCTACACATGTACATACAGTGTAAAGCCGTGTCCGAATATAATTATTGGCTGCGGCTACAAGTAACATGCAACCCTATGGGAACTCTCTGCAGCCGCTTCTTGACGACTTCCATAGACTCGTGTGTACTTTCAAGCTGTAGCCAATGAATTAGAGCAAACTCTATGCGAAACACACAAAGGTCAATGGCCACTTGTTCAACAACAGAGGGCGCATTATTGCAAAATATTGGGTAAGTTCGAGATATTATATTTTTGTACACGCGATCGCCTTTTGGGGTTAAAAATAGAAGGGTGAGTCTTGATTAGTCTTATTCTGTTCAGCCTTTTTGTCCTGATAACCATTTGCGGCAATTTGCCCTCGAAAGACTCCCCAAATGTTTGCCCCAAACATGTTTTCTGAAACTGATTTAGTCCGAGTAACTTGGACCCGACAAGTCACCCTTTTTTATCGAATTTTGAAAAAAGGTGACTTGTCGGGTCCAAGTTACCCGGACTAAAACAGATTGTGATTGTTTCAGCACCAGTGGCGTGCTAGTGTCTTGTCACAGTCAGTGTCACTGTCAGTGAGTGATCTCAGATGCAAGTCACGGTCCAGTCAAATTTGGTATTTTTCAAATTATTTGAAAATGACCCACACCACAGTCCCAGTCAGTTTTCTTTTCGAAGTTTGCTATTAAAAACATTTATACTGTCTAGTACTGATTGCATTTACAAAAGTACCAATTGTTTTCATGTTTGTTTTGTCAGCTCTACAACTAACTACATTGCCGTTATGGAAGCTTCTTCCCAAGCCGATGCTGTACATGGTCACTCCTTGAACTATCTACTCCGACCCATACGCTTCTTAAGAGCCACGTCGTCTTCAAAAGTTGCAGAAGGACCTAGTCTGTCGGATACCGGACGTCATGCAGTCGGAGGGAGAGACCAGTTGGCGGCAGGCCTTGAGGCCAGGACATTCTACGAGACTCTGATCTCCACGCCCAGTCCATCAGGCGACACCAAGCGTACCCCGTCCGCCGGTCGAGGAGATGCCAGACGGCGACGAGACTCCAAGGCCGCGAGGAGGACGAGAAAGACTGCGACCGAACCCCCGGGGCCCAGGAAGGAAGCACGCAGTGAGAGGCTTCGGGCGAGGACTCTGAGCGCCTTCTTGCGGAGCGCTCAGGAAGGCGACGTGGGAGCCATGTCTTCGCATCTGGAGAGCGGGGCGGTGGACGTTGATTCCGCAGACAGCTTCGATTGGACGGCCTTGATGTGTGCCAGTCAGAGCGGCCGGTCGGACGCTGTCTCGTTCCTCCTCGGGAGGGGAGCAACGTGGGGCAGGCATCGTGACAAGGCCGGCCGCACGGCCCTGGATCTCGCCAAGTTGGCGGGCCACGGTGCAGTCGTCGAACTCCTGGAGGCGGAATCCCGCGAGTCGCCGCCGAATCCCGGAAAGCTGCCGCAGCGAGGAGAGGTCCGCCCGAAAGACGAGAGATTCTGGTGCGACGTCTGCGAGGTGGAGGTGAACGAGTCCACACGCGGGGCTCACCGGTCATGCACGGCCCACCTCTTCAGCCGCCAGCTGGGGCCGCCGGCCACCCTGTACGGCATCCCGGAGAGCAACGTGGGCTTCCGGATGATGCTGAGGGACGGCTGGGACAAGGAGAGAGGTCTGGGCCCGGCGGGCTCCGGCCTCAAGTTCCCCGTCAAGACTGTGCTGAAGCGGGACCGGACGGGGCTAGGGGCGGCCCCGCGAGACCGGGAGACGGCCAGAGCGAGGGTCACCCATTTTGGGCCGTACGACGCGGCCGCCGTGAAGCGACCGTCTCCGACAGGAAACGTCAGCAGTCCACGGACCGCGACCCTCGACAAGCGAGCCCGACGAAAGACGGCAACGAAGGAGAAAAACTGGGAGCGGAATTACAGGCAGTCCTTCAATATTGATTTATGATGATGATGATGATGATGATGCACTCCAAAAAGAGAGTACTGTAATGGAAAGGACTTCTGGCTCTGATACCCTGTACAGCCAGGAACGTCGCTATAATGAACACTGCTGGGATCCATGAAAATTCTTTGGTATAACGGTCATTTGTTATAGCAGTTGCAGCCACATATCCATGGACATAAAATCGGGAGCCAAAGCCCTAAGGGCATGTTCGTTATAGCCGAATGTTCGATATATCGGGGTTTGTTATAGCGACGTTCCACTACATACCGTACTTTTGTTTTTCTCCAAGGTTACAATTTATTTACTGTTGGCATTCTGGGCCGCAACAGACCATCGGTTGGGTCCATCTGTGAAGCTTGATCTCACGCATTTCTTTGTCTGACTAGCAAGTCCAGTGTAGCTTTGAAAAGGTCCTGCAAGGATGGAAATGTCAGGCCCTCTAAGTTTGTGAGTTTTGCATTTGGGTCATTTTAGTCATCTAGATATAACATGACGTTTTAGTCAGTAGACTGGTTGCTACATTTTGTCGCCAGGCTGTCTGGGCAGACTGCAGAGTACACACACTGCCCAAAACTTGGAGTTACCGACTCTTTTCAAAACCCCACTCCAACGAAGATGACTTATATGCCTTACATCACGGCAAACTTCCCACTTGTTGGCTTCCACCATGCAAACATTCAAATCTTATGCTAGTTGCAACTATTTTCATTTCTCTATGAAAAGACTGAATTTGCATTATATGTACTGTACTACGTACCATTATTCAAAAGGACATATAAAGTTTTTGATTTTTGTTTTTCTCATCAAAACTCACTTTGATCATTAAATCCCTCATATCTTCATATGCTACATTGCTGTTTCTTTTGTGTTCATTAGTCTAGAATGTTCAGGACCCATGAGTTGGCAAGTTTTGGAGAAAAATACCGAAGGTGGCTCGTTACAGTAGTGCGGTTGGCCGCCCCACAGTTTGAAATGCAGGGCAAACCTTCATTCACATCCTTGGGGTCATGGTTTTGTAGCACTTTTAGGTGGCCACTGGCTACTAAACTAAAAAAGAGACCACAGACAGAAATAAACCCAGAAACAGTTTCATTTAATTTTCCTGACTTTTATTCTTATTTTTATTTGGATACTTTAAAAACATGCTATTCATTACAGGGTAACAATTCATGTTGTATGATATAGTTAATAGTACATTGTAAAAAAGTATTGTAAACGCTCATGACGGGCAGGGTCATCAATGCCTGCCGCAGTGCGTCTCGGGAAGAGGGAGAAGGGGGCGGCATTCGCTGGTGTGGTCGTTGTAGCAGACGCTCCTTTAGGACTAGGGGCCAGCCAAGGCGGTCTTCAAGGGCTTCGTCTGTCAGCCAGGTAGTCATGTGGACCTCATAGCCGGAATACACCTAGTTAATTTCAGACTCTTTATCGCTTAAGCGCCGCGGATTCAAGTACACAGAGTCGGACAAACACTGATCAACGATATCCCAGAGGCACTCAGGCAGGAAACCAGGGTTTTCTACTTCAACGAGGATCTCAGGAACTCAAATGTTTCTCACTCTCGACAATTGGGCTCACGGTACTATACAGTTCATTTAGGAACTATTAGGCAGTTGCAATCTAGTCTCAGGTTAGCGTTACTACTGTAGTCCAGTCAATCTACTGGAAATACTAGGTTCTTCCCTTCTTCATTGGACTCCCTCACCATGAAAACATGGGTATAGACACCATTTTGGGCATGGTAGCCCACATTGTTTCAAAGTTATGCATGTCTTTCCATTCTCAATTAATGGCGGAAACTAATTAGCATAATTATGCAAATTTGAACGCTTTCCGCCACTTGGATTTTAGAGGACTTTTGATATGTTAAACTTGGGTGTTGATAGACCCCATAACAGTTGAAATCATTTCTGTTGCATTTTTTTCCTGGTCTAGCTGCAGTATGACTGGACTACTGTGGGTGGAGCAGTCCGGCCAAGTTGAGGACGAATCTCATTAATTATTACAGCCTCCACTGTAAAAAGGTGCGCGGACTATAATTGATCATTCGTCACATCAAATTTCTTTGATTGAAGTCTATTATTAAGCGCTCAATAATGCACTCAATTCAGTATGTGCTACGTGTGCTGTACGCGCCATGTACGGTGTGTTCACTGCACACTGCACAGCCCCAGGATCTCGCACATATGGACCTACATGTTCATGTACAGTACAGGTGTTGCGTAATCATTTTTCACAGAAGAGCCCTTTGACGATATGAGTACTGATAACCGCAATATCCTAAAATCAGCCGAAATGGTTAGTGTCAAAAACTGACATTGTGATATTGATATTGATCGTTCGTCACATCAAAGAACCCTATCATCCAGTGAATACAGGCATAGCTGACTAAGTCTTGCTGGCGCACTTGGCATCGGCAGACGATGACTCATTGATGTCGGCAAAGGCCTTGGTGAACCACTCGGGTACAAACCGGTGTTCCTCTTCCCTGTGCTCCGTGTACGAAACCAGGCCTTCATCCGCCTTGTAGTCAAAGAGATACACCACACTGCAACAAACAAGAAGACGGGCAAAGAGTGTTTTTTTGTGGTTAACGGTTCCCTTGCAAGCGAGCTCACAGAACTGCCCAGGGTGGGTGACAAGTTGACAAGCAAATGAGATTTGAAGGTTTTCATCATGGTGAGACTAGCAGAAAAGGTTTGCGGTAACACCATGCAAAATTTTCGTTTGTGAGTAATGAGTATAGTATGTGTGGTTCTGAAAAGAACCGGAGGAACTCGACGTTTCGAACAGTATGCTCTGTTTGTCTTCGGACAGTACGCTCTGTTTGTCTTCGAACAGTATGCTCTGTTTGTCTTCGAACAGTATGCTCTGTTTGTCTTCGTACAGTATGCTCTGTTTGTCTTCGGACAGTATGCTCTGTTTGTCTCCGAACAGTATGCTCTGTTTGTCTTTGAACAGTATGCTCTGTTTGTCTTTGTACAGTATGCTCTGTTTGTTTTCAGACAGTATGCTCTGTTTATCTTTGAACAGTATGCTCTGTTTGTCTTCGTACAGTATGCTCTGTTTGTTTTCGGACAGTATGCTCTGTTTGTCTTCGAACAGTATGCTCTGTTTGTCTTCGTACAGTATGCTCTGTTTGTTTTCGGACAGTATGCTCTGTTTGTCTTCGAACAGTATGCTCTGACAATCTTCCTAGAAACCCCTGGGTGCGGCTGAACA
Source organism: Luidia sarsii (assembly GCA_949987565.1). Lineage (NCBI taxonomy): Eukaryota > Metazoa > Echinodermata > Asteroidea > Paxillosida > Luidiidae > Luidia > Luidia sarsii. The sequence continues at coordinate 7,764,330 of OX465104.1, read as the reverse complement.
GACTATGGTCTGGTCACTCTGGTGCTGTTTGATATCACATCGAGCTTGAAAGAGCATGCGGTGAAATCCAGACTGATGGTCATGTCAATAGTCAATGACTGCAGTGCTGTCCACTCACTGAACTTAATGATCCTGACCTGGTGACTTACCCGGTAACCTCAACAGTTACCAGCTGTGAATGTTTTGTGATGCTGTAGTTTACATACGAAATGAATAATAACAACATAGCATAACAACACACTACCGAGTAACACACAGGACCTACGGTGGGACTCTGACACCCTAGCAAGAATCCAAGTGTTACAGTAGTCTTAGTATGGGGAGTGCTGAATATCCGACTCACCTTGGGTCATCTACTACTACCACGGACTTGATGAAGGTCAGAAGCTGATGCAAGAAGTTGAAACACACGGTGCCATCCCAGGCTCCCTGTACGGCCAAGAATCAACAGGGCACTTGGTGACATACACATGTAAGCAGCACAATTTGGATTTGTTTGGTTTTTTTCAGTGGGGAAATGCAAAGGACAAAAACAGACAGGAAGGGAGAGAGATACATGCAATAGACCGATTGCGTGACCACTGTTTACATGCCATCACGTGACTTATAGTGGGTATTTTCTTCATCTCATTTGGCACAGAGCAGCGATGTATAAAGAAGAATGTAGACAATATGATAGTCTTCTTTGCTCATTTCCACTCCTGTTCTGCACCAAATGAGATGCAAAAATACCCACTATAAGTCACGTGATGGCATGTAAACATTTGTCGCGCAATCGGTCTATTAGATAAGGATGATACAATTTGAAAATATTTAGTAGCAAGTAGTAAAAAAATGTTACGGATAAGGATTCAGATATATGGAAGATTTCAGTGTCAACTCTTCAGCGGATCACCCACCTTTGCCTTGGACGGCATCTCCATTGTCTTGAAGCCCTTCAACTCGGAGACTATCCCGTTGTCGTCACGGAAACCGCAAATGACCTCCGGGATGCCGACCAGAAAGGACTGGGCCCACCACTTCAACAACTTGTACCTGAAATTTTGAGCAGAGTTGACACTGACGGCTGACCACTTTGCACACTGACACCGATATGCGCGATTGCGCGGCCTTTCATAATGGGTTGAACAGCTCCCAATGCATAGCTGCCAACCTATCGTGAAGGAAATTAGGGATACTTTGATAAGACATTGAAGGTTTGCATGGTGGAAATACTAAGTGGAAGGTTTGCGGTGACACCATGCAGCACTTCTCTTTCAAGGAGGAGTGTGGCTCTGAAAAGAGCTGGTAGCTCAACGTTTCGGGTAGTGTGTACGTCAGGAGACTGCAGACGACAACGGGCAGAGTACACACTACCCAAAATGTTGGGTTACCGGCTCTTTTCAGAGCCACACTCCTCCTTGAAAAGAGAAGTGCTGTGTGGTGTCACCGCAAACCTTCCACTTGGGAATACTTCTGCTAAAAAAACAGGAATCACAGAGCAAACCACACAATAATACATGTGTATTTCCATGCCAAAAATCAGAAGCTGTTGTCTAGAGCTTTTACCAAAAAAAGAGGAATGACTCCACCAAAATAGGAATGGTTTGTAGCTTTGCCAAACCGTAGCCCAATCCAGACATTCCCGCAGGACCAAGGGAACAAGTGGCGTCGTTCTTCCACCGCTCACCTGTAGAAGTTGTCCTCGTTTTTCTGCGTTAACCACCTCCGGCTGGTCTTCAGCTCCACGTAGTCCTGCGGCAGTCTAAGGTCTGAGTGCGCTCTGCAGCAGTCTACCTCGCCGCTGTACAGCAGCTTGTAGTGACCGAGCTCAGAGCGTACCACCGTGCAGTAGGCCTCCAGGTTATTGACCGGGAGCTGTGTGTTCGGCGGCTTACGTCCATCCTCTGAAAAATTGTCCAGAATGTTCACACACATGCAGTGACTGAAGGGGATCCTCCCATCTGAACAACACTGATCAGATCATCTCTTCTCTCGTATGTAAATCACAGTGCAGTCAAAGTTGGCAGTTACTGTGGTAGGTTACCATTGACCAGTTAATCTGGTTCATCTACTTCTGTGAGTGGGCATGGGGGTCTCATCACAGGGCACTTGTTAATGACGTGCTCATGGGTTTGTAAAATTGTCCACATGGACAGAGGTCAGCGTCCGTGATTCCCACTGATCAGATGGGAGGAGTGCTCATGTTTTCGCAGCAACTACAATGTGCTTCGAGGGTTTGTGGTGACACCATGTATAAGGTCTTAAAGAAGAGGTGTGGTTCTGAAAAGAACCCGAGTGGTAACTCAACGTTCCAGAGCATACTGGCCGGAACGTCGAGCTACCACTCAGGTTCTTTTCAGAACCACACCTCTTCTTTAAGAGACCTTAATACCGCATACCCTCCTGACATCAGTAAAAGTGATCAGGTAACTTTTCCTGGGCAGCAGTTGGCCGATAGAAGTAACCGCTGGACTCGGGAGGAATAACTGAGAGGAATAACTGAGAGGAACATGGCCCAGGCTGTCTGCACTGGACTTAAAAATGGGAAAATTTCCCGCCATCTCGATAAGTTTTAACTGACAAAAAGTTCTGTCCATACGTTGCCACAACACGTAGATTATGCTTTCAATCTCACCACTGGTTACATACTGCTCGAACTTGTATCCCCCGTACATGCACATCTGCTCAAAGTGACCCATGCCCAGCCTCCTCGCTCGGCTCTGCTCTGTCTCCACCTCGCTGATGTAGATGGTCCCTCTGAAGAGAGTGGCTGCCATTTGCCAGCCTTCCTGACGTTCGTAGGGAGTGCAGAGGAACTTTGTGAAGTGGCCCCTCCATGCCACAAAGTCAACACCTAGGCTGCAAATTTGCAAAGAATGGATTTAGAAAAAGAAGACACAAGAATGGATAAACATTAAAAAAAATTCAAACTTCTTAAGTCTTTACTGACTTCAGTGATATACAAAAAATGTTGCAAACTGCTTACTGACTAAAATTACCAAAATGCAAATCCTAAAATTTTGTGGGCCTGACGTTTCGATCCTAGCAGGACCTTTCTCAAAGGCAGAGTGACAAGGACAAAACAGATACATGTACACGAAGAAGGGGGGAAGAGAGTGACTTCAGTGATATTCAAAAATGTTGCAATCTGCTTACTGACTACTAAAAAGCGAGTATCCAAAATGAGGAGGGCTGATGTTTTGATCCTACCAGGACCTTTCTCAAAGGCAGAATGACACCGGAAACAAAACAAATAGGAAGGGGGAGGGGGGTAACAGCCAGTAGGGTGAGGTCAAAGGGAAGGGACTTCAGTGACCCAAATAAGCAAATGCAAACCTCGGCACCTGTATGGCTGTATTAATATTATATACTTAGTGTATATTAACAATATTAGTAATGATGATTACTAGCACAGAAAATTTGACAGGAACTGCGGAGAAAACTAAACTGTAGAGAAAACTAATTTACCTTTGCAACAAATCCTGATTGCTGGGCCCTGCAGGATGTGCACTGTACTGAACGTTGGCTCGACTCCTGTGGAACTTACGCTTGTTGCTGAGGATCCAGTTCATGACATTTGTCAGCCTGGTCTGAACGTTCTCGTCTCTCTTCTGGAATGTATCGTAGCCGTCTCTGAGATTGAAGTGGAGACGATCGGTGCTGCCCCCCGGGGGCGGAAAGTATCGCTTCAGGTGCCTCCTGTCGTTCTTGAAGCTCCGGTCCAGCTCCAGCGAGAAGTGTCCCAGTTCGGAGGGCCGTCTGAAGTACGGGAACAGCCCGCTGAATTTGGAAGGCGGACGGGCCGTGAACTGGCGATCGCGAGCGCCGGCCAATTCGTCCCGGGCAACCCCCGGCGCCGACGTCCGCGGCCTCCGAGGGTTTCTGAGATAAGTGCCCTCGGCGTCTCGGTGGTGAAACGGAACGGGGGCCCTTTCCCGACGTTGCCTCTCTTCATCACAATCGTCGGGGTCTAAAGCTCTTTTCATGCTTAAAAATGATTCTTAATCATTGATGATTAGATTATTAGACTAGAGACTTAGAAAATCAGGCGTAGCTGGCGAATCCCGTAGGTCTACATTGTTTACTAAACTCTACTTTGACTTGAGTACCGAATACGTTGATTATCAACCGCGCCAGCCGGCCAGCGTGTCGTGCATGTGTGCGGACGGGGTGCGGACTTACGTTCGGACGTACAAATCCTGTGGCTGCCGTACTTACAATGTGTACAGTCCAAAGCGTATGGCCTGGGCAAGCCTGCATACGTGTAATACAGATCGTCGTGTGTGATTCTAATTATTATGCGGGTCCAAAAATATCAATTCTTGACATTCTTCCATGAACGTTGGCGGACTGAATCAATCTAAACAAAAGGAAGATGTATATTTTGGCCGTTGATCCTTGCACACTTGATTTCTGGCATGTAAATAATTAATAATTATTAACAACCACCTCAGCGACGCGGCCCGCGTCATCTCCCAAACAATACGCACTATTTTTACTGCGTACGCAGGATCCGCACATGCACGTCCGCACCCCGTACTTCCTAGGTTGATGTTCAACGGAGGCCTGTAGCTAGCCCAGTGTAGGCGAAAATTACTGCACCTCCACCGCCAAAAGGCCAGCAAGCCACCGCCGGATCGTTAAGAAGAGGGGACTAGTAAATAGTATTGAATCCGAGGGCAGGCTCGTCAGAAGATGTGATAACATTTGAAGGTAAACTGGTAATTGGTACTATTTATAGGCCCCAACTATTGTATTGGCATGGGCCTGAGTACTTTCACAGTGTCAGGTACTGTGTGTACTTTCCTTGACCTGTAAACAGCGAGGTCCAGATGCTGTCTCGGTAACCTCCTCTGATTGTTGCTTTATCAGAGGATGATCAGAGGGGACCGACGATCTGTGCCCTGTTTTGAGGAGCTTGTAATTACTGTACAACTAAAGGAGCTTGGCACTACCGGATGGGACCAGACTTGGAATTAGATGGTTTTGATTTGAAACATACCTTGCCCCACAAAAGCCATGCCCTTCATGTGATGTCATATGGCATGGTTATGATAATGCCTAACTGCATTAATAATAATAATATATTGACTATTGCCACGTACATCTGTGCAAATGTGTCGCTGCTCACACTGCACTTCTCCACGCACAGGGTGACTGAAAGCTATCAAATCAATATTTGAGTTTTTATTTATAAATTATATGGCTTTGGCTACTTCTACTACTACGAATAAAATCGCTTTTTCAATCACGATTCACTTTTCGATTTGTTTTGCCATGTATGGACGCACGCCATGTGTGGACGTACATATAAAAATAAAATATATCAATTTTTAGGCGTTGTTTTCATGTTATCTGCTTAAATTTAACATTGATTGAAATTAATTTAATGTAATTATTGTAATTTAGTTTTTGCTTTTATCTTTGTATTCAGAGCTTCGAGGCCTTGTTAATGTTAGCAATTTGGCGGAAATTGGTGCTTTATAAAAATCTTTTTCATGTTTCTTCACTGCGCTCATACGCATGAAAAACAGTTTGGTTAATTACAGAATGACCAGGAAAAAGACACCATCTATGCAAGAACTTTGATTCAGAATACAATACATGATACTAAGGGAGTTAGCCTGCGCACAACCACGGTAGACATCATTGGCACAGCACAGGATGCTTTTGATGCAGGGAGTGAACATACTGCGTGTGCGCCGGAACCTGAAGTGATCAGTGTACCATAATCCAACAAGTTAAATAGTCTGATGAGATTTGAAGGTTTGCATGTGGTGAGAATGGCAGGATGATAGGTTTGGTACAGGGTGTGGCGTACTATGATGAAAGGGACGTGGGTCAAATTGCCGTAGAGGGCGCCATCCACCACCTGGGCCCAATTTCATAGAGTCGCTTAAGCGTGAAAATCTGCTAAGCAGGAAAAGTCTCCCTCGTGTAAATAGGATTACAAACCGCACAGCGATGTGATGTCAATTGCAATTCCACTCTTCTTTACTTAGCAGGAAACGAAAGTCAAAGTTTGGGTTGGCAAGGTGATCCTACAAACCCTAACTTTTTGTTCTTATGAAGTTTTGGCGCTTGAGCAGCTCTATGAAATTGTCCCCTGGTCTTACTGCCGAAGTAACAGAACTACATTATAAAATTTAGTGGGCCTGACGAGGCTGACGTTTCGATCCTAGCAGGACCTTTCTCAAAGGCAGAGTGACAAGGACAAAACAGATACATGTACACAGAGGATGGGGGAAGAGAGTGAATAGGACAGGGATGAGAAACAAAAGATAAAGAGAACTACATTATTATTTTATTATTATTAATAATAATATAGGAAGGTTTGCGGTGACACCATGTCTAAGGTCTCTTAAAGAAGAGGTGTGGTTCTGAAAAGAACCTGAGTGGTAACTCGACGTTGCGACCAGTATGCTCTGGCCGTCATCAGGAGAATGTCATCATCTGATGACGGCCAGAGCATACTGGTCGAAACATCGAGTTACCACTCAGCTTCTTTTCAGAACCACACCTCTTCTTTAAAACCCTCACCGGCATGGAAACCACAACTAACCACACATGGTTTTTCCTTTGGGAGGATAAGGGCCATGCACAAGGACATTCCACAGCGGGGTTTTTGTTGTGACCTGTGGTGTGTGAGCCTACACCCCTGTCGGCACTGTGGTAAATTGTGGTATACAGTGTCTGTCCTGTGCGGGAGGTGCAAAGCGTTAGGGTTTTAAAGTAAAATCTCAAAATAATTAAGAGACCTTATACATGGTGTCACCGCAAACCTTCCTATATTGATTAACCCACCATGCAAAGCCTTAAGTCTTATTTACACTTCCACTGCTAAGCCTGTGAATTCTCAGGATACCCACAGCGCGATGCTGTGCCCGAGATTTCTCAGGATATTAATAGCGCTTGCATGGTTTGCTACCGTATTTGGTTCAAGCATTGTAATATTTCACACTGTGCACAATGAAACTACATGCATCGGGAAACACAGTGGAATCATGTGTAGGTTGGTTGAAATCCAAATCATTCCTAACAGACTTATTTAGTCTTTATTTATTATTCTAAAATTTAGTGGGCCTGACGTTTCGATCCTAGCAGGACCTTTCTCAAAGGTCCTGCTAGGATCGAAACGTCAGGCCCACTAAATTTTAGATTTACTTGTTGGTAATTTTAGTCAGTAAGCAGTTTGCAACATTTTTGTATATCACCTTTATTTATTATTATTACATTGTCTGAAGTGTTTGAGTTTATTCCTCGGCAGGTGAGAGAGAGCCCCGTCCGCTGAGTCTTCCACCATGGCCAGGGTCGGCCCTCCGTCCTGCACCACCATGCTCATGGTGGGCGCGCTGGCCCTCGTCGTCTACAACGAGTACCTGGAGTTCTTCCTGCTCAAGCAGAGCCAGTGGACGCGGTCCCGGGACGCCCTGCTCCACCCCACGGAGAGCCCCGAGCCCGCCGCCAAGGACTCGGCTAACAGTCCACCGACGGACCCCGTCCGAATTCTCTTCGTGGCCGACCCACAGATCCAGGGTTATCGGGATGAGCCCGCCTTATTGGGCTACATCACAAGGTGTTTGGGCTCCGTTCTTGTGACGATTTATCATCTCATTTCTCATTACACCTGGGGGGAAACAGTTCATATTTGTAAAAAAAAATCTCAAAAGTTAGAGTGCCTGATGTTTAGATCCTAGCAGGACCTTTCTCAAAAGCAAAGTGACAGTGACATACGCAGACAGTCAGGGGAAGGAAACCTATGACAAACATGACACTATGAACATCTAAACCGTGAAAAAGGGGTGAAAAGTCGCTGTGATTTCACAGGCGCATTTTACAGTGAATTCACCGTGAAAATAATCGCTTCTCTGACCTGATAAGGACATCTTTAGGTCACTAAAGAGACCTTGAAAAAAATCCTGAATATTTAGGGTGGCAAGCTCCAGCCTTGGTGGATGGCTAATTCAATTACTAGTAGAGGTACTGTATTGTGTCCTTGTACCTGTCACTCCCAGATACTTGTAAAATGCCTCTAGCCATTTATCATCAGGAATGTGGCCTTGGAGACCACTGGTATAAACACCTTGAAAATGACTTGGCTAACTGTGTGCCATGAAATAGGGGTGAAAACACAGTGAATTTTCTGTTCACGGCTAAATGACATTTTCACCCCATTTTTACCGTTTAGATGTTCATAGTGTGACAGGAAGGACAAATAAAGGGATGGGAGTGGAATGCAGATGTACACACAAAGGGAGGGGAGGCCAAAGGGAAAACAAACAAGGCACAGGAGCAGGGTGGGATATCAAAGGAGAAAGGGACAGGAAAGATGAATTAAAGCAGGGATTAATGAAGTGAGGATTAGTCATTCCCTTCCTGGATGTTGAGGCCATGAGGTTGGATAAAAAAAAAATATTAAAAAATTCACAGAACATTGAACAAAAATTGGCAAAGAACTTTTGACTGGACCGCGATTTGGAACCCGGGACCTCTGGTTTTGCATACCAGCGCCTTTTTCCCATCCGAGAAATCCAGCCATTAGATGCCTTTGAGGAAGGTCCTGCTAGGATCGAAACCTCAGGCCCTGCTAATATTTTATATTTATAAAATCAATCAAATCAATCAAATTTGTTTTGCCAATTTAAAAAAATGTTTCAATTATTTCCCCCATCAGTTTTCCTTGTCTTTGATCAATAAGTGTAAATAATTGTTTGTTTGTTTTGTGCTGCTTTCCTCTAGGTGGGACTCTGACTTGTATCTGCGGAAGTATTTCCACGAGGCACTGAGCTACATCAAGCCCGATGTGATCATAGTGATGGGAGACTTGCTAGACGAGGGCAGCATTGCCAACGACGAAGATTTTGAAATCTACGCGGAGAGGTTCAAAAAGCTGTTTTACATCCCTGAAAATTTGAAGGTAAGAACAGAGGGGTGAATTTTTCACGGTCGTCACTCAATGGCAATTCATTTAGGAAAAGAATTTCTTGAATTTATTGTCAATGGGCTTGGTATCTCTGGAGACACACGACAGTTATTGGTTTAATGCTTCTGACCGGCGTCCCCACTCAGACGGCCAAATATCCGCGAGACCATGAATCGAGTCTTGCATTGTCGGTCTAGTGCAGCGTGTGACCACACTGGACCAGCTGTCTGGAATACATCAATTGTACCAGTTAGGAAAGTGGTGGTTTTGGGGGTCAAATTATACTTGGTTAGAAAAATGCATTCTGAGACTGGCTTGGAGCCCCTTATTGTTGAATATGACCCCATTGGAAATACTTGTTTTCATAATTTCACAAACCCTTTTGCATTGTAACTCAACTTACGAAGGACAACCCATAATAAGTTTTGATAGGTCGTATGGCTTTTGTGCACTTCTCATCACCTTGTGATTAATTCGGCAGTTGCTATACAATTTTCGAATCCACCACAAGACCTTGACCAGTGCGATGGTCAAGTGGTTAAGACGTCTGCACTAGAAAGCAGGAGTCGTGAGTTCGAATCCTGCCCGAGCTGCCTGAAATTTGTCTTCATCAGGCATCGGGCAAAGCACCGAGCACTCGGTGTTTATCACGTCGAGCAGGGCAAACCTCAATGAATTGCATGCTCCTTGACGAAAACATCGTGTTGTATCTACTTGCGATTGATCTTAAGTCACGATGAGTTTGATAAAATCAACCCCAGGTCAAATCATCCGTGATTAGACCTTGGGCCAATTTCCTAGAGCTCCTTAAGCTCCAAAATTTCATGGTTCACAAGATCACTCTGCAGACCCAAACTTCACTTTTTCTTTCATGCTGATTAAAGAATAGTGGAATACAAATCAGAGGCAACTGACATTGCATCGTAATGTGCTTTGTAATCCTGTTTACACGGGGAAGGAATTTCATGCTTAGCAGATTTCCACGTTTAAATGCCTCGATGAAATTTTGTCCAGTTCTTTTTTCTTTTTTTCTTCTAAAATTCATTCTCTTCCTCCCTTGCCAAAAAACTACATGTATTTCCAAACTTTCTGGATTGTCCCTGTCTAGCCCGCCATCTTACACCTGTCCGGCGACAATGACGTAGGAGGTGAGGGATCAGATCCACTGACTGCCGAAAAGATACAACGATTTGAGAAGCACTTTGGCTCCGTGACGGAAGCGATTCACTACAAACACGTCTCGTTCTTCAAGGTTCATATTGCTGATTCTCCATGAGTGGACAATGTGGACAATTCTGCACTCGTGGTTTAGGGGTACTGACTTGGTGAAGCCCAAACGCCTCAGAAATGTTATCATTCTCCTTGGCAGGTGATATCCGTGGAATACAATCATGTGACATCTGTCCGAGCTCCGAGGGATGCATTTTTGGGTGTCACAAGCAAAAATTGGTTTGACTGTTATCCCACCAAGATTTTCAGTGGCAATTTGAGTTAGGTCAGAGTTACACAAGTGCACAAAATTCTGCAGCACCAAACCAAACAGAAAGAGCCGAGCCAATGCTTGGTTCCCTTTACTTCACTTGTCCCTTAACCCTAAGGTCCCTAACACCCTAGTACTGTTTACTTGGAACCCTCCTCAATCCTCCACAATACTCCAGTGTAAAATTGTATAACCTTCCTCAATCCTCCACAATCCTCCACAGTCCTCCGGTGTAAATTTTACAACCTTCCTCAATCCTTTACAATCCTCCACAGTCCTCCAGTGTAAATTAATTTTTACAACCTTCCTCCATCCTTTACAATCCTCCACAATCCTCCAGTGTAAAATTGTATAACCTTCCTCAATCCTCCACAATCCTCCACAGTCCTCTGGTGTAAATAAGACAACCTTCCTCAATCCTCCACAGTCCTCCGGTGTAAATTTTACAACCTTCCTCAATCCTCCACAATCCTCCATTGTCCTCCAGTGTAAATTTTACAACCTTCCTCAATCCTCCACTATCCTCCACAGTCCTCCAGTGTAAATATGACAACCTTCCTCAATCCTCCACAATCCTCCAGTGTAATAATGTCAACCAGTATTCTCCAGCCATCTCTGTTTTTCTGCTTTCCGAAGGGCTTCACTCAAAACTTTGAATTTGAGTGAAGTTTGAGTGAGTTCTTGGTTTTAGGACTCTGTTATTTACTCTTTTTTCTCTCCATTCCAGATCAATTTCTTGCCCTACCTCCATTCTGTGGGCAAAGCCAAGGATGAGGCGCTGAAAGAGACGCTTCACAAAATGGCCAATGAAGCTCGGGAGTCCACCGTGCGAATAGTCCTGTCCCATGTCGGCATGTCGAGCTCATTGCTGTACAGGCACATCGAGGTTAGACTTGACATTCGGTCCTCGGTTTGCTTTTGTCTGTCGCAGTCTCCGTTGGGCCGCCGCCCACTTATACATCTCAAGACAGGAGGGAAGACTGTCAAAAGGCTCATCCCTTCTTCACCAGGAACATCCTGTCACAAATGTGGAGCTATTGTCTGTCGTGTTTATTTGCAGTAACGTACAAAAATGGTCAAGCTAATAAAATGAAACATTAAATGGGAACTTTAGAACAAATGAAAAAAAATGGCAAAGAAAACTTTGACTGGACTGGGTTTGGAACCCACATTTTTTTGCGTACTAGCACTCTTACTATTTGAGCTATCCAGCCCTTAGATGCTGGCCTCTAAATAATCAACTTTGTCGGAGTTGGGGCACCAGTCAGAACCATTCAACCATTAACTGCCGTATATCTCCAGGAATCACACCCCCTCGCTTTCATTCAGATGCAAACAACTCGTTGCTGTAAACCTGGCTACAGCAGCTCGGGGAATGGGATCATACGAAGTGGATGCAGCTTCATCAATTCAATCAGAAATTGACTGGAAGCTCAAGCTTTACAACATATTGAATACATGGCAAAGAAAACTCGGGATATATGGCAGTTAATGGTTGAATGCGCCTGATCGATTGGTGCCCCTATCCTGGCAAAGACTAGTTGAGCATTTGGGAAGGCCACCACCTAAGGGCTGGATAGCTCAGATGGTAGGAGCACTGGTAGGCAAAACCAGAGGTATCGGGTTCAAATCCTGCTCCAGTCAAAGGATTCTTTGCCATTTTTTCATCTTAAAAAAATGTTGGAAACTGCTTACTGACTTAAATGACCAACATCTAAAACATGTAGAGGGACGAATGGTTCCCTCCTAGCAGGACGCTATTCAAAGGAAGAATGACCGTCGACCAGTGATACGTGTAGGTTAGGTTACTCTGCCTTTGAGAAAGGTCCTGCTAGGATGAAAAGATCCTGCCCTCTACGTTTTTAAGCCATGTTCTTTTGTTAATTCAATCTGAATTTCCCATTTTTCCCCTTTGCTGTCAGGTTTTGCGGACACTTAAACCTCAGTATGCATTTAGTGCTCACTCCCATCAGGTAATTTTGGACTCTGTCTTCTATCACTGAGGAACGTCAAATTCAGTTTGTACCTTCTAAATGTGTACAGCACTCATCTGTAGGTTGTGTCTGCATACTGTTCGCATCTCCCTGTACGCTCATCCATAAAAGTCCTTGAAGAAGTTAAAGTCATAAGAAATAGTCTCAGAGGAATGGTGACGAACGATTCTGGATTAAAAAAAAACGTACCTGAGATTATTTCTACATGGCGCCATAGCAACAAGTTTTTATATGATTGAAGCCAATAAATCCCCCAATAACAAATTCACAATGTGAATTTTTGTTCACACTTTCCACAGAGGGCAAAACCTCTTTGAATTACATTCTCCTTGACGCAAACATCATGTTATATCTATGATGCAACGCGGTACCCGCCGCTATACATTATTCGAATCCACCACATGACCTCGACCAGCTCGGTGGTCCAGTGGTTAAGACGTCCGTACTAGAATTTGGGAGTCGCGGGTTCGAATCCTGCCCGAGCTGCCTGAAATATTTTTATCAGGCACCGGGCAAAGCACTGAGCATTTAGTGTTTACCACATCGAGTAAGGGCAAAACCTCTTTGAATTACATTCTCGGCGCAAACATCATGTTATAACTTTCCACATAGAACAGCCCTTTATGCGTTATAGCATAGCGCCCCATAATACCGTTTTTCGCAGAGCGGGTCACATATTGCATCTGCATAGTGTTCACATCTCCCCGTACGCTCGTCCATAAAAGTCCCGGAAGAAGCTCACATCCCTCCCCCCACTGTCCCGTTTCTCCGTGCCTTCATTCGTTCCAGGCCGGCTACAGCAAGCACAGCCTGGCCAAGCTCCTGGGCACCTTCAAGCAGGTCTACAAGAAGGAGCAGCACGACGGCCGAGGCTTGAGCCCAGAGGAGGAGCATCTGGAGACGTTGGAGTACAGGATCCCCACGTGCAGTTACAGAATGGGCGTCCAGCGCATGGCCTATGCTGCTGCTGTCATAGGTAAGGCCAAGTAACAAAAATTAGTTCAATGGGGTTTTGCCCTTACTCGACGTGATAAACACTGAATGCTCAGTGCTTTGCCCGGTGCTTGATAAAAAATATTTCAGTACGGACGTACTAGAATTTGGGTTCGAATCCCACCCGAGCTGCCTGAAATATTTTTATCAGGCACCGGGCAAAGCACTGAGCACTCAGTGTTTATCACGTCGAGCAGGGCAAAATCTCATTGAATTACATTCTCCTCGACGCAAACATCATGACATATCTATGATAACAAAAAATGGTTTCTCGTCCCAGTCCGCATCTTTTTTTGCTGCCACATCTAAAAAGATTTTTTGTTCTCTTTTTATAGAATGATAAAATGCACAGCCTACATATCGTACTGTGCTTAAAAACAACTGGAAATTACACTGGAACCTACATGTACATCTGTCGTCTTTAGAAGAAAAAAAAACTTTTTTGGGTACAGGCAAAATCATACTCCTTTTTCCAAAAAGTTTATAGGTACAGCTACAATTTTGTTCCTCTTTTACTTGGCCTAAATCAACGTCTTTCCTTCCCCTCTGTTAACTGCATATGTTCTACAGTATTGTTTTGTGAGGTTTTCGGTGACGCCATGTGGTGGGGTTCATCTTTTGTGAGTGAGAGTGGTTCCGAAAAGAGCCGTGGGGGGGGGGGAGGTTACATTTTGAACAGTGTGCACCGTTTGCCTTCAGGAGAAGGAGTGAGAAAGCACACTATCCGAAAAAGTCCAATCAACCCCCTCCCCTGTTCGCTACAGAACCGCATTCACTCACAAAAGAGAATTCCTGTCACACGGTGTCGCCGAAAACCATCTCACAATTTGTACCTCCAACCTGCATAGCCTCAAATCTTGTTTACATTTTTGTCTGTGGAATGCCGACTGGCTCAGCACATTTTACTGACATTTTTTTTTCACTTTTGCAAGATGAAAAGGGGCGGCTGCATTACACTCTGCTGGAGTTGCCATCGAGGTTCAAGCAGCTGTACCGCTACGCCATGTTCGGCGTCCTTGCGGCCGTTGTCATCGTGTGGGCTTGCATCACCCTTCCGCGGAGAAGATAGCCGAGACTCCGCGAGCGTCTACCAACCCCGAACTTGGACATACCCAGCCGCCTTTTGGGCTGGACAGTGCTACAGGAATCCACTAGCCCCAGCCCACGCCAGAACAATGCATCTTGTCAGATTGGGTGTTCGTCCGCGTGAGCTAACTGGGTTAGGGCTACTGGTCCAAGTAGGAGGGTTGCAGTGACATGAGGCGTGTGGCTGCGAAATGAGGAGACGGGCAGAGTACAGACTGCCCGAAACGTTGAGCTACCGTGTTTTTTTTCAGAGCCATGCTCCCTCTCTTAAGAGATGATGTACATGGTGTCACCACAAACCTCCTACTTGGTACTTCCAACATGCAAACCTTCAAATCTTATCTACTGGTCCAGATTGAATGCAGACTTGGTGACCTGGAGTCAATTTCATCCATCTCATTGTTACTCGTGACCAATCGCAAAACGACGAGAAAAGCACGGAAACCAGACTCCTGACGACGGACAGAGCATGAGATTTGAAAGTTTTCATGATGAGAGTAGCAGAGTAAAGTGTAAGAGTCAGTCTCCTGAAGACAAACAGAGCCTACTGTTCTAAACATCGAGTTCTTCCGGTTCTTTTTCAGAACCACACACACTCACAAAAGAGAAATTACATGGTGTCACCGCAAACCTATCACTTATTTGGACAGAGCATACAATTGAGTCCATCGGTTCTCTTCAGAGCCATACACTCTCACAAGAGAGATAATCTCTCACATGCTGTCACCACAAACCATCCTTGACTTGCTACCTCCTGCACCACGAGTAGCCTGAAATCAAAGTAGTTGAATACAAGTAAAAAAAAAAAAGATCCCATGAAAGTATGGTTGGCTGTCCTGACATTTCCATGCTCAACAGCAGGGCTTCCCTGGACTTGTGTGAGTCTGAGGTGGCTACCAATTATTTGCATTATTGTGTGTGCGCTATTTTGAAGTTTCATGTGTCATGGATTGGATAGGGAACGAGTCTAAAGTACTGTAATATGTCCACAAAGAAACACACAGTACAGTGCAAGGGAACATCAGATACACAGCTCTTCTGCACACGTGATTTCCAAGCATGATTCTGACCCCCTGAGATGGCAAGTTTCAGAAATGTACAGCTGAGGTGGTCCATTAAAAGTGATAGTGAGAGGTCGGCTGCCTCATAGTTTAATATGCATGGGAAACCCCACTCAACAGACTACAATGCTTAAGCAGCTCTTTGAGGTTGGGCCAAGATCACCGAAGAAATCCAACACTATCCACACCTTTACTTTAATATTGTGTCTCATTGAGCAAGGTGAGTGAGTTGGTGAGTTGTTTTTTCCTACCACGTCCATCCAACTGAGCATCACCCAGTTGCATGGCAACCATTTTGCATCTGGACGATCGTCACCATGGCAACAAGTGATACCTGGCAGCATCACACCATGGCAACCGTTAGTATCCGACAGCAGCAATCCATGACAACCAAAATCAGAAGATCAGTAGGTTTTGTAAGGATATTCACCATCCTCATCTTTGGAAAGAAATTTAAATTCTTATTGTGGAGAAAAATGTTTTGAATGAAGCAATAATGTCAGATTCTATTAATTGATTCAGTTGCACTTTTTAATCGACAAGGTTTTCGGGGTGGAAATGAATTTATCCAAAAAGTAACTAGTATTGGTGATTTTTTTTAGTCGAATCTGGTGAAAGGCAAGAGAAGAATTCGATCAAAGTAAATAGAGTTGGAGCATACAGTATTCATAACGCCATTCTGGCTGTGTACTGTTGTGAATGCGGCCACGACAGGCGATAACTACTGCCGATTTAATTAAGCCGAGGTCGAGATCACCTTGGAGTGAACCAGTGTAGGCCATGATAGGTGGAGCTTCGGTATGGCAGGGGAGTATTGCATCCCAATTCTTCAACTGGCTCATGGACGACTCCATCTTTGCTGAAGGTACATGGATTGAGTTCATGATAGAACATGATAGAAATTGCTAGTTTGTATTTTATTGATAATTACTTGATGGAACTCGCAGGCTGCTCCCAAATTGTGCTCACACTCGTTGTGAAGACCCCCTTGTAGCTTTCATGTTTTACTTCAGTTCTTTCGAGATCACTATTTCCTGAAGAAATTTAATTGGAAACACATTTTAACTCCAGTTCTGTTTAAAAGCAGGGTTTTTTAAATTCAATTTAATTGAATTTTAATATTAAGGAGAATGTGTTCTCGATTGTCTTTTCTTTCTTTGAAAATACCTTAGTTTCGTAGTGAAATTAATTTTTGAAGATTGTCAAAGAAAACCTCCTGTGACTGGGTTATTTTCCTTCCTCCATGATATATCATGCTTATTTGTATATCTCGCAGATTGTACAAATTCTGGATGTTTATTTCTTTCACTGTATCGGGACATTGTGTTGTCTTTCTTGCTGTAGTTATCTTTTGAATCAGATTATTTATGGATATTTCACCAAGTGATGTGCATATTCTGGATTTGTATATGATTAAAAGTTCTCTGGGTCGGGGCGAGATCCTTTCTACTAACTGCACGGCTACGTTGTGACGTCATGTATACGGTGGTTCAAGTGCGCATGCGCGTTGCTATGCGCCCTCTCTCTATTTTGGATCAATCACTGCTGCTGAGTGCTGATGTCTTTTTGCGAATTCCTGGAGTTGGCTCGGACTTCGTCCCTGTCTCAAGCAAGAATGGTATTCTTGCTCAAGAAGGTATTCTTGCTCATGAAGTGAAGGACTGGTGTGAGTGAGTATAATAGACAATGGTTGGGATATCCTAAAACTACGGTCCAAAATTGTGCCCCAATGCCATCAAATCTCAGTGTTCACTGGAAAATGTGATCACTCAACGGAACGTCTGTAACCACGTGCAAAGTAGGATGATGTTGTTGATTGTTCTTTATCCTTGATATTCGAAAGCAAAAGCTTTGCTTGCAGGAATTGTTTGTATTGGCACCATGTACAAAAAAATCTGATATTTGATAAGAACCACCGATTCAAGGATGCGTTTTGACGATCATAACCCGGAATTAATTTTACTTTGGTGCTGTGAAAATGTGTTGCTCTAACCTACTTCAGTACCGGTAACTAGCTGGTGTCATCGGTTAACCAAAGCCTGTGAACTTCACCAACCAGTGTTGCTCTAACCTAGCTAGTGTCGTCGGTAAAACAAAGCCTTTTCCTCCCTTCATTCCCGTGAAATTCAAGAGTTGCCAATGATTTATATTAATTTCCCTTGTTCTAGTCTCCTGAAAATGGGCAGTTGGGTTACCTTGGTGCTGCGAAAGTGTGTAGTATATTTCATCGACCAGTGTTGCTCTATAACCTAACTAACAGTTACCAGGGAAAATCTCAGTGGATTAATAGTCCAACCAATTCTTGACAGTGACCACACATGTGCAGTCCATCTCCCTCTGTAATTCTCAGTCATTAAAGCCCCTGCACAACATTGGTAAGATCGAAAAACAGAAATGTTCACATTATTTACATGAAACATATAGGTTAAAGATGGTTAGTAGAAACCTCTCACTGAAATATTTCTGTCTAAAATGCTGTATTTGGGGGGGAAAGAGTAAAAGAAATGGATTACGTCTCACCGAGATCTAAACTATTTTTCGGAACAGTACGCCATTGAATGCTGCATTTGATTATTTCTACATGGCGCCATATAGAAAACAGTATACGTCTCGCTCTCTTCGCCATGAAGAATTTCGAAGCTGTCATCTGCGCCAAAACTAGTCTCCTGACGACGGGCAGAGTAGGCATACACGCTGCCCGCCAATGTCGAATTACCGGCTCTTTTCAGACTTGGAGCAACACTCCACCTCACAAGGGATGACTTTATACAGTCATGGTTTCACCGCAAACCCTCCACTTTGTACTTCCACCATGGAAACCTTCAAATCTCATCTGTTTTGAATTCCGAACGCATACATTGAATGTTTTTCAGCGCCCACGCCTATACGGCCCTCCGTCGTGGCCGAGTGAATGTGCCAAGGCTCATCCAATTTTCCTCGAGCAAGCCACTCGCTTTCAAGTTCCAGCAATGGGTTCAATGTTGCTCCTGATAAAACCTAATACATGTACATGCATACATGTATATACCTAATACCTAATACATGTAGGCCTATACGTAACTAATTATCTTCTTTTTTAGGCCAAACAATGAATACATCCACGTTTAGACGGAAAATGCCTTATATGTGAATTGGATAAAGTGAATTGGATAAAGTATGCTATTTTTGTTAATGTTTTTTAATAATCATTGCGTCTTGAGCAAGTAATGTTTATGTGGATATTTGAACAAAGTATGGAGCCTAACAACAAGAACATAATATAGCCTACAGGCCTATTGTTTAGAGATAATGAATAACCAGAAACACAAATCTGAAATAGCAAAAAATTGTATTGTTTTATTTTGCATTCACCATAAATTATCTGGAACAATTTTGGGGGGTTAAATGTTCTGCCTGTTCTGCTATTCAATCATGGACAGATCTCGATCCAATATGTTGGTCAAATTTTACCCACAGATATATCCGTTCAGATTTGTTTACCACCGTTGGCTAAATTATGACCAGTATTACATAAACTGATAGCAAAAATGTCGCAAACTGCTGACTGACTTGTTCTTTTTAAAAAGTGTGAAGGCCCTGGCGTTTCACTCCGAGCAGGACCTTCAGCAAAGACATTCCCTTCTTTCCGGCCCTTAAAATATTCTCCCCTTTTTAGAAATGTCTTGCTCGAGGAACGAAACGTTATGCCGTCTTTATTTTGTGACTTTTTAGGCATTGTGCACCACGTTGCAAATAATCATTGCCGTATTAGGCTATTAAGAGTTTATTGCAATCAATTGGAAACTAGATCTGTCTATATGAGCCAGCCACCGGTATTCGAATGGCAGCGTTATGCGTTTGTGGCAACAAGCTATACTACGTCTGATTGAGTAGTTGTTGCTTCGAAGGCCTATTCACTTTCCCCCAACTATTTTAGTCTTTCAGCGCTATACCCTTAAGGCGTTAATGAACAAACCCACATCGAATGGCTTAATCACTTGTATGTGTGTTCGAGGTTACGGTTTGCTTTCACCTTCCACACGTTATGTTCCCTCAGAAATGTCAAGTCAATTGATTGGTGCCGTGTTCGTCCTTCAAGACTCGGGCAGCTGTTGTTATTGACGTCACTCTGTCGTTCCAAGGGCGACGCCGTAGGGCTCGCACAGCTCCATCTGTGCTCCATAATGACGTCATCGCTCGCTTCCGGTAACGTCTCCGCCGCCGACGGGAGCCGAGCGCCCGAGGCCGGCTCGAAGGCGAGGCGTTGATGCGCGCCGATTGTCCGCTCAGAGCTAATTGCTTCGTGGGCTTGCGACAGTAGGCCTGAGTGATGGGAGATGCTTGGCTCGTCCTTAAGATGTGGGGGCTTAAAGGCAACTCCTTTCACCGTGAGAGGCGAATCCACCCGACAGTCCGGCTTCGTCGCCTCCTCACTCGACTCCCTGGTCACGGAGGGTTCTGGAACCACGGGGGCGTTGACCCCAGGGGACGACGGAGAAGCTGCGTTGACGTCATAGCTCCCGAGAGGGGAGACGGTGGACCTTAATTCTCCCCCGCTCATCAGAGGCCGCTTATACCGCCATCCCAGCTTGAATTTGATGCCTCGTAGACAGTCCAACGGCGGGGCCACGCTCTCGTTTTCCCGGTCGTTAACTTCGGCAGTCGCTTGGCCGGTCTTCGGCGTGGAGTTGGTGAGAGTTGAGGCGAGGGCCGCTGATGTGCGGGCATCGCACCAGATCTCCGGCAGACAGCCAGAGGATGGGGCGGGCATGGGCGGACGAAGGGGCTTGGGTTTGGTGGTCGCGCGGTCTTTCTTAGTGGCGGAACATTTCTTGCCATCCTGGAAGCAACGACAACAAGACAATGAGGAAATTTGTTATACAAACCAAAATCTTTATACCAACAATGTGGAATAGGTGCCACCTATAGGCCTAAGTCATCTACGTGTATTTCGATAATGAGTACTGCTCTGAAAAGTTCCGGTTACTCAGCGGGCAGTGTGGGCTCTCCGTCGTTTGGAGCATTTACGTCTGTACGGCATTAGCAAGCAGAAGTAGGCTGGTCGATGAATGAATGCGTTCCAAGTATAAATCGATGCAGACTTGAGATGCGGGCTTGAGATTTTGCATTACAATAAATCGGTTGCAGTTGCGGTTGATGGGTGGAATTTGTAGGATGCTTTCAGGGCAAGGGTTGCGCCGTATAGGGGCGTTCATTCCAGCTTGTGACTTCAGTTCAGTCAAGACCAGGTCAGGTCAGGGGAAGTTATGAAAGCAAAACAGATTAATCGTAAGTTTAAGCCTTAATTATTTTCTAATGTGATTAGCCAAAAGGTTTTTCTCCAGAGTGAGACTTTTGGTCATCAAGTTCAATTATCTCTGGTTTTTAATCCTGTGGGTGTGCGCCAAGCTATATAGATTTGTTTTATGAAGACATGAAGTTAGTAAAAGCCACATTTGAAAAATAATCAATAAATACGCAGTGGCTATTGTTACGGCAGTCGTCTGTGTGGTTCCCTCACTTGAAAGTATTCGTCAGCATTGCAGTCCGGTTGAACCAGACTATTCACTGATAGTCTGGTTCCAAGAGCTAAACATCCTGACAAATATGGTTAAGTATGTCAGGGAACCACATGGACGACTGCCGTAAACACAGCCACTGCGCAATAAATAACAAGCCAGCTTCATCTGACAGACTGGCTTACTGGCAAGAGATGACTTAGGCTGACATGGTGTCACCGACCACGTTGTGATTACACCATGCAAATCTTCAAGTCGTAGGCCCCTATGCCTTTCTTTATCGACACTTAAATTTGGCAACCATTTGAATAAACACCCAATATTTTGTTCAGCGTTGGGCAAAATATTCCTTGGTAGCTTATTGATCAATGAAAATCAAACTCAGTGACGGGCAGACGTTTTTACCTTGTATTTTTTTTTGCCGCACGTTTTTATAGTGAATGGTTATGGCGTTGTACAGTGTATCCAATAACTGATGCAATCGTAAGTGTGGTATTTACTGGAGTCGACATTTACAGGATATCATTCATTGAATGGCCTAAAGAGATTATTCTCTCCGGAGGTGGATTAGAGATTTAATAGCACCAAAGCTGCTTAGCCTCCGCTCAAGTTTTCATTTCATAATTTCAACGGACGGCTTTTGTATAGTGGGTGTTCGTCGTCATTCACGTCATTGTGCGTCACTGAGTTTTGTGTGAACATAATTCAGATGCAAATGCATAGGCAGGATGATTAGCCTTGATACCATACTGAAAGAGTCGATAGTACATGTACCCTGCATTTCCTCCAATTATTATTTTTCCGAGGTGGGCCCATTTTCCTGGCTACATAATTACCGTAGCCTACCACCAACATCACGAAATCACCACTAAATGCCGGCAAGTGGACCTGATTTATGGTCCGTGAAATGACAATTTGGCTCTCACGGGCCCTTGCAATAGATTGTTTATTTACTCGGTCAGCAAGATAAATGCCGTTGTTTTGTTCGACTTATTTTGATCAAAATGACTTGATGAAGTAGCACACAAGCTGTATACAAAGAACTTCTCACTGGAAATCAGGAAAGCACGTTTGTTTTTAGAATGGTCGTGCAGGGATCGACTGGCTCTCATCAGGCTCTCTATCGTACTTTATTAAGATTTGTAGATTCCGATAATTAAGTAACCACTGTGCAACAGTTTGTCTTAGGCCTAATCATTTGAGAAAGTTCCTGCTAGATTCAAAAAGCCAGGGGCCTCTAGTTATTTCTCACTTCATTGATTACTTTGCTAAATTGTTAAGAAAAAACATTTAAAAGAAGACATCATTCACACGACAGCCGGATATAATGTTTGTCCGGGTCTTGACTGAGAACCATAACTAAGCGGATTCTTTAAGGTTGGCTGATTGATCGAATAAGCAATGTCCTTAAGGGGCTTCCGTACGCCCGCGCAAAATTTAATTGTACAGGATATAACAACAATAATATGCGGTCGCTCGTGACGCATTTGGCTGATGTTTTAAGAACGCCCTCCTACACTTAGCAATGCCCGCAGCATCAGAATGCAATTACCATGCACTGGAAACATCTGGACTTCTATCGGCCAAAGGTGTGTTTGATTTAAAGCCCCTACACAACATTGGTCGAGGTCAAAGAATAGCATCCTTACGTTGTCTGATCCAACATATGCATGAAATAAGCACGCCTGTGAACATTTCAGCTCAATCCGCCAACCGAGTCTCGAGAAAATCGTGAAAACCGCTTTATTTGTTTCGCAAAAATGCAGCATTGAACACCGTACTGTTCCGAAAAATAGTTTAGATCTCGGTGAGACGTAAAGTATTTCTTTTACTAATTTTCCCCAAAATACAACATTTTAGGCAGAAATATTTCAGTGAGAGGTTTCTACTATAACCATCTTCAAACTGTATAAGTTTCATGTAAATTTGTGAACATTTCTGTTTTCTGATCGTACCAATGTTGTGTAGGGGCTTTAAGGGCATCCATTCTATCTGCGAGTGCTCTGCCCAATGAGGACGTTCTTAATAAGTTAAAATCTTAATAAGTTCCAAACTTGAAATGAAAAGATATTATTCGGACACTGACACTGCTCATGAACTGAACGTTTCGCTCCCATAGTATACGACCTTTCTCAGAGGAAGAATGATTGTCAAATAATTGCCATTAACATTTTGTTGTCACAAATGATAATTATGTAACGGTACAATTTTTCGATGTAAAATGCTCGTAGCAAGGACTGGTGTATGGAGTTTTGAATCGATCCTTGCTGTCACATCCAATGTAGCTCTTATTTTGAAAGATTTAGTATTTAATCTTAACAGCCAAAGAGCCACTTTTATTCAGTCTACAACATAACCATGCATTGACATATATTTTCACCAAATCCAATTATTTCTCCAACGCGTTGGTCAAAATGATATTTAACATTTACGAGCATTTTGTGGAGCGTGGATCTTTACACAAGTAACGCAAATAGTGAGGTTTTCGATCATCTCTTAAAGGTGATCGGATCACAGTTGTGTTCACAGGCACACTCTTTATAATGACAAGACCTATTGGCTGCTGGCAGTCTGTCCTATGCGCACTACTGGCGCTTCACTCAATACACAATTACAGCCACACCCAATATAAAACGCCCTCTCTTTGGCATTCCATTCAAATTAGGCCCATTCTTGTCAGGGCCACTCAAGCGTCAAGCTTGTGGTACCGTACAGACAAATATTTCCTGCTATACTTCGTACCGCAGGAAAGTAAAATTCACTGGCGCGCCCACCGTCAGCAATTGCGTCATGCCACGTGTAAGCAAATCCCATGTAATTCCCAACCTGCATTATTTTGCCTGAGTGGGGGGTACTCGCTTTCATTCAATGTATACACAAAGGGTTAGGGTTAGGGTTAGTCGCGCATGCGCAGATCTATGTTCGTACCAGATTTATTTCTTCACATCGATAACCATGGCTAGAAGACCACTCGATTCGAACCGATATATAAGTCAAGCGCAAACCATATTTATTCAGTTTAAGGGTCGGAGGTGAGAGCGCCACCCGTCGTGTTTGGGGTTCACGACTTAATACGTCCCCCACCCTTTCAAAAACGAAACTGTGCCTTAATTGTGCATTTGCTCGAAAAATAAAAGTTAAAGAAAACGTATACAGAGTCGCTATGATTTTTTGGATATAGGCCCTATTGCTTATCTAATCATCACCATTATTTTTCCAAACAACGCAAAGCCCACTAAGTTCTGCCGTTTACCACTTTGCTACCCCAGGGTCGCCAAAGCAGACACATGTACATGTATATGAGTATCACTCATACGGATACGAAGTGGTACTGTCAGTGGTACGTACGGATACGGAGTGGTACGGATACGGATGTTTAGCAGTGACGTCAGTACCTGATGCATTCTTACTTGGCAGAGGGTCGCACCAACATAGTACGTTACATAAATAATGACCTCAATACGTAGGTTTTGACTGACACTGCCAGCTGCCGATTCGATTATACAATTCTACACCTCCATGATGTAGGCTACACCGAAAGATCGTTGTATTTTCATTTCCCCTGTACAGCCTTCATAAACGAAAGCAATGATAATATGCAGGAAAGGCAGCCGATCGAATTACGATCTTGGAGCGGAAGATCAAGCAATTTCCGTCACTTTTTCTTCATTATTCATCTGAAAACAATGGGCAGACTTTGTGTGGTTTACCTTGAACGAGGTCGTGTGGTGTGAGCGCGGAGAGGCGACACTTCCCCCGTGTCCTCCCCCACGACGTATCGCGAGTTTACGCTGACGAGCTCTGTCGGTCACAATCATAAACAGAACTGCCATAAATATACACGCAGGAAACGGACGAGGTTTTTTCTGACAATAAAGATGCATCCCTATTTAGTTTGTCAATGACGAGGTAATGGTTCGGGGGGCTTGTGTATAACGGATCCATTATGGTGTTAGTGCCGTCTAAAGGTCTCTCGATCCATCTGTTGTGACCTGTTGCGAGTATCGTACGTCATCGCACATCACCATCCATGGAAATTATTCACAATTGAAAGTAAAATCAGTGACAGATACAGCTACATCAACAGAAGCAATTAACGACATCAACAACAGCAACAGCAGCAGCAGCAACAACAACAATCAGATCGGCTAAAAGCAGCAACGTTACCTCGCTTTTCTCCGCTCAAACAGTTTAATGAGATTCACATCCAGTATGTTGGTTTCTGGTTCCCACGTATTGAACCTTGAACACAGAAGAAGAAAAACACCGAAATTAGATTGTCAATGCTTCTGACTGGCGCCCTAAACCCACACCCATAATTGAAAGGCCCTCGACTAAAGGCCGCCACACACGAGAGCTATCTGTTGAGCAAAGATTCTCTCGAAGTCGTTAACTCAGCACGTGGCTCACCGTGTGTGCTGAACTTTTGGTGAGATTTCTTCCTCAAGAGGCTGAGACCGTTGTCTGTCCTGTTCAATTGTGGCAACCACGTGAATAGGGCGTGCGCTTTCATTGGCCATTGCAGTTGCTATGCTTTTTTGCTCAGCACGTAGCTCAAGTCGCCGCACACGATGAGTTGTCATCCACGAGAGGCGAAAAAACAGGATAGATAATTGGTCTCACGGCCTCTTGAGGCAGAAATCTCACCAAATGTTCAGCGCACACGAGAGCTACGTGCTGAGCTAACGACCTCGAGAGATTTTTTGCTCAGCAGATAGCTCTCGTGCGCGGCGGCCTTGAGAGCTGCATATAGTTCAGGTACTAGAGTGCCGGTGCTTTAAAGCAGAGGAATGGGCAAATTCTTCTTTCCTAATTATCTCCATTAATTTATTAAAAAATAAACATTCTGGGCCAGTTTCATGTCATTAAGTTGTAAGTTGAAAATGAGATAACTTAGACAACGAAAAATGGTAGATAGGCCCCTACTCTTGTTTTCATCCACAGTTTCATGAATTAATTTATAAATCCACCCAATCATCCATCCATAAATCTATCCACCCACCATCTATACATCTATCCACCCACCCACCTGTTCATATCCACCCACCCCTCCTCTCACCATGCTCTCACCCACCCGTCCATCCATCCATCTGGTTTAAAGCTTAAAATGGTTGATTTATCAAAGAAATGATAACTCGATAGAAAAAATTCCAAACCATGCACAAAAAGAAAATTAATCACGTACTTCGATGGCCAATCTTTCCATTTGACGAGGTACTCCATTCCTCCCTGAAAAGACAGTAAACAACAACGACATTAATTTAAAAGGAACAAACGCGTCTGAAAATTTGAATTTCTAGTAAATCGTCATTACTTTTTTGGTCCATGGATGGTCTTGTAAGTGAGTAATCGCTGAACATGTACTGGTCATTTGCGTGAGTTTCAAAGACTTGGAAATACGAATAGATTTGTCTCAAAATGCAACTTGGGTGCATGGTGTCGGAAATAGATTTCATTTTAGACTTATTTTGACCGGTACGTATACGTGCGGGCGCGTATCCGGTATCCGTTCACGTGCGAAACCCGCTGTAATTATCATTTTAACGTGTGGATTAGTCTTCAGAATGTTTCCCTATTCTCAATCACGCAGTATGGCAAAAAAGGGAGGTAAATGTACCCCCAAAATGTTGCAAACTGCTTTACTGACTAAAAATGATCCCAATGCAAATCTCAAACTTGAGATGCCCGACTTTTCGATCGTATCGAGAGCTTTCTCTGCCTTTGAGAAAGGTCCCTCTACGATGAATACGCAAGGACCTCTAGCCTTTTATTTTGAGGAATGGATATTCCATAAAATATGCTGAGGACAGAGAAAAACATTGAAAAACCAATCAGCGATGACCAGGACCAACACAAGTACGCTCAACACTGTAGCTCCATAGCCTTCTGGTCAGGTCCTTTAGTCACGATTGCAAAATCTATACCATAGTGATAACGCAGGGTAATTGTTATCCATTTTCCGCGGTTCACCGTTAGTAGCGGGAAATATTTTGTCTTGTTGATTCGGGCAATGCATAGTCTGCATTGTGTCGGCCGGTATTACGCAATACTGTAGGACGTTGGCAGCGAAGTTTTAAAGAGAGGTGTGGTGTGACTGTACAGTTATAGTACGTGTAGCCAACACTATCCAGGAACTACACAAATACTTTTAATGTAATAGGCCCTTTTATGGAAAACATAATTATCTGAGGAAAAATTGGTATAATCATGGTATGTTAAAAGGTGAAGTCCAACAGCTTCACGGAGGAGGGTGCTGGCTGTTTTGGGGAACTTTTTTCCAGAATTTGTTCACAATTGTTCACAATCTCTGGTTTTTCCTGGACGTCGTATCCGCCAATGATGTGTAACTTTGAAGTCGAAATTGTGTTTGCAATATTTTCAATGGCATATGGCGTAACCAATAACACTTTGTATAATACTCTTATCACATGGACTCGAAAGTCAGTCCGTATTATCAGTCGCTAATAATTTAGTCGCTCCAAGTGCTCAGCTATCGCTTAAATGTCAATGCTATGAACGGTTATCATTTATGCTGTCAGAATAGATGAGACATGTTATAGATAAGACATGGCTTGTTATTGCAAGTTCGTCGTAGTTTAGAAAATTGCGAAAATCTAAGACTAAAAATGTCTTGAGGTTGCGGGTCGGGAGATAAGGCAACGCACTATTCGTTTTTCACGCCCGGGTTAACACTTTAATTTATTCATTCACTTCTTGTTCAGATTGCTTAGAGCCACGCGTTGTGGTTGTGGTATTCGTTCATTTCCGTCCTTTCTATAACGAAGGGGGAAGCGGTCGGTTTATTTGGAAGATCGGCAGTTGGTTGAGGAGCAAGCCATATCTAACTGAAATATTCCCGCTTCCGTTATAAGCTCCAATATCTCACTTAGAGCCTTGCTCTATGCTTGTATAACTGTTCACAATATTGGATTTCATACCATGGTTCTGCTGTGTTTTACACCTTTGTACCGACTAATCATTGGCTCCAACCTTAATTTATTCATCTGCCTTTGAGAAAGGTCCTGCTAGGATCGAAACGTCAGGCCCACTACATTTTGAGACTTAATTTATTCAGTATTATCGGTATCATTATAAAACATCATATTATTTTGTTTGCAAAAGTTGAGACGAGTCTGCCAGGGATTGCGCGGACTGAGTGTGTATTAGGAAATATGAGCATGGAATAATCAACTAAACAGGGGTTTCTAAAGACGATACACTGTTGGACAGAAACGTTGGACAGAAAGTGTGGGACACAATCATTTTGCCTAAATAAACATAGGCCTATCAGTCTTATCAGAAATATGGGGAGTGACGGTGTGTGATTTTTCAGTTTAGCTTCTTTTGAGTTTTGACCAATATCGCTTGGTACTACTTTGACCAACACTTTGGCCAAAAACTATTGATTGAATATTTTTGTAAAATCTCATTTAGATTTAGTGGGTCCATTGTGGGTCGGACGTTTCGGTCCTAGCATAACCTTTCATTCTGCCTTCAATCGACTTTGAGAAAAGATCGAAACATCAGGCCCTCTCAGTTTTCGAGACTTGCCCTTTGCTCATTTAAGTCCGAAGGCAAGTCGCAACATCTGGCCTACTCAAAGCCGAATATTTTGATCAATTAAAATCAATAAATATAAATAAAAATCAATAAATGTAAATAAAAAGTCAATAAATATAAATAAAAATCAATAAATATAGATACAAATCAAGAAATTTAGATACAAATCAAGAAATATAGATACAATTCAATCAATCAATCAATATAGATACAAATCAATCAATATAGATACAAATCAATCAATATAAATATAGAATCAAAAAAAATTAAAATTAATATAATGAAACCGTTTTCTTTGCAGTTTACTGAAAAAGACCATGAGTAAGACCATGCTGTGCCTACCTTTCTCCAGCGAGTTTTTCGGATGGAGTCGGCTATGTAGACAGAAGCCATATGGTTGCCGCACTCCGTAGCCAGGATAGCTTCACCGGGCACCATGGTGCACTGACAGGTAGGCACAATCTCAGCTCCTCTCATTCCTTGATTCTTCTACCCCCAAAAAAAAAATATTAAAAAAATAACCCCCAACCTGACAAAGACTGAACCCCGTCACCCACAAACAGCCAAACGACGGACACTGTATCAGCGTATTACTTGCTCTGTGGTTCCCACAAGAACGATGTGGCATAATATACAGCGAGCAGCATCTATTCGTGCTGCCAGCACTCACTCTACTGTGGAATTTCAACTCGGACCTTTGCACCCGCCTTCTTTATAACCCGCACGGCGGGTCCGAAGGGCGCGCTGCGGCTGCGAGATATGACGTCATTGCTGGCTGCGTGACGTCATAGCCGTGCACACTTGAGAAGAAGAAAAAAACATCCTCGCGCTCGGTATACGGTGCGTCCGCACACACGGTACGGTGCGGCGGTGCAGGGTGTTTTCCAAGGGGCGGATTACGCGCTAATTGCCTGGCCGCTCTCTAGAAGTCTGTTTCGCATTTCGGCCGGCGGTTGTTGTTCGCCCCCGTGGTTTTCTTGCCGATTTTGTAAGGTGTCGGGCAAATTAAGAGCGATGACGTGCAAAGGGGGGTGGGGTGACAATTCGGTTACCGCGGGATGGCCGCCGTGTAGTGCAGTGGGAAAACGCAGAACGGGTCGCCGTAAGGTATTTGTTTTAGTCGCTTTATTTTCCCCGGTCGCGGGGAAATTGATGGAACTACATATTCCAGATTGGATTTTGGCGCGGTATTTTCGGACTATTCTTGGAAAAGGTAAACATAACCATTCCAAACGCCTCGCACTATAGGCCTGAAGATAAATAAGGACACGTTTTATTGTCACGTCTCCTGACGACGGGCAGAGTACACACAGCCCGAAACGCGGAGTTACCGTGTCTTGGGATTTATAGAGGTGATTTATATATGGTGTTACCGGTAACCTTTCCACTAGGTACTCCCACCATGCAAACCTTCGAATCTTATGTACTGTTTCCGATCTGCTGAGTCGCTTAGTGGTTTCTCCTCGCGCCACGCCGATCCCCCCCCCAAACAGAGAATAGTTCTTGCATAGAGCGAGGAAATTATTTTGTACCAAGGAGGAAGCTTTGTTACAGATTAATAATTGTATCACTACTTGACCGATATTGTATCACCAACTGATAATAATTGTCACACAAATTGACCCATAGGCCTGTCATGTAAATTTTCAAACCAATTATGTGCACATGTAATAACCATGCTCTGCCGACAATTAACACTGCAACCTCACTCCCGTTAATTAATCTGGCGAATGCGTCCCTCAAGCTCATTAGATTTAATTATTAGGAACATTTCCTGATTGAAGTGGGCATATTTTATCATGAGGCAATCACATGTATCAATTTTGAAAACAAATGGCAAAGAAAACTTTTACTGGACCGGGACTTGAACCCGAGTCCTCTGGTTTTTCGTACCATGCAGCGCTCTTACAATCTTAGCTATATAACCAGCTGGAGCCGATTTCACCAAACTCATCGTAACTTACGATCAATCGCAAGACGGTGAGAGATGCACAGAAACTATACGGTGTGTCACAACTTACGATGGGTTATCCATCGTAAGTTGAGTTACGATGCATCGTAAGGCTTAGTGAAATCCATCCCAGCCCTATAGATAGTGACTAGCTTACTCAATATTCAACCATAGTCTTGTTTTTCCTTTATTTTTTTCACAATAATGCATTACATTGTCCGTTTGGGGGTTATACATTATTGGTTCCAGTTTTTGAGGAGTTACAAAATTCATTGGGAGAGAAATGGAGGGGAGAGGGTACATTATTCGTTTGAAATTACAATAATTATTGGCATTTTGTGTCACATTATCGGTTGGTGATACAGTATCGGTCAGTGATACATTCGGCGTCGTTTATACCAGTTGTAACAGGCTTCCTGCACGGTAGTATCATGGTTGTACTATAGGTTGTATAGGGCCTACATGGTGTCATCGCAAATTCTGGAACTCCCACACCAAACCACGAACAGCCCGTGAAAACTCTCTGGGTATTATTGTCATGCATGTACGCACGTACACCACAGAGCTCAGTTCGATGAAAATCCATCGCTGGCCTCTTTAACTGCTCAATCACTGTGGGCGGATCTCTTCCGCAAACCGCAACCATCAAAATGCGTCAGTCGGAAATGAAATTGGAAAATGGTTTTGTCTTTAAAAGACTTTCCATTCATATCTGCGAATTCTGCTCCTGGAAGGAGTCATACAGGTGATTTCCTTCTTTCCTTGGTAAAAAAAATATCGGCTTATTATCCGGATTTGGGGAGGAAATCAGAGGGAAACGCGCATTAAATATCAACAACACTAATGTCTTAATGTTTGGAACGTGGCGAGATTTGAGATTGATCACAAGTAATAAATAAATTTCATCAATTTTGATCATTCCATGAACTGACCGAATTTATACCAATCTCCAGATTTGAGAGGCCGCTTCTTTCCCCCCTGGTCTTTTCTCCTTCGATGCCCTCCCTACTGCATGTCATTCTCTTTGATCTCACCCTGGTCTGTCTTCCAGCTTTCCTCCTTTGATCCCTTCCATATATACTGCTTGCTTTTCCCTTTGATCTCACCCTGGTCTGTCTTCAAGATTTCCTCCTTTGATGCCTTCCTTTCATACTGCTTGCCTTTCCCTCTGATCTCTCCCTGGTCCATCTATCATCTCCTCCTTTGATCCATTCCCTACTGTTTACCCTTGCCTTTGATCTCACCCTGGTCTGTCTTCAAGATTTCCTCCTTTGATCCCTTCCATACTGCTTGCCTTTCACTTTGATCTCACCATGGTCTGTCTACCAGCTTTCCTTTGATCCCTTCCATACAGCTTGCCTTTCCCTTTGATCTCACCATGGTCTGTCTACCAGCTTTCCTTTGATCCCTTCAATACAGCTTGCCTTTCACTTTGATCTCACCATGGTCTGTCTACCAGCTTTCCTTTGATCCCTTCCATACAGCTTGCCTTTCCCTTTGATCTCACCATGGTCTGTCTACCAGCTTTCCTTTGATCCCTTCCATACAGCTTGCCTTTCCCTTTGATCTCACCATGGTCTGTCTACCAGCTTTCCTTTGATCCCTTCCATACAGCTTGCCTTTCCCTTTGATCTCACCATGGTCTGTCTACCAGCTTTCCTTTGATCCCTTCCATACAGCTTGCCTTTCCCTTTGATCTCACCATGGTCTGTCTACCAGCTTTCCTTTGATCCCTTCCATACAGCTTGCCTTTCCCTTTGATCTCACCATGGTCTGTCTACCAGCTTTCCTTTGATCCCTTCCATACAGCTTGCCTTTCCCTTTGATCTCACCATGGTCTGTCTACCAGCTTTCCTTTGATCCCTTCAATACAGCTTGCCTTTCCCTTTGATCTCACCATGGTTTCCAAATCAGCTTTCCTCCTTCGCCAATCTTCTGTCACATGTATATGTTATTATACCTCTCCCACTTTCCATCATTTTCTTGTTGTCCCGCTAGTATCACAACGTCAGGCCCTGTAAATATTTAAGATTTTAAGAGACGGACCAGTCACAGTCCAGAGGAATTTGATATTCAGAGAGAAAAAATCCACTACCTGCATGAGATCTACACCTGAGAATGTCCAATCCTTTTAGCTTCGATCTCCGAGGTGGGAGAGTTCGATCGCTCGCTGCCTCCGTCACAAACTTAATTCACTTGTAATGGTCCCCCGATAATGCGTTGTCTATACAGAATCATTCTGCCTGATGAGCGGGTCGGCAGACTCGGATCCGATTAAATTATATATTAGGGTCTCTGGCAAATAGAGAGAGCCGTGGGTGAGGGTTGGTATGTGGACAGAGGGAGAGGGAGAGGGCCAGGGAGAGAGAGAGGGATGTGGTTTTGGGAAAGGGGAGAGGGAAAGAGGTAGTAGGGAAAGAGGGAAAGAGAGAGGGAGAGGGAGAGGGAGAGGGAGAGGGAGAGGGAGAGGGAGAGGGAGAGGGAGAGGGAGAGGGAAAGATCGATGGAGAGGAATATAGGAAGGAGAGGATACTATACAGGGACAGAAGGAGAGGGAGGGGAAGAGGAAGAGGGAGGGAGAGGAGGAGGAGGAGAGGGTATATAAGGGAAAGAGGGAGAGGAAGAGGAATAGGAAGGAGGGGATATATACAGGGACAGAAGGAGAGGGAGGGGAAGAGGAAGAGGGAGAGGAGGAGGGGAGAGGGTATAGGGAAAGAGGGAGAGAAAGAGGAATAGGAAGGAGGGGATACAGGGACAGAAGGAGAGGGAGGGGAAGAGGAAGAGGGAGGGAGAGGAGGAGGAGGAGAGGGTATATAAGGGAAAGAGGGAGAGGAAGAGGAATAGGAAGGAGGGGATACAGGGACAGAAGGAGAGGGAGGGGAAGAGGAAGAGGGAGGGAGAGGAGGAGGAGGAGAGGGTATATAAGGGAAAGAGGGAGAGAAAGAGGAATAGGAAGGAGGGGATACAGGGACAGAAGGAGAGGGAGGGGGAGAGGAAGAGGGAGAGGAGGAGGGGAGAGGGTATAGGGAAAGAGGGAGATGAAGAGGAATAGGAAGAAGGAGAGGATACAGGGACAGAAGGAGAGGGAGGGGAAGAGGAAGAGGTAGGGAGGAGGAGGGGAGAGGGTATAGGGAAAGAGGGAGAGGAAGAGAAATAGGGAAAGACGGAAAGGGAGAGGGAAAGAGGGAGAGAGAGAAGAATACGGAGACGGAGAGGATATATTATAGGTAGAGGAAGAAGAAGAAGGAGGGCTGAGTGGAGGGGGAGGGAGACGGGAGGGAAGGGGAGGGGAGGGAGAGGGTAGAGGGAAACAGGGAGAGGGTGTAGGCTATGGTGTAAGGAAAGAGGGGAAGGGATATGGATATGATATAGGGAAAGGGAGAGAAAGGGAAGGAGAGAGCGGCAGAGGGAAGTTGATATACAGAGTGTGGGAGAGAAGGGGAGAGAGACAGACAGAGAGATAAAAAGAAATTGGAGAGTTAAGAGAGTCGGGCCGGTAGAGAAAGAGGGGGTGAGAGTGAGGGTGTAAGTGACAGTGACGGAGAGTACTGAAAGGAGGTCGTGATTGTGACGACGGTGTTGCCGATGGCAACGGGGGGGTGTGGGTGTTGTTGATTTTTCACCAGCCGGCGGCAGCGCGATTGGGCATGAAACACCGCGAGGAATTCGAGGCATGGGGCGTGGGCTGTTGCCGATGATAGAGTGGTTGGTAGGGGGGAGGGGGTTATGTATGCAATGGCAGGGGAGAACGATTGCAGTCTAACTGTTGTGCAAGACTTTGACCCTGAGTTGATCTGTTATGACTTGCCCGGAATTCTGCCCGCGGATAGAAGGCGAATCGAAGAAAGATTCATTATTTTCGCTCCGTGAATTCCATTCGTAAATGATTCAGCAGTTTCCACTCTCTTGTCGTATGTTTGCCCATTGTATCGTGAAAGCATGTATAAACAATTAAGAATATCAACAAATTAAGAGTAGGCCCTATCTGACGTTGCTATCAGTAGGCCTATTTACTTTTCTCAAAGCTCTTTAAAGGCCCAATACAACATTGGTAAAGGTCAAACGATTGCCACTATTTTTTGTGTTAAACCATTAAACATCCCCTCAAAAACACACCTGCGAAGGTTTCAGCTCAAGTGGTGATCTGAGAAAGTAGAAATAAAAGGTAAAAAAGTCACGGTTTTTGCACCATTCTGTATAGTGTGAGAAATAGTTTATGACTTGCGAGTAATAAACTATCTGTTGATGTTAGAGTGAAGATTTCTCGAGAAGTACAACATCCCAGACCGTAAGATTTCAACATGAGGATTATATCATGACCATCTACAAACTGTGTAAATTAGAACGAAATCTGTGGACATCGATGTTTTCCGATCTTCCCAATGTTGTATTGGGCCTTTAAGTATGTACTATGATCACTGTTCCAATCTTGAGGTTACCTTGAGAAAGACTTTATAATTAATTGTGTTCTAATTATTGTTGTCATCCTCACGTAATTTTTGTCCAATTATGAATTGCTGTTGTACAATTTTTCTTTCTTCAATTATTGTCAACACTAAACTCATTGCGGTGTCATTATAATTGTAGGCCTATGTCAGATTTTTCGTGTATTTTATTTCAATAGTTTGCTTTTGTTTTCTTTATCTACATTCGGTTTTAAACTTCTATCTTTGGGCCTATCTCTATATCTTTCTCTGATTTTAACGCTGAACAATGTAGTTATCTTTGCACGTTTATTTTCACAGACGTTTTCTAATTAATTGCAGTCATCATAATTGTGTGGCCGTTTGGTGTTTACGGCTGGCGGAGGGTATTCCATGGTCGTCTCTGGGAAGGATAAAGCCAGTCAAAACATCAACGATCTATAATAACAGCATGACCTTTCCTTTAAGCACCGTTAAATAGGAGACGGAAGTGTGTGCACATTGGGATATCGGCACATTCCAGTCACCAAACAGTCGAGGTCATGCCTGAGTACATTGGAGAGGTTTCGCAGGCGGCGAACGGATACGGTTGGTGCAACGGGTACGTCATAAATTATTGTGACGTGATAAGCTACTTTTTCTCCGCTAAACGTGCGGACAACACGGATATCTCGCTCGCGTTAATACCATAGGCCTACATGTAGGCCTATAATTTTTTTTAAGACCTCTGCTACGATTGCTGTAGCTCGCACAATCCCAAATCAATGAGTACAGCGTGGTTTCTCGGTGTATGATGAATTGAATGACCATAGGTCTACATGTAGGCCTATAAGAAACCCGTAGGAAAATTCAATGTTTTTATTCAAGTAGTCTTTACTTTTTTGGTGCATGGATGGTGTTCTCCAGAAGGATCGAGTGATCGCTGAATATGTACAGGTCGTTTTCTGTGAGTGTCAAGGATTTTGAAATACGATCAGATTAGTCCCAATGTATGCAATTCATAGTGTCGGAAATATACTTTTTATACATTTTATACTTATCTTACACAACGTTGGTATAGCGAACAGCATCACGTACGTATTGATACGCCCGGATTGCGAAACGACGGAATGGTTATATACTGCATGACACACTGAAAAGTCAGAAAATGACGTTCAGCACAAAATGGAAGTAAACTTTATATAATGTGCTAGTCCCAAACGACCCGTGTCATTCTCTGTGAGCTATTTGCCTGTCCTGAATATCAGTGAAATATCCGGGTACTAGTTTTCCAATTACTGTCAAGTATTTTTAATCTTGGAAAGTTTTCAGTAGACAGATATAGAAACAGTACTCTGTTGAAAGAGTTTGTTTGATAAACAGTTTTTCCTTTCCCCGTGGACAGTTTCTTGATAGCCAAGAACATTCTTTTCGACAAAATGATGGCGACCCCATTTTAGGCTTCCAATTCCAAGTCGATGTGACGATGGGTGAGTTGGATATTAGCTTTCCCCACGTTGAACCACGCAGGTTGCCCACGAGCGGCCGTGTTTTTTTTTTACCGTCGGGGTTTTAACGTTTGAGGTCATGACGTCAGAGCCAGCCGGGCTGAGCGGGAAAGTCCCGGGGAAATCTATAATCAAACACAGCACCCGTTCAGAAACCTCTCTCGATCCTTTTAGTTTTAGCGGCGTGCATCCTATAAAGAAAAAGCTCTTGAGTAATAGACCGTGTAAGTTGGTCTTGAGAATGTACGTGTTACCGCGAGATTCCTGACTTCCGGGCACCTCGCATAGGAGGTAAAGCACGGAGCGTCGAACATTTTTGTATATTTCTTTTGTATAATCGCGCCGATTTAAGCATTTTAAACTGTTAGAATGATCTTTTAGGAACAAAATATTAAAATACAATATGTAAAGTACATGTTTTTGCATGTTTTACAGCGAAAAATATTTAAAACATAATTTATATCCGTTTTCACGTTTGAAACCGTAGAACCTGTGCAGCAAGAGACTTTCTTCATTATGTAATAATGCATTCAAAATTGGGCACGCGTTAATCTCCCATAGCGGGCGGCGCGGAGGTGCCCGGAAGTGTACGGTGACCTTTTTCACCAAGAGACTTACACGGTCTATACGGAGGAAGCTTAAAGCCCCAGCTATGTACTTCTGTTTTTTGAAACAAGTAGTCTGAATGGGCCAGTCGGTAGGCCTAAGGCGTCCAACCATCGAGCTGGAGGTCCCTTTCTTTCCCCTTTTTTTTTTTGGGGGGGGTATTAATATAGGCCTATTGGTTTGTTAGAAACATTCAAAATTCGTGGCCAAACGGCCGAATTTGTTTTGAATTTACACTAAAAATACACTAGGGGAATTAACAATTGGTACTATGAAAAACGTAAAGACATGGAACTTTAAAATACAAACTGGAATATCAATTATATTTTTCCACCTCGGAATGGACAAATTCTGGCTATTTCTTCGCGCGTTATTCCTATGATGTGGTAGCCATCCACGATATTGCACGGAGTTGATGAGCGAGTTGCCAAAGTTATGGCTCAACTTTTCTCGACTCTCAAAAAGAGAGGACAAATCCAGTTGGAAAAGCTGCTTGTTAAAAGACTTAAGAATGCTGTCTTGACTGGATACAATTATTCGTTAGAAATTCATTGTCAAAGAGACAAAGAATCATGCAAGCCGAAGCCAAATGACCGATTGCAGTCACAGTGGTTTATCAGTCGTATACTTGGGTTACGATGCATCTTAAGGCTTTGTGAAATCCACACCAGAGCGCGTTACCTTTTTACCAGAATGATGTATCTACAAAGGAGACGAAAGTGACTTTCTTGTCCTTGCTTGCAAATGGCAGAGGGCGCTAGACTGCTTAAATGGTTGGGTGTGTTCGGTTACCTTCCATCGGGCCTATCCCCAGTTAGTCCCCGGTCGCTCTGATGTCATTCCCGGTTTCTTAGTGATGACGACCAGAGCATCGAAACGTCGAGTTACCACTAAGAATCTTTTCAGAACCACACCTCTTCCTTTAAGAGACTTTATACATGGTGTCACCGCAAACCTTCCTATAGTAACGAGAAGAACTTAGTCATTGAAAACGTGTGTTTCAAAATTTGATGGCCTGACGTCAGGCCCAGTACATTTTGAGATTTGCATTTTGGTAATTTCAGTCAGTAAGCAGTTTGCAACATATTTGTATATCACTGAAAACGTGTGTCATTAGATATGTTTTTTGTAGCGATTTAAATGTTGTAGTACAAGAACAAGATCTAAGTTGGAGAGGTAATGAGTTCCAGATGTGAGGAGCTGCCACAGAAAAAGGACCCGTCACCTCAAGAGTGCTGAGACTTGCGTTCCTTGAGAAGTAGTATCACCATGCTAAAACACCATGCTTGTGTACATGTGCTGTATGTGTAAATGCGCTGAGTTGGCCTTGAAGGGGCAAGACCCCTTTCCTAGAAGTGAGACTTGTCCGAGGAATGCGGACACTGGGCTGGACCGTAACTTGGCCACAGTGAGTCAGTTCACGGAAAGCCACCTTTACTCATTTGTCTAGCCCTTCCCAAGACCAATAGTGGACCAAACACATCCTTTGATTGTATATGATTAAGTGACTGTTAAGCAATTCCTAATAAGGCAGGAAACTCCTGTGATATTTGCATGTTTGGAATGATCATAAAATGTATATAAACCCTGCTGAATGGAGAATCAGACAGACATCGTTTCCAGCTGAATGAAACCACATCACTCCAAGTACAACGTTGTCTCCAAGTATCATTCGTTATAGTTGCATATAACCCACGGTGATAGTAGCATGTTTCTGGATCGTAGCTTTCTTTCGGGAGGATAAGCTTGAAGTAAATCGGTAATGTAGGCCGGAGCTCTGCCCTTGGGTACTTTGTGGACGATATTAAGTGACTCTACATTTTTTGGGGGGAGAGAAAAAAAACCCAGACGTTTCGAGCCTCATAAATCAGTCACATGGATGGAACGACAAACGGTATATTCTTGTATTGGTGTATGCAGGTACGGTAGAAAATTGTCCGGCCTGAGTGTTCTGCTGAATAACGGGACTGATGAGTATTTTTTGAAATGTTCGTCTTCTGGGGGTGCCTGAACCCTAAAGAGACGTAAACATCCCTCGGTACTCATCTCCTATACCCGAGTCCTGCAAAACAAGAGGTGATGGATGATCTCATCTTACCGAAGACCCGAAAAAATACCTGGAATTGGTTTTCAGATGAACAGCGCATGGCATCCCTCGCGTAAACCCTGGCCATTCCATTCCATGGCCACTCCATCCATCAAATGATTGGCGGTTACACGATGCGATGACTAATGTGCACTCTCCTGTCTGTCTTTCTCCCGTCCTCTCTCCGTTCGAATCCTTTTCTCCTCGTGGTGCTGGGAGGGTCACGTGGTCGGCCTGCCATCAATCAACGTCGCTCTGGCGTGGCCATGACGCGCTGCAGTTTTTTGGCGGGATGTAACATTTCGACCGTATCACTTTGGCCGATCGCGGCAGAGCGTGGTTAGCAAACTCGAAGAAACAACCCCCCGAAACACCTTTCTAAGCGAATGCTGGCAGTTTTGCGTTAATTCTCTTTTTTTTCCCCGTTAATCTGAGGCTCGCCATCCTCTCAAGGATGCTTTGGAGGTGTCGGACTGAGTGGGTGGCGGCCGTGATGGTTGTGCTACCGGCCCTCTGCCGATGTGCCGGTGAGCCGAGCGCGCCGTGCGATGCCCTGGCCTACCGTGTGCTGGACGCTCTGGACGGTACGCTTCGCTTCTTCGCCCGCCAGTACAACCTGGCGAACTTGGACGCCGTGGTGGGGATCCGAATGGCACAGGGTAGGTTCAATCCAATGGAATTCTCACCTTTCCTCTTCTTCGTGTCAAGACTTATTTCGTTTTCCCCTAAACGCAGCTCAGGCTTCAGCCATGTATCTGCAACAAAGCCTTATACATCGTAACTCAACTTAAGATGGATAACCCATCGTAAGTTCTGATAGTTCGTATGGTTTATGTGCATCGCTCATTGCCTTGCGATTGATCGTAAGTTACGATGAGTTTGGTGACATTGACCACATAGATCTCGGGTTCAAGTCCCGGTCCAGTCTTTCCTTGCCATTTTCTTCAACAATATTTTTTAAAAGCTCCCAGTAAGTTTATCATTTCTTTTGTTTTACTCTTCTCCAAAAGCCGAAAACGCAGATCAAGGGGTTCATTGCTGAAGTCGAAACTTGACATTTTCCTTTATCAAAACGAAATTTATTTTTGAAAACAAAACAAAACCGGAGCCAAAGGCTTCCTGTTTCGATGTCTTATTCTTTAAAATGGTTGGGAGAAATGGATGGAAGACACATCCGCAGCCTCAGCCTTAGCCAGGACTTGTATGTGGTCCATGAGTCTAGTTCGTAAAACTGTCTGTTGACCTGAATTACTTATACAATAATGCATGCAAATCTGAGAGTAAAATTAGGGGGCCTGACGTTTCGCTCATAGCATGGAACTATCATGATGCTATAGCAAGACCTTTCTCCGAGGCTACACGAGAGAACATCTCATTTCTAGTCTTCCCTTGGGAAAGATATTGTCAGGGATGGGAGCTCCAGGCCCGCTCAATGTTGAAGCTACTTTTGGTCATTTATGTCGGAAAGCAGTTTGTACAAATTTTCTTTTTGATTTCTTGAAGTCGTGTATTCAATAACGTCAATATAAATCGAAGGGCATGACTCTGTCGCAGTTGCAATGCAATGGCGTGTGAGCAGGGTTTTCTGTGCACTCTGCACCGGAAAGTAAAACAACGCAGACGGAAATGAAATCTTTACATAGGCCTATAATCAAATTTATAACCAGCGCTTGGCGGCATGTAACCAAAAAAGAAGAGATAATGTTGAAATGGGAATTTTGATGTATCAAAAATTCAGCCACAGGGAATCATTCCATTCTTCCTTCCATTTGATGTAGGAAAAAAATGTACAAGCCCGAGATCCAGTAAGAATATCAATTATAGCCCCCATGAAGGTAGCCTAAAAAGGTTCGAGGATAGAATGAGTAGTGAATATACAAGACTGGCTCATCAAGACTGCCTTATCGCCAGTCTGACGTAATCATTACACATTCTACTCTCGAACTTTTTTTATGCAACCATTTATGAATCGCTTCAGCGAGTATATAATATACTGTTTGCAAGCAGCGGGTTCAACCGACCTAGCGCAGATGGAGTGCAGAAATGAAGGGACTAAAGAGTTGGACAGGGCACGGGGGGTTACTGGGAATCCATCCAGCAAAAGGTGATGCCACTAACAGCAATGTCCCACACCCAAACTCGTTTAGTATTGCATTTTCATCAAGTACCGGTATACCCTTTGAATTTTTTTTTTATACAAGTAATGATTCTACCGTTCACCTGACCACAGAATCTTCCAACCCTCACCGGGAGACAAGGCTTGTATTCCCGGCAACCCCAGGGGGCCTTTATTATAGCTCTCCCCGATACAAATTCGCATCGATGTTTCCCCCAGCCGCCACCCCCTCTCCTCCGCCGAAACACGACCCTAATTTGATACGACCGGCTGGAAAGCCCCTCGGTGCATTTTAGGCGGGAAACAAGAGACCGTTCGCACTGTTTGTCTGCGGGGCCAGACGGGTTTTCTTCTTCTTCTTCTTTTTCTTCTGCTTTTTCTTCTTCTTCTTTTTTTTTCTTCTTCTTCTTTTTCTTCTTCTTCTTTTTCTTCTTCTTCTTTTTCTTCTTCTTCTT
This sequence comes from Luidia sarsii, assembly GCA_949987565.1. NCBI lineage: Eukaryota > Metazoa > Echinodermata > Asteroidea > Paxillosida > Luidiidae > Luidia > Luidia sarsii. The sequence goes on along the minus strand of OX465104.1, from coordinate 7,722,628 downwards.
CTTCTTCTTTTTCTTCTTCTTTTTTTTTTTCTTCTTCGTCTTTTTCTTCTTCTTCTTCTTTTTCTTCTTCTTCTTCTTCTTTTTCTTCTTCTTCTTCTGTTCGCGAGCACCATTATCAGGGTCTGCTTTACATTTTCCGAGTCAGGACCTCGCCACCGGGTAAAAAAAAGCCCCAAACCCCAGCGCTTTTAATGGCGGATGTTTATAGCGAGAAGCATCGCTGCAAAGACTCGGGGCCAAAAGGTGATGCATGGGCCAAAATAATCGTGTTGCTGCGGAGTTACTTTGTGATGGACTTTGATGCAAACAAGCAGCCCACCAGTTTTATTGACCAAGTTACTGGTTGATAGGCCTATATCTTCAGCAACGGTGATTGTCAAAGTTGCCGAGTATTATTTTGGGTGCATTACCCAACTCCTTTGCCCAATGTTTTATATTGTTTTTGGAACACACCGTTCTTAGATATAGCATGATGTTTGCGTCGAGGAGAATGCGATTCAATTAGGTTTTGCCCTTATACGGTACTCGACGTGATAAACACTGAGTGCTCAGTGCTTTGCCCGATGCCTGATAAAAATACGTCCTTACTAGAAATCGGGAGTCGCGGGTTCGAATCCCGCCCGAGCTGCCTGAAATATCTTTATCAGGCACTGGGCAAAGCACTGAGCACTCGATCAGTGTTTATCACGTCCAGTAAGGGCAAAACCTCATTGAATTACACCATATTCTTCCAAACTCTTGGTTCATCTCTTGGTAGGCCCGTATAGGTCTGTATATTACACAGCCAACCAACACCTTTTGGTCCACCCTCTTGGGTTGACGCCATATCCACGCCTCTCTGATTCCAATGAGAAGCGATCGAGATTGATCATGCACCATTGCTGCGCAGCTATAACTGTGTGGTTCTTACGGTCACGAAAACACGTTCTCTCCACTTCGGCAATCGCAATCAAAGATCCTATAGCGCGCGAAGCGCGCAAGATAGCCTACTCTTGCGAGATCGCACGTATCCGCATGAAGTACGCACGCACTGGGCGCCATTTTTAGTAAGCAAAGACGACCGCACGCGTGCGCTCCATCGCGTGGTCACATCACATCAAAATCATTCTGTTCACGTATCCAATGTTGTATATTCGTCGCTGTTTGTGACTTTCCCGCTTCACTTCCGGAGCACCGAAAGCAAACGACAGAGGACTCCGTTGCTTATTATTGAAATGGCCGCCGAGCGACTTCACCTTTTTGCGCAGAGTAGGCTATCTTGCGCGCTTCGCGCGCTATAGGATCTTTGATCGCATTATTCTGAGGCAGTCCCGATCCCCACTCCCCAACACACTTAATGCGTGGTAACCTTCTGGGGACGGCAGTGGTATTTCCGGCTCGATATAATACTCCGAGGAGAGATAAAAAAGAAAGAAGTATGTATTAAGAAGGAAGAGAAATATGTCTAGTCAAGGCGAATTGAATTCGATACTCCGATAATGCCAGGTAGTGCCCGAGGGAAGGAATTCTCCTTGACCGTGTGTTTTTCCCCGCCAAGTTTTCATCCGACCCCTGGAGCGAGAGAGAGAGAAGAGTATAGTGGTGTCGGATGAGAGGGGGAAACGGGGAAAGAGGGTGGGGAGAGAGAGGGGGCTAAAGGAGAGAAAGAGGGAGATGTGTATGGCTAGAGGGGTAAGGGAGAAAGAGAGAGGGGGAATAGGGAGAGAGAGGAGAGAGAAGGAGAGAGAGAGCCGGGGAGAGAGAGAGGAAAGAGAGAAAGAGAGGGAGGGATGAAGAGGGGAGAGATAGGTGGAGAGAGATGGAGAGAGATGGAGAGAGGAAGAGAGAGAGAGAGAATGAGAGGAAGGTGATGGTGCAAGAGAGGGATGGGAAGAGAGGCAAATGGTGAGAGAGGGGGAGAGAGATAGTGGAAAGAGAGAAAGAAAGGGAGGGATGAAGAGGGGAGAGATAGGTGGAGAGAGATGGAGAGAGATGGAGAGAGGAAGAGAGAGAGAGAATGAGAGGGTGATGATGGTGCAAGAGAGGGATGGGAAGAGAGACAAATGGTGGGAGAGGGGGAGGGAGATAGTGGAAAGAGAGAAAGATAGGGAGGGGTGAAGAGGGGAGAGATAGGTGCAGAGAGATGAAGAGAGATGGAGAGAGAAAGAGAGAGAGATGGAGAGGGTTGGTGATGGTGCAAGAGAGGGATGGGAAGAGAGACAAATGGTGGTAGAGAGAGGGGGAGGGAGATAAGGGAAAGAGAGAAAGAGAGGGAGGGATAAAGAGGGGAGAAATAGTTGGAAAGAGAGGGAGAGAGATAGAGAAAGATGGAGAGAGGAAGAGAGAGATGGAGAGAGGTGGAGAGAGGGAGGGACAGGGAGAGAGATGGAAAGAGTGACAGAAAGGGAGAGGGATAGTGAAGGGAGAGAAAGAGGTGGAGAGAGAGGGAGACAGGGAGAGAGTGGAAGATGCAAAGAGAGAAAGAGATGCAGAGGAAGAGAGAGAGGAAGTGGAGAGAGATAGAGGAAGTAGAGCTAGATAGACAATACACTAACGCATGGATTGGTTTAAGACCTATAGGGAGACGGAGAGAAGCCTGTCCGTGTCTTGACTGAACACAGCACAAGAAGAGGTTTGCTTTCAACACAAGTGTATCAAAAGCGTCTGCATGTATATAAGCTCTTCGATTTCAAAGGGCACCGCGCATGGTGAAGTATATACGGGTGGGTTTGTAAGCTTGTTTTCGGCCGATTTTCTGACAATAAAACTGACAATTATTGTTCCCTCGATGTCTGTCTCCAATTTGGCTAAAACCCCGTGGCAGAATGGCCTTATACCGGTCCCAATTGGCGGCCGGTTGACGCAAGATCTCCATGGTAATCTGCCGTTATGACGTCACACTCTGGCGAGGATCACGACTTGCCCTGCATTTTGGGGATTATATGGCTTAGTCTTAATTGAGCTGTGCATTATTCTGTGAAAAAGGGGTCGGTCTCATTGGAAACCAGGTTGGCTCAGACACAACAAAATTGGAACGTGTACAATGACTACGATATGAGTTACTCGAAACAGTTTGGATGGATTACTCCGAGCAAAAGGTGAAGTACGCATTGGACGCCATTTTAGTAAGCAACGGAATCTGTCGTTTGCTTTCGGTGCTCCGAAAATGAAGCGAGAGAGTCACAAAAAAAAATACAACTTTGGATGCGTGAACAGTATATGTGATAACTTTTGATGTGATGTGACCACGAAATGGAGAGAATGTGTTCGACTTTGCTTTATACTAAAATGGCGCCCAGTGCGTACTTCACCCGGATGCGTGCGATCTCGCAAGAGTAGGCTATCTTGCGCGCTTTGCGCGCTATAAGATCTTTGTTGACCACTGACCTTGATGACGTAGTCGTTTCCGTCCCCTCCTTTACGCACGCAGGTCAACTCCGGAAGGCTTTGGGCGGACTGGGCTCGGACCAGTGTCCGGCGTCTCTCCGACCGTACCGGGACCGTCTGGCGACGCTGTCCGACCTGGCCGAGGCCGTCTGCGGCAGGGCTGTCCCAGTCGTCAAACGCCATTATCCGAAAGATTACAGAGGTGAGGACAGGACAGATCGGGGGAAAGAATCTACGAATTCACGATTCTTGCAGATGTGGATGGCCTGATGATTCAATCACATACAGCAGGGTGCTGTTGATTAATAAGCAGGACAGGTCTTCATGGTGTAAGCAGGATTACAAACTGTACTGTGATGCGATGTAAATTGCTTTCGACTCTTTTCGACTCTATTCCATTCTTCTTCTTTTTTTTCTTTTCTTTTTTTCGCTGTGGACTTCAAGACAAGTTCAACACATCAATGCAATACAAATTCAGTTAACAGTTATATTTGTCGTTACTATACAAACATATGTTTGGCTAAAAATGAAGAAAAGTGGGAAAAAAATAGAAAAGTTTAGTCCGCATAATTGTCTCAGCTAGTTAGGAAAAAACAGATTGTTGCACTCATCAACAGAACACAGGGCATTATTTGTTACCAATCACCGATTTTAAGGTCTCGAGTGTCAATATCTTCAACTCAAAACGCAAGAAACTCTTTAAATTGAGAATCACTTGGCCACCAGTCGGTAGGTTTCGATCAACCTTTTAGGCCCTGTGTATCTAGTTGATATTTGGATGAAAGTCGAAGACAGACAGACATCGTACTGTATGTCTTTCCTCCATCAGAGAGAGATAGAGGAGAGAGAGAGGGAGAAAGAGGGGGAGAGAGATAGAGAGAGAGAGAGAGAGAGAGAGAGAGAGGAGAGAGAGGTGAAGGGAGACAGAGAAACAGGCAGACATATACAGATAAAGACAGAAACATAGAGATGCAGACAGACTGACAGACAGACACAGAGACAGACTGACAGATACAGCCAGGCAGACAGATAGGCAGAGAGACAGACAGACAGACACAGAGACAGACAGACAGACACAGAGACAGACGGACATACAGATATATAGAGTGAGAGAAAGGGTGAGCGGGTGATGAGAGGTAAGAGGGTGAACATTTCATAACAAAGTACTGATAATAACAGTCTTAAAAATGTCATTGCATGTATAGGCACTTAAAATAGTCCTAGGAGTGTATGGCACATCGATGTTTATGTTTGTCAGTATTCATCAATGGCCTCGTCCTATGGACAGATACAACTTTGACATTAAACCCCAACGGACGCAAGCTCACGGCCAAATGAAATAAGGACGTGGGTATATCATGGTAATGAGACGGCGCACACTGCTGATTCTACCTATACCATACCATCAACATTCCCACATTAGACGCACACACTATACATCCACCCACTATATCAATCACAGAAAAAAAATCAGCCAAACGGATGATTTTTTGATGGAGGCTTAATTCCCGCCAAGCAAAAACAAATCAGTCCTTGTCAACATCCCCATGCATCAGTGTCCCCCCTCCCCCGTTGCAGTCATCAGCACCGACCGTACGCCGCTGAAACCTGCGATAAATCAGCGGTACGGACAAAAATAAGGAAGAATTGCTTATAATATAACAACATCGAGGAGACGCGATGTTCCGATCCTGGTGGGACATTTTCTCGTAAAGCCCCTACACAACATTGGTCGAGGTCAAAGAATAGCATCCATATATACGTTGTCTGATCCAACATATGCATGAAATAGCACACCTGTGAACATTTCAGCTCAATCCGCCAACAGAGTCTCGAGAAAATCGTGAAAACCGCTTCATTTGTTTCGCGAAATTGCAGCATTCAACGCCGTACTGTTCCCAAAAATAGTTGAGATCTTGGTGAGACGTAAACTATTTTTTTTTTACTTATTTTTCCCAAAATACACCATTTTTGGCAGAAATATTTCAGTGAGAGGTTTCTACTATAACCATCTTCAAATTGTATTATGTTTCATGTAAATCTGTGAACATTTCTGTTTTTCGATCTTACCAACGTTGCGTCAAACGTGACTCGGCGTACATGTACTGTGCAAAAATATTTTTTTTCCAGCTCGGTTACTTTAACCATCGTCTTGGTTAAATGTATTGACCGACTCAAAAATCCAAGTGGGAACGACGGTCAAATTTGACCATTGGAAATTTAACCATCGTCTCGGTTAAATTTTATTCCAGTGGAAACGCGGCTAAATTAACCGTTTCCAGTGACACAGGTTCACTGAAAACCTGAGGAAACTGAACGCCATCACCAGAAGACTACTCGAAAAAAAAAAAAACCTAAAAAAAAAAACCCCACACACGCACGCAAAGGCAAAAAGGTAAAACGATCCCTCGCCGTAACGAATCCTTCAAATAGAAAGGTATAAGATGTAATTTTTTTTCTCTCTCTTTTGATGTTTTCCGCCCGTGCATTTCTCGTCTGATTTCATTTCTCTCGGCTGATGGAGGGGACTAACTACACCAGCGTTGGATGGTGCTCGAGATCACCCCTGATCCGAAGGGAAGGGCGAGTGGGGGTCATTGCGCTGTCTACTCCTAACTTGTCGGCCTTTATTACCTGCCGAGGTACAAGCACGAATATAAAAAAAACACACGCACGCATACATTTATAGCATTTAGTGGTTCGGCCGAGTCAACCCATAGGCCTATACAATGCATGTACACATATCGCGACTGTGCTTTGTCTATAGCATTATATTGTGTATAGGTCATCGTCATACGCTGAATTACCGACCATCAATTTTACCTTCTTTTCGAGGGGAGGATGTTAACCTCCATGCACTTACAATGATTACTGTCATTTCATCCGTTGTATCTCCCAGCTTTCCCCACTCCCGGAAAATGTCAACCGACCATAATGAAAAGCAGTACACCTATTCAATGCATAGGGCCTATTCTTCTCAACCTAAATGAATTGGGGTTTTTTTCGGTGTGATTTTTGTCTCTCCCTCCTTTCGTTCTTTCGTCGACCTGTTAAAACAGAAAGAATTCTACTAGAGGCATACAAATTAATGAATCACTTTCCTCCGCGAAAACTTAATAAGTATAGGCTTAGTCTTCATGTGGGATTCGCAGTTCCTTTAAAGTCATTTGTTGTTTAAAGGCCCTATGACAACATTGGTATACATTTTCTCGAAATAAATGAAGCAGTTTTCACGATTTTCTCGAGACTCGGTTGGCGGATTGAGCTGAAATTTTCACAGGTGTGCTATTTCATGCATATGTTGGGTCAGACAACGTACGGATGCTATACTTTGACCTCGACCCAATGTTGTGTAGGGGCTTTAAAGACCCAATAAAACGAAAAATTGATTTTGCGACTACATAATTGTACTTATGTATCCAAATGACACCCGCATAACATAAACACGTAAAAAAAATCTGAATACCATTTAAGATTTCTTAAAACCGTTTTACTTGGTCTTTAAGGCAGAAAGGCAAAACACTGCTATAAAATTATGTAAGTTCATTTGTTCGGTTGTCTATCGGTATCCTCTATTCTGTTTGTCAAGGCAGGTGCACTGTTACAGGTGCACAAACCTTCCCTAGAAGGTTGGACATTATAGGGCTTTGTCCCGCCCGAGCTGCCTGCATTTTTTTTCAACAGGCAATCGGGTAAGCGTGCATTTCTGATAGTACGTGGAGTTGGTCAAATTCATACTGAAAGGTTTTACATGTAGATGTAATGCTTTAATCAACTAAATGTTGTTCGAGGATGTGACGGAAGAGGTATGTATGTACTTCATGTTGTTTGCGTGGATCTAATTTGAGTGGGTAAGACTTCTGTAATAGTTCTATATAGGGACTCGCGAGTTCGAATCCCACCCGAACTGCCTGTTTTTTCAGCAGCCAACCAGGCAAAGCGCGAAACATACAATATAATACGTTGAGAAGGGTTAACCCTTATTGAATTACATTCACACTGACGCAAATTATGAGGCACTAAATCGGGTAGGGCAGAACCACATTGAATTGCAAATTTGTAAAATATATTATTGTCTGTTCAATGTTTGTTTCCCCGACGTCACTTTTTTTTTTTTTTTTTTTTTTTTTGGGGGGGGGGCCTTGTCAGATCTGGGCAAGTTAGTCAGCGGTACATTCTGGAGCAGGGAGAGCAGCGTGACAAAGCGGCAGACTCCCCCGTCACTAGGCACCCCAGCACGGCAGGTCATCCCCAGCGACCCGCTCAGCGAGCCACTAACGGACAGGTGCATCGGACAGTTATTAGGCGCGGGGTAAGTATATTACAATCATGACAAAACTCATCCATCACGCACGCACGCATATAGGGGGCCTCAATAAAGACCACTATAATGACCCCGATTCTGCCACTCTATGTTGACTGTGTGAAGGAAACTAGGTCTCAAAGGGCAACATCGGTAATAAATTATCATCAATTGAGTCAATTGAAGTTGAGTTCTTTCCTTTTTCCCCCACCAAAACAAAGCTTCTTAACTAATTGTCAAATAATAAAATGAATGCAATCGAAAACCCGCTATCAATTAATAACATATTTTCATTGGCAAAATAATTGGAAGAAAGGAAAAACGCATGGGAAACTTGTCTATTTTTGTATTTGTATGACGTTTCGATCCTAGCAGGACCTTTCTCAAAGGCAGGGTGACGAGGATAACATAGATACATGTACACGAAGAAAGGGGGAAGAGAGTGAATAGGACACGGATGAGAAACAAAGGAACATGGGAACACTTCAGGCCCACTACATTTTAAGATTTGCATTTTGGTAATTTTAGTCAGTAAGCAGTTTGCAACATTTTTGTATATCACCTTTTGTATTTGTGTGTTAGAATTTGCGTCCAATTACCTATTTGTGTTTTACTCCCAGGTCTAAGCCGTGCAGGATCAGTTCATTTTGTTGGCTGTCCATGACACCTCGGGGCTACCGTAGCTATTCCCTCAGCCACCAAGTGCTATACCTCATGGTTGGATCAGCGGTAAGGCGTGACTTTGATTGGATGTGCAAATTGACATGCGCACAAACACTCACATGGCCGGCCCGAGACCCTGATACAACTTACAGTATCAGGCATCGCATTCACGTCGTCTTTTGAAATAAATGAGACAATGTAGGTCTTGAAACGTCCCTGTAACATTCGCATCTTGAAACCAAGATATCGCTGGGCTTCGTCGACCAATTTTGCCCTCTAATTTCCCCTGAATAAGTGTCTTACGAGGGTGATTTAAACTATAATCATCGGCTCCTTTTTGTGTGCAAAAAATCTAAGACATTGTTATGGAAGAAAATGACACGCCAATCGTATTGAGCAAAATAATGCAAAATGTTTGCACTGACGATTGTGTGCATTGTCCTCTTACGAGAGTGAGTGTAGCTCAGGAAAGAGCCTGTAACTCTCATCGGCTCCTCTCAGAGCTACGCTCACTCACGAAGAGACATTTTGCACAGGATTGTCACCGCAAGCATTCGTCGTTGCGAACCCACAATGCAAACAATAATTATCTCATTTCATGTCCGTGCCATTACTGCGCTACTTCAAGGTATACTGGTCACATTAACATGCTGCACTAAAGGATCCCAAGGTCGTCGTGGAAACATCGTGTTTCCCTCCCCCCTTTGTCCTTGTCTGTGCAGATGGGATGCGAGTCTCGCTTCGTGAAGAGGGTGCAGGGGCCCGGGCAGGAGGGCGAGGGCGAGGCCCTGCTAGACTCCCTGATGGACGGCTTCTGCTCGGACGTCTTGGCAGAGGCCGAGGAGACAGCCAGGCAGGGCTACCCGATCGACAGTCAGGACCTCTTCATGGAACAAGGTACACAAACCAGCGCGAAGATATCAGCAGAGACATCGGAGTCATTTATAGGTCCCGTGGTGTGAACCACCAACCCCAGTTTTGTCGTTGTCAACAGTCACCGGCCGCTGTACATTATTCGAATCTGCCACGCGACCTCGACCAGCTCGGTGGTCCAGTGGTTAAGACGTCGATCTGCACTATAGAAAGCGAGAGTCGCGGGTTTGAATCACGCCCGAGCTGCTTGAAATGTTTTTCATCAGGCATCGGGCAAAGCACTGGGCATTCAGTTCTCATCACGTCGAGCAGGGCAAGCCTTCGTTGTTTTCCATTCTCCTCGACGCAAACATCATGTTATATATATACATATAATAACATGATATATTATAGGAGACAATGAAACACTTTGAGACGCTGAGGGAAGTAGACATGTCGGGTTTTTGTCCCAATTTGTGCGCGTGCTAAGAACTGCATGCGCGCGCATGCTCAGAATATCACGCGCATGCCCGGAACCGACACGCGCATGCTCAGAGCAACCAAACATGGCGGCATGTTTGTGCGCCAGCACAAGCCTCTCAAAGTCGCTCATTGTGATAGTCACCGCTTGTTCCATCACCAAATACACGTCAATTTACAGAGCTTGGATTTAATTCCGTGCTGTTCAAAAACTGCCACACTCTGTCCAATGAAAACAGATCGATTTAGCAGCACGGATAATCATTATCTCCGATTGGCGCTTCACACGACCTCCTGAGTATACTTAATCTTAGATATAATACGATTTTGTTGCGTTGGTGAGAATGTATACCGAGAGGGTTTGCCCTACTGGACGTGTAATTTGGCTCAGTGCTTTCCCAGATTGCCTGCTCGGACGCTTGGTATAGCTCGGACGGGATGCGGTGAAGCAATGAGGTTGCATCTATTTCCCGATTCTGTAACCGAGCGTCTATCCCATAATGATTACCGACAGTGCTCCTCTGTGGACTGAGGGGATATGAGGCCTTCTTCCGGTCGCCATGGTTACAGGCCGTCTTAAGCTGGCAGGACGAGAGCGGCTGCTTCGCCGGAGATGTCTACCGCCCTCACGCGACGTCAAAGGAACTTGGTGAATATAAGATAGATAATATTAGGCCTATAATTATCCCGGCTGTCCTCCGTGAAAGAAATCATTTTCATTGCAGTCCTTTAATTGAGTTAATGCAAATGCCCCGACCCATGCAGAGATGTCCATTCCAGAATTTCATTTTCAAGAACGCTTAATATACAATCGTGAAGGTGCAATTTGAGAGGAGTATATGCCTTGCAGTGTCTTTATACTTACCTCTCACCAAAACTGTATATAACCATTTTGAGCTATCCAGCACTTAGATGGCGGCCTTCCCAAAACGTCAAGTATCTTGGTGATGATGCGCCAGTCAGAATCCTTTATCCATTAAAGCCCCTACACAACATTGGTCGAGATCAAAGAATAGCATCCACATCCGTTGTCTGATCCAACATATGCATGAAATAGCACCCTTGTGAAGATGTCAGCTCAATCTGCCAACCGAGTCTCGAGAAAATTGTGAAAACCGCTTCATTTGTTTCCCGAAAATGCAGCATTCAACGCCGTACTCTTCCGAAAAATAGTTAAGATCTCGGTGAGACATAAACAATTTCTCCCAGAATACAACCTTTTAGGCAGAAATATTTCAGTGAGAGGTTTTTTACTATAACCATCTTCAAACTGTATAAGTTTCATGTAAATCTGTGAACATTTATGTTTTTCGATCTTACCAATGTTGTGTAAGGGCTTTAACTGCCGTGGGCTATGGTTATTTCTAAGGATCGCGCCCCCCATTTTCATTCAGATGCAAACAATACATGGAATTACAGGGGAAAGAGCCCTGGTACATTAAACAAGGGGTCACGGATTTAAAAATGTTTTCTCTATTTTCACAAATATTGTCTAAAATATCCCAGTCAGTTGTCCTGGCATTTTGTTTGTTTGAAAACACATTTGAAACCATTAGCGCAATGACGCACACTCAATGGGTGCCACTGAGGCATTGGTAAAATCGGATCCGTTTGTCCTTCCGTTCTGGATCTCCAGAAGATTTGCCGGGATCAAGTCATCACACCATCAGAGAGAGGAGACGAGAGAAGCAAATATCAGGTATGGAAACGTTCACCCAATCTATGGCCGTTTACCAAATGAAGGCTTAGGCTCGGGCTTATAGGCTTCGTCTCCGGTCTGGCAAATCCTGAAAATCCAGTTTGTAGCTTGTTTCCGAATTTGAAGGTTTGTTGGCTTGATGGGTACAGAGTATTCACCAAGAAACTGGTGCCAAACGCTTGTTTTTAAGTGTCTGTGATATTATAACGAGTAGGATCAGTATGACCGAAGCCTAAGCCCGAGCTTAAGCCTTCATTTCGTAGACGGTCACTGAAGTCCTGCGGATATGACTCGGCTATACCATTATTTGCACCACATTGCAACGATATTGCACCACCCAATCGGTATTGTACACCACTTGTGTGCATCACGCCTGTGAAGACCTGGACTGACCTGACTATGCCTGAGCTCCTCACACTGCAGTGATCGACAGACAGACACCCGCCTGGCAAAAGATGTCAGCCTTATCTGTGCATAGATCCCCTGACGACTATCGATGGAATGACTTTTCAAGAGGACACTTTATTCAAACAAAACATTTACAGTTACAAAAGCATTAAAAAAATAAACAAAAAAATCACAATACTTGAACGTAATCCAAACAACTGGAATCGGAAAACCAATAAATAAACCAAGAGGGATCAAAATACTTCAGAAGTTATTTTGTTTTCAGAAGTTGTCAAGAAATTCCAGATGAGGTTATCATTACTCACACTCAATAAGATTTGTTTTTCTTTAGGGTCCCATCTTTGTATAAAAGAGGGAAATAATGGATGAATAAATGTATGCATCAATGTCCATCTGAAGCCAAGTCTTGTTTTTTTTTACTGCACTGATGATCTCCTTCTAATCTGCCATCACTTGTCATTTTGACACCGATGCAATGTCGACCCTGATTTATTGGAATGTACAATGTACTTTCATTGAAATATCTACCCCTAATACAACCATTATACGATTACGTTTCGTAATGTGCATTACTGCTAAAATGTTCTATATTGATTATGATGATATCAGTATTCTATTGGCGGCCAGTATAAAGAGCAAAAAAAGACAACCACCAAACAGTTTTTGATGGTTTTCCTTTTTGCCGCATTGGCCGCCCATATCAATTTATTGTGATCGTGGCAGTTCTACTTGTTCTTCTGTGCCTGACAAGGATCCGGATGCTTAATGCACAAGACTGCGGTAGGGGCCGGCTTCCTGTCCGCCTACTTGCGTGTGCTTCTGGAAACCATGGCAACAGAGAGGTCGACCCCAGACTGCCTGTAAAGCGCGACTCGTTGTCATGGCAACAGAGCAAACAACACGACGGACCTCCGTCAAACCGGCAATACTTTTATTTGGAAAATTGTATGGAAAAACTGGCTTTGACTGAAAACAAGAGAAGAGAAGTGAAGAGAAGCGGAGGAAGGCGAAGGGTGTCTCGGATGTCCGGCCTGAAAGACTGGTAATTAAAAGAAAGAGGAATCAAACATCAAGAGGTGGAGCTGTTAAAGAAAGCAAAACATCATGAAATGATCGCCAAGCCGATGTCATGAGATATAGAAAATGATTTTAAAAAACTGTGTGTCACGATAGATTTTATTTTCGTAATAGATCAAGTTAGTCTCGAAAGTTTCAATAATATTTGACCACAGTCTTATAACATGTTGTCCTAGTCCGTTATCTTACAAGGGGTAATTTGAGTTTAAAAAAGGGGGGGGGGTAATTTAGTTCATAATTAAGGCATTTATTTACACATCATTTATCCATTATATGTGGTCACATTTTGCTCAAAGGCTGAATCTTTCATATTTTGTCAATGTACCAATTTGAAAAAAGAAGAAAAAAATATGAACATTGCACAATGCACTCTTCGGTGATTGTTCACAAAATGTAGCTATAAGATTTATCGATGCAGACGCTGAAATTATTATTTATTTATTTATTTATTTAGTTAGGCAAATAATTATGTACGCTGTAGAACAAATCAATTATCTGTTATATTGTTCTTGTCAAGTTGTGACCGATTTTTTTTTGCCAAAGCGCTATAGGCCTATATCAGACAAAAAAAATGTCATTGAGCTTTAATCTGTAAATAGATAAATAGAAAATACAACAAAAATCTAATAAAACATTGCAAAACATGCAAACAGAGATTATGTTTTATCTCCGAAGATGGCGCTCAGCTTGATCCGGCGTTTTGAGATGAGTTCGCGGGGGCGTGTGGGTGCGATGAAAGGGTCTAGCTCCATTCCTCGGAAATCTGGTCTGCGGACTTGATGTCGCGACATGGCTGCCGTCTACTTCCTCGGACGGCAGCAGTCACTGACTATCTTGTCCAGGAAGAAAAACGGGACCATGACCCCGAGCAGGGAGCCCAGGAGAATGAAGGTGTGATCGTAGCTTCCCGTGTAGTCATACAGTAGACCTGAGGAGATAGGAGAAACAGAAATTTGGGACAAGGAGTGTGTAATTTATTCACTTGGTCGGCGTGATGTCACAGTATTCTAGCACCTGCTTGGTCAGTTTGGCTGTCCCATGTTATTCCCTGGAGTGAAAAATTACTACAGGCGTGAATGATAAAGTTTATGAAATATAATTTTACAGCTATTAAATTTAAAAATTAATTTCAATTTTGTTGTCTATTTCTAGTAATAACTTCATGCAACTCCATCTGATGAGTTTTCACTCATTTATTGTGACTATATTTTTAAAAGTGGACATTATTGTGACCACTCCATAGACACTCTATGGTAAGTAAGTTTCACTCCAGTTGAAGGGAGTGAGCCTTTCAAACTCAACAGCCCCGACCAACAGATTAGTACAAAAAAGTTACATTATAGCAGACGTGGATTGGTCGGTATGGTGGCTCAGAAAGGACACCACAAATATCTGCGAATATTTTTGACATGTCCGCATCTTAATGCCCTGATGAATTACACGGTGTCGACTTGAATGAAGACCAACGCGATTTCCGCGGCTCACGTTGCCACTGGTCGCCCCTAGTCTACTTGCCCCTTGGCAACTCGCCCACTAGTCTACTTGCCCCTTGCCAACTCGCCCACTAGTCTACTTGCCCATAGCCAACTCGCCCACTACGGTCTACTTGCCCCTTGCCAACGAGCCGCGGAAATCGCCTTGGTCTTCATTCAAGTCGCACAATTGCAATTAAGGGGCCAACCTGACGCGTTAGTGACTCACCCGTAGAAAAGCCGAACATGAGACGGAAGAGTCCGGACATGAAGCCCGTCCATCCGAATGCATTGGCGGCCCTGTGCTTGCCCTGCTCCTCGATCACGAAGCACACCAAGCCCGGGTACAGGATGCCGTGGCTGGCCCCGTACAGAATCATGGACGCGGCCAGCGAACCGTAAGAGTGGAGGAACGGCAGGAGGACGAGGGACAGACACCCGATAGCGGCACCGATGGCGATCAGACCCCTGGTGTACAGGATCTGCTTGCTGACGACGATGCCCTGAAGGATGTTGGTCACCATGGAGCTCACGCCCGCTATGATGCTGAACGAGGTGGCGGTGAAGGGTTCGAATCCCTTCGTCTGCGCGTAGGGCACCATGAAGATGACCCAGGAATTGTTGACGAAGCCGAAGAGGCAGTAGGTGACCACGTGGCTCCACATCATGACGTTCCCGAAGAGCTCCAGGTCCGTCTTGAGACTGATCATCTCCATGGCCCTGCCGCAGTCGCACCTCGCCGGGCGGTCGTCCGACGCCGCGGCCCGGCCGCCGCTCCCGGACCGGCCCCCGCCGGAAGGTATCTCTTGGTAACCGCTGTCTCTATTGGCGGCGTCGGTCGGCGGCGGCGTGGTCCGTACCAGGCACCCGCACGGTATAAGGAATGCCATCAGTCCAGCCAGGATGAGCAGGGCACCCCTCCAGCCGTAGACGTCCTCGAGAAGCTGGGCCAGAGGCGGGAATATCATGTAGCTGAGAGGCAGGCCGGTGGTGGCTATGCCCGCAGCCAGCGAGAGCCGCTTGGTGAAATGCCGGCCGAGTAACGCTTTGGCCAAGCACACGATGATACCCAGACCGGTACCTACAGGATACCACGAGAACACAAAACATGTTTACATCATAAAAACGAATAACAGAGTATCCTTCATGTTGCGTGTACATAAATTCCCAAATAATCAGTCCGCGTCGATATGTTCATTATACACCAATACTTCTACGTATTCGGGAGCATAACAATTTTATTATTGCCTATAACAATTTATTTGCCTGTCCAGCAAAGCAGATTTTAGTTCATTTAATTACTTTCATTCAGAGTTTCAGACCCGTGTCTCTCTCAGCATGTCTACATTGGTGTTTCTGTCGCTTACTGACTAAAATTACAAGAAATATACTAATCTCAAAGACGTTGATAGTTCTGAGGTTTTGACGCCAGCAGGACCTTTCTCTTAGGCTTTCTTGATGGTGGTGCAAATTGGACATCGCAAAACGCGGTGTGATCTTTCCACGATGAAATCTTACACATTTTGCAAGCGGGAAAAACTTGTGAGCTGCAATGTGCTTTCTTAGCCACCATACCTTCAGCACACGGCCTAATTTTTGTCAATGCGGCAAATTCCTCCTGAATCTTCAACCTTTTAGGATCGCATCGTACGTACCTGTTAGAAGAACAACCGATAGCGTCAGGGTCAGAAGACCACGTGACAGGAAGGCTCCAATCAGACCCAAGACTGCCATTATGGAACTGACGATGAAGACCTTACGATCCCCAAAGGCGCCTGTCAGAGGGCCCGTCAGCAGTCCTAAAAAACAACAACACAAAACAGAACGATAGAGAGTGTCATTGTCTTACAAGTACCCGCACATTACAAAAGGCACCCATTACGTTACCGGTACGTATGTTGGTATCTTTGGCTAATGGGTCTATTAAACTTCATCACTTCGCCTGAATTCGACTGTTTAGTGTGTTCAAGTATGCACATTAATGCTGACGTGGAGACTATACGATCATGAACTATATGTGTTTTAAACCGAATCGTAATGCCTGAAGGCCGTTCTGAAAGCTGCGATACCTTGTAGTTCATGTTACCCGATTGAGAGAAAAATGGTAAAACTCGATGCCATGATTTAAAAAAGAGAGAAGATTTTACCTGCAGTGAAAAAAAATAATGATGGACTGCTTACGCCATAACAGACTGGGGTGGCTGTTAACAGTATCCTGTTGGCATGTTTATAAAGGGTTATGCACGCGTGCTGTCCAAGTTATCTTGAAATATCTAAGAATAGCGTGATCTCGAGTGACTGAAATTTGGTCGATATGTAAAGTGCACGAGCAACACATTCAAAGACTTTACAACTTTTTCTTTTTCAATGTATATTATATTCATTATTTGTTTCACAAGTTCGATTGTTTCTTTACACTGTGTCTGAAGCGAAAACGATTGTACCATAAAAAAATGACCCCCTGTGTGGAAAGTTTGCGGTGACACCATGACATATTCATCTCTTTCGAGAATGAGTATATGACTTTAAAAAGAGACGGTTAATCAAGGTTTCGGACTATGTGTTTCCGGGCCTGTCGTCAGGAGAAGGCCCCACACACACTATCCGAAACGTTGGGTTAGGCCTACCGTCTCTTATCAGCGCCCAAAATGTTGTCGAGTAACTAAAATGCCCAAAAAGTTCAAAATGAGGAAAGTCTGCGTCGATACCATGGAAGTCATCTCTGTCGAGGAATATGGCCCCGAAATTATGAGATAACTCTAGTTTTTATACTTGAGTTTCCAGTTCTTCTCAGAGCCATATGCTCCTCGGGAAGAGATGACTAATACACGGCGTCACCACAAACTTGTCACCTTGTGATTCCACAATGCAAACCTTCCAGGAAGTCTTATCCACCGACCGCCACAAATCTGACTTACCAGCGCCCTGCACGGAGGCACCGATCATCGTGATGACCCATCCCAGTAGCCAGGTGTCCGTGGCCATCTGCTCCCGTAGCTCCGGCATTAGGACGCCGAAGAACTTGTTGAGTCCCCCGTAGAGGAGGAAGGTGACGTTGAGGCTAAGCACCACCACCACGCCGCGGAAACGGGATACCGTCCTACCAGAGACCGCCATCGCGTATACACGCTAACGGAGCCGGCACTCGACGTCCACTCGTGACCCGGGGCTTGTCGGCCAAAACCCGGCTCAAACTCCGGGTCCAGCTTCGGTCTCTGTCATCCAAAAGCTGAAAAACACAGTTTGGAGGTTCTCCATTAAAGTTGAAACTTGAGAGTCTTTTCCCCCCAAACGGTGCATACGGTTCAAATAAAACCAAACCCAGTTGACTCTCGTTTTCAACCCTTGTATTTCAAAATGGATGAAAGAGATGGAGACCAAAGCCTGAGTTGGGTTTTTGGAAATGAGTAGGCCTAATGGTTGCCAAATGGAACCATCGTTACCCCCGAACCACTACGAAGCACGTCTGGCTGTCCCCATCACTCAGAGGGTTATGATAATGCCCAAGTGCGCCCTAATCCTCACACGAGTCAATTGTACTTACACAAAATATGCTGGTATACATGTACTGTAATGGGTAATTGGTGGGCCCACTAAAATGGAGGCTTAATTGGCCATGGTATACTGGTAGGCTGATGACTAAGTTTTAAAGTAAAATATAAAGACGGTCGAGTTACCTTAATGGTCAAACAAACCATCAAATATAAAGGCAGAGCAGCTTATTCAGAGTCAAACAAATAAAGGGAAAAAATGACTTGGAACTTTTGAACAATTTATTTTGAAAAAAGGGAAAGAAAACTTAGACTGGACCGGGACTTGAACCCGAGACCTCTGGTTTTGCGTAACAGCGCGCCTTTGTCATTTTTCTTCAAAACTGTTGACTTCAATTATCCAAATGCCAATCCGGAGCGGGCCTTGACGAATGAGGGACACGACGTTTCGATCCTAGCAGGACCTTTCTCGAAGGATAATAATTCCGCCACTGCCTTCGAGAAAGGTCCTGCTAGGATGACGACTGGACTAATATGTTCGTGCAGAACTGATAAGACTTGGTTTGGATGGTGGAAGTATACCAAGTGGAAGTTTTGCGGTGACCGCCATGTAACACATCTCTTCTGAGACTGGAGTGCGTGGCTCGGAAAAGAGCCGGTGACACCGGTATGTCACCGGCTCTTCTCAGGGCCATGACACTCCTTTTTCAGAAGAGATGTGTTTTAGGTGTCACCGCAAAACGTCCAGTTGACAGAATACCTGGGAATGTCAATGTTGGTGAAAACACGGTATTGAGTCTAGTAATAGGCGGAGCTTGTACATTTAGCCAAGATTTTAGAGGGAACTATTAAATTAAATGTACATTGAATATAGGCCAACTTAACTTATATATAGACTTGGTTGGCCCAATAAAATACACCAAAAAATAGGTCTGACGTTTCGATCTTTCGAGTTGTGAAATGTCCTGCTAGGATGGAAACGTCATTTATTTATATTTTCAATTCATGAACAGCTTTTATATGTAACGACGTAGGCCCATATTATTTTGTTAATGCTAAATTTGTTTGGGGAAAAAGAATTTTTTTTTTGCTGTCATTCATTGTTCATTATCAAAATCAAAAGGGCTAATTTCAAAGACCTGCTTAAGCACAAAAAAGTGCTATAAGAATGAAACGCCTTGCCCGGTAAAATCAGGTTGCCAACCAAAGTTCTACTTGTAGGCCTACTATTGTAAACCAAGCACCCAATATTTGAATACAAGATTAGTGTAGGCCCCTATACCTATAGTTTAGTTGGCAATCCTATTATTTATTATAATCAAGGAAAACTCTCCATGCTTAGCAGGTTTTTACACTTATAAAGGGGCTCTATGAAATTGGGACGAGGTCATGGGGAAAACAAATACTCGTTATCAGAATGTGTTCAAACCGAAAGACCATTTTAAATAGCAGCATAATGTCATGATTTGGTCATAATCCTAGTTCGGCCTTATTACATACAACAGACTAGCGTCGTTTTCGATACCAGCATTTCGTCCACTATTCGGTTTTGGAAAGTCGACTTTGTATCAAGATGGCGGCCGCGAGTCGAGGTGGTGCGTCTCGTGTGTTGCAGAAATTGAAGAGAAATGTGGAGGAAGGGAATTACTACGAAGCCCATCAGATGTACAGAACCTTGTACCATAGGTGAGAGCCACTGGGAGGGGATACGTCTGACTTGAAGTTGTATCGTAAAATGGTATCATTGGTTTTATTTACCGGCTTGATTAATCAATAATAATGAGTCAGTGAATTTCACAAAATGTTCTAGTCCGAGTAACTTGGAACCTTAGCCTTAGTACAATTAGTAAGAGTAGTCCCACTTACTGGGTCAAGCTTTTACCCTAACCCTAATAACAAATGTCCCAAAAACACCTGTGAAACTGGCCCACGCGCCCACTTTTGTTTTGGATTAATTAATTGAGAATCACAGATTTCAAATTCAATACTGTTCATTTGTTTTTTCGCAGTGGCTGTTGTTACGGCAGTCGTCCGTGTGGTTCCCTGACTTGATTGTATTTCGTCAGCATTGCAGGCTGGTTGAACCAGTCTATTAGCTGATAGTCTGGTTCCAAGAGCTAAACATCCTGACAAATACTGTAAAGTCAGGGAACCACACGGACGACTGCCGTAACAACAGCCACTGCGTTGTTTTTTCGCAGTGGCTGTTGTTACGGCAGTCGTGCGTGTGGTTCCCTGACTTCACAGTATTTGTCAGGATGTTTAGCTCTTGGAACCAGACTATCAGCTAATACACTTGTTCAACCAGCTTGCAATGCTGACAAAATACAATCAAGTCAGGGAACCACACGGACGACTGCCGTAACAACAGTCACTGCGATGTTTTTTACTCATGTTTGGGGGATCCAAAAAGGAGAAATTTCTCCTTTGTCAAAATAAGGCTGCCATCTTTGATTTCAAACTGAACCAGTACACGCAAATGGATGATGTTCTGATAGGTCCGGGTGCACAGTGCCAGTGGGTCTCTGTACATCTGTGCACGGGCATGCATGCGTTGATCACTGCGCGACTGTTTCCTGATGTTTGGACGTTGCTTTACGTTGTTCAGGAAACAGTTACTATATAGAAACATAGAATCACTTTTGTAGACATACTGAAGAGAGACACGGGTACCGGTATGGATGGCACTCATGAACTGACATCTGTCGGGCTGGGCAGGCTCATGTGGAGATATTCGTTCGTCACTCCGTTGATGGTTGAATTGCTTTTGACTGGCGCCCCCACCCCAGCAGAGACTAGTTGACTATTTGGGAAGGCCACCATCTAAGGGCTGGATAGCTCAGATGGAAGAGCGCTTGTACGTCAATCCAGAGGTCTCGGGTTCAAGTCCCGGTCCAGTCGAAGTTCTCTGCGCCAAATTTTCAATTAAAGAACTTGTTGGGAAGTAGTTGATATTTGTGTATTTGTTGGCTAGGATTGTTTGTGATTGGTTTGTTTGGCAGATATATGGCCCAGAAGAAGCATGCAGAAGCTATAGAGCTCATCTATTCTGGAGCCTCTCTCCTTCTTACGCATAACCAGGTAAGAATGACTCCAGAATACTGTCAAAAAGACTAGCCCAAGATTACCATAACCTAGACTTTGAACAAATGGAAACAATTCCTGTCTCAAAATTAGAAACAAAACTTAGACTGTAAAATTTCTAAAAAAGTAACTTGTTTGCCATCTAAGTCAGCCTGAAGTTTCCATCAATTTTGTATTTAATATAAATCTTCAATTTGTTCCTACACATGTACGTTTTCAGTCAGTTTCTCATTGTTTTGTTTGACTTGAATTTAAAAAGCTGCATCTACTTTCTGTGATCTGCATCTGAATAAAAGCGGGGGGGGGGGGGGGGGGGGGGTGACCTCTGGAGATATATGACAATTAATGGTTGAAGATGGGAAGAGAACTGGTACGCAAAACCGGAGGTCTCGGGTTCCCTGTCAGTTTTTTGTTGATTTGTTTTCAAGAAAGGTCCTGCTAAGATGGAATTATGTAAGGCCCTCTAAATATTTGGATGTTTTCTTTCCTTGTTGTTTGCAGTATACTAGTGGTGCTGATCTGTGTCTGCTATTGGTAGAAGCCTTCAAGACCGCTGACACTCCCGTCATAACAGAGAACATTGGTAGATATCCAGCTACATGAGAGCAGAGTTATGATGTGAAACAGTCAAATTTCGGGGAGCTCATGCATGGAATGCCATACCGGGGGATTTAAAGAATCCCATCCCGAAGAATGTCAAGCCTTTTGTTAATTTCAAAAGTTAGAGGGCCTGACGTCTCGATCCTACAGGACCTTTGAGAAGCGTCCTGCTAGGATCGATGACAAAAGCCACACTGGGGTCCAGTTGTGGCATGTTTGACTCACTTGCACAAATACTGGACTCTTATTGTTTTGTCTCACGGGTATACATTGTTCCTGATTGTTTTTAGTGAGTTTTCAAAAATGGACATTGTTCTGAAACCCTGTGTGGCGGACATGGGCACTGAAAACTGGCCTCGTGCTAAGTTGTTAAAAAAAACGTCCTGCTCTTGAGATTTAGGTATTGCAGGTCATTTTAGTCAGTGAGCAGTTTGCAACAGTTTTTGTGTTAACTTCACGTTTTGTTTTTAATTGTATTGGCTGGGACCCATGGGAGATCAGTTTTGCACTGAGTGTGAAAATGATATTAAAATAATAATAATAATGATAATAATTTATTTGTTTTCCTTGTCCCTGCAGATAAGCTGGCCGGTCTTGTGTGCACAATCCCGGCTGAGGTGCCGGAGAGAGGCAAGTGCATCAACTCGGCCCTCCAGTGGTCCAAAGCCAGCAATACGGCCATCAAGTCCGGGGACCCACAGCTCCACCAGAGACTGGCCGTTAGGTTGTGGAAAGGTACGCAGGCCAGGCCACAAAGTTAACTCTCAGGTTAACTCTCAGGGCTACATTTGGCTGCAGCTACTGAAGCTCAGTTTGGGTCAATCACTAGTTAGTCTTATAAGGCAAAAAACAAAGTTCAGCGTCCTGCCTTTTTTGAAAAAAGGAAGGAGGAAGTCCTTTTTTCCACCCCAAAAAATGGCCGACCGACCCATTTATCCAAAACAACCAGCCTGGCTATTTTTCCAAGATACCTGCCATTTTTTTCTTCTTTTTTTAAATCAAAAAGTTAACACATGAATAGACAATATCCACAGTGTTAACTGGGTATATAAAAACTACACCTTTTTTAAAAATCAAAAGGGACATTATTAACAAAAAAACGTGTGCCGGACATGGCCTTGTGCTAAGTGGCTAGTGATTATTCTGATTATTCTTTGACTGGACCGGGACTGGTCCAGTCAAAGTTTTCTTTGCCAATTTTTCAATTTGTTCAAAAAGTTCCCAGTCGGTTTTTTTCCTTTGTTTGTTTGATTTTTTTCTGACAGTTTAAAATCTTTCAGTCTCTCAATACATACATACGTTGCAGTTTCCTCAGATGCGGCCAGGCTGAGGAAGATTTTTTGGGGCTTCTTCTTCTTTCGTGTCCATCATCTCTGATTTAGTTCAAATGTTGGGCCAGGCTATTGCGCAACTGAGGGCCTTCCTATATTCGCACTGGCCAGATCTTTTAGGCAGCACTCGCCCTCCAGGAGTGGGCATCTCAGTAGATGTTGCATTGTCTGCTCTGAAACACCGCATTCACAGGTTGGATCGGCCGCATCAGCATAGCCCCACTTGCTCAGGTTGGCTTTGCTACGACCCATTTCTGTGCGTAGTCTGTTGAGGGACTTCCACAGCCTCCACTCAGATTTGTGGCCAGGTGCCAATAGCTCACTGGTTGGGATGGGCAGCTTTGCCATGTGTTGTTTCTCGTCTCGCCGCCCCTCCCACAGTGCTAGCCTAGTTGTATGAGGGGGCTGAGACAACGGTTGGACTGCATGAAGAAAGCTCTTCCTCAATTTTTTTTTGTGCTGGTGGTGAATGAGGAAGTTTCCCCAGCGAGTGAGTTAAGACGTTTTTGATTTATTCAATCCACAGAGAAGAACTACCTGGAGGCTCGGTATCACTTCCTGCATTCGTTTGACGGCGAAGGGTGTGCAGCGATGCTGATAGAGTACCACGTGGCCAATGGTTACCCAAGTGAGGTGGACTTGTTCGTTGCTCAAGCTGTGTTCCAGTAAGTCCTTTTTGCCAAGGTGCAAGCTCACCACCTCTGGGGTCTGTTTCCATGAACCGCTTTTCCAGTGGACTTAAAATTTAATCCGAGACAATGGTTAATTTTTCAACGGGCAAGTTTGCCCGTCGTTCCCACTTGGACTTTTGAGTCGGTCAATTTCAACCGAGAAGATGGTTGAAGCGACCAAGCTGACAAAAAAATATGTGTGCACAGAGCATGCACGACGAGATGCGTTTTATTTAGTGGTGCCTTTTTCACTGGACCATTTGGCTCGGTTAAACTTCCCTGTCACTTTTACTGGGCAGAGGTTGGCCGGTAAAAGTAACCATTCGGCTCGGTTAAAGTAACCGAGAGGAAATTTAACTGGGCCGTTTCCACTGGACTTAAGATGGGAAAAGTAACCATCGTCTCGGTCACTTTGACCATAATAAGTCCAGTAGAAACGCGGCTTATAGAGCCACTTAAAGCCCGTACACAACTTTGGTAAGAAAACAGAAATGTTCACAGATTTACATGGAACTTTAATATACAGTTTGAAGATGGTTATAGAAGAAATCTCGCACTTAAATATTTCTGCTTAAAAATTTGTATTTTGGGGAAAAAGAGTAAAAGAAATCGTTTACGTCTCATCGAGATTTAAACTATTTTTCGGAACAGTAGGGTGTTGAATGAAACAAATGAAGCGGTTTTCATGATTTTCTTGAGACTTGGTTGGCGGATTGAGCTGAAATTTTCACAGGTGTGCTATTTCATGCATATGTTGGATCAGGCAATGTATGGATGCTATTCTTTGACCTCAACTGATGTTGCGTAGGGGCTTTAAGCACCCCACATTTTTGGGTTGTGGACGATTGCCTGAAATCTTGATCTGGATCTTTTGGCTTGCAGGTACTTGTGCCTCAAGAACAAAGCTTGCGCTACGGTGACGTTCCACATCTACACGGAGAAGCACCCGGCCATTGAGAGCGGTCCTCCCTTCATCCTGCCCATGCTCAATTTCCTCTGGTTCATGCTCATGGCCATAGAAACGTGCGTACAGCCCTAGTCTGTAGTTCACCTCGTAGACTGTACAGACCCGCACTTTGTGGATTGAAGAGAGTGACAGATTTTGTCTCCTACATGAAACCGGGAGGTGGCTCACCTCACTACTTTGGTGAAAATCGGGCTAGGAAAGTGATCCTGAAAGCAACAGCTGTTCTGCATCCGTGTCGAGTGATGTGGGGAGGATTTTTTCCCCGAGTCCACAATGCAGATGGCACAGTGGTTTAGACTTACTTCTTGTGAAACAGTGGTCTATCAATGAGGGTAGCGCTATGAAGTGATACCGATTTCTGTCTTGAGGTGTTTTTTTGTACTTGGCCCCCTTTTTTTTTGAGGTTGTTGATTTACTCACCACCTCCTTGGGTGGTTGTAACCCAACTGAAATGATCAAAGATCTCAGTGACCAAACCAATAGACCGGTTGCACGTCCACTATTAACAAACCATGACGTGACTTATAGTTGGTCTTTTTTTCATCTCATTTGGCGCAGAGCAGCGATGGAAATGTACAAAGAAAAATGTGGACGATGTGATAGCCTTCTTTGCTCATTTCCACTCCTGTTCCGCACCAAATGAGATGAAAGAAATACCCACTATAAGTCACATGATGTAATGTAAACATTGGTCGTGCAATCCGTCCATTCTAGATTACAACCGCTAAGAACCCACCAAGATTCCAGCGATGAGTCGCATTGAGTCTGGGGACTAGACTCCCATCTCCCCATCCCCCGCGTGCTTCACTTCACCCATTTTGGGTTTTTTTCTGTTGGCAGTGGGAAGCTGACCATGTTCACGGTGCTGTGTGAGCAGTACCAGCCCAGTCTGAAGCGGGATCCCTCCTACCTGGAGTACTTGGATAGAATAGGCCAGCTCTTCTTTGGCCTGCCGCCTGCCGCCGCTCCGGCCATGGGGGGTGGAATATTTGGTGAGTCAGAGTTATGTCTTTCACGTCCAGTAGGCCGCACTGGTGGGTTGGGCTTTAAACCGGTGGGCTACAGAAATCCTGACCAAATTCATTCTTGTGGAACCAGTAAAGGAATACATCCACCGGCGACACGGGTGGGTTGGGCTGTAACCCGGTGGGCCACAGAAATCCTGACCAAGTTGAATTTTGTGGAACCAGTAAAGGAATACATCCACCAGCCACACTGATGGGTTGGGCTCTAACCCAGTGGGCAACAGAAATCCTGACCAAAATAATTGATTCTTGTCAAGCCAGTAAAGGAATGTCAAACAACTACTGGGAAAATCGAGTGGGAACTAAGAGTGGGAACCTTTAAGGATTTTTGAAAAATATTCAAACAAATGGATAAAATAAATCAGATAAGTCCAGTTGGGTTTTTACAGAACCAGACAAATTCACCAAAGAGTTTGTGTGCGTGATGCTACAGTAAACAAATTCTGACTCCTAACTATCTATCGTTATGCATCCACAGTCCCAGTAGGGTTTTCACAGAACCAGACAAATTCACCAAAGAGTTTGTCTGCGTAATGCTACAGGAAACAAAATCTGACTCCTAATAATACCGTATCGATCGTTATGCATCCACAGTCCCAGTAGGGTTTTCACAGAACCAGACAAATTCACCAAAGAGTTTGTCTGCGTGATGCTACAGTAAACAAATTCTGACTCCTAACTATCTATCGTTATGCATCCACAGTCCCAGTAGGGTTTTCACAGAACCAGACAAATTCACCAAAGAGTTTGTCTGCGTGATGCTACAGAAAAACAAATTCTGACTCCTAATTACCATATCGATCTTTATGCATCCACAGATAACCTATTGAGGAGTTTCCTCGGCAGTGAGTCTGACGAAGAGAGGAAGACGGACTCAGTCGGCCCTGCTGAGGAGGACCTGGATTGATGGAAAGATCTCGGTCCTAAAGAGTCTGCAGTCTGTAAGAGAATCGTTTCAACCGGCCAAGGGCTCGAGGAGAAGAGATTTGAACCAATTTGGCCGTACAGCAGTCTCAATCTTAACGAATCTCTTGCAAACTTTCCACACTGGACTTTGATACACACGAGGTACAGTTGTGTCCCACAAAGTCACCTTTTATTGAAATTACTACACAGTATGCACCTCTTTTTCTTCTGCTGTCCATAGAATTGTGGTCCTTTTACCATCTGTGATGGGAGGACCGTGCAGTCCCAAGTGTCGTGTCTACATTGACGATGTCTTGGGCTGCTAGTGTGTAGTGTGTACTGTCTCCTTTAATAGACATGTTTACAAAGCAAAGTTTACCCCCGGCAAAGACTAGTTGACTGTTTTGGGGGAAGAGGGTCATCTAAGGGCTGGATAGCTCAGGTGGTATGAGCGCCGGTACGCAAAAGCCAGAGGTCGCAGTTTCAACTCCCAGTTTTCTTGGATTTTTTTTTTTTTTTTTAAATTGTTTAAAAGTTCCCAGTCAGTTTTTCCTGACTGACGCTTGGTCAAAGACCCTTTACAAAATGTAACCACGCAATTTTCTCTAACATGTATTTATTGCAGACTGGTCAGCAGGACTTTGTCAACTGCTTTGTTTTGTTTTTGAGTTGACGTTTAAATTATTATTATTATTTTTTGTTTTTTGCATTTCCATGTCTACATTTTCAGTCATTTTAGAGGTTGACTCTAGAGCCCAATTTCATAGAGCCGCTTTAAGCGTGAAAATCTGCTAAACAGGAAAAGTCTTCCCCGTGTTAACAGGATTACAAAGCACTTGACACTGTTAATTGCTTCTGGCTTGTATTCCAATTTTCTTCAAAAGTGAAGTTTTGGGTTGGCAAGCTGATCTCTATGAATCATGACTTGTTGTACTGAAGCAATTTTTTGCGCTTAAGGCTTAAGCGGCGCTAGGAAATTGGCCCCAGAACATCAGCTGTGTAGAATACCTCACTTATCTCTCCTTCTCCTTCTCTCCAATTTTTGATAGTGTTGAATACTCGAATTCAACAATCCATTTCTCTGAATCGTAAATGTACGTCCTTACAAGCTTAGACTCTTCTGCAACATGTTACTTACAAAAAGTCGTTGTTTGATGTTAAATGAAAGTCCATTTTACTCTATTAATTATACAAATCCTTGGATTGATTTTTTTGATGTTGAAAGATAGAATGATTAAGAAGTTCACACAGTTTAAAAAAAAAAAATATTAAAGAGATATATTGGCCCTTATTAAACAATGATACATACCTGGCTGTTTGTGAATTGTTTCAAAGAAATGATTTGAAAAATTGGCGAAGACAGTTTGACTGGACCAGGACATGAACTGGAGACCTCTGGCTTAAAGGGACTGGTGCTTTTACCTCCTAAACTATCCAGCCCTTAGATGGCGACCTTCCCTAATAGTCAACTATCTTTGCTGGGATGGGGAGGGCCTTTAAAGCCCCTACACAACATTGGTCGAGGTCAAAGAATAGCATCCATACGTTGTCTGATCCAACATATGCATGAAATAGCACACCTGTGAACATTTCAGCTCAATCCGCCAACCGAGTCTCGAGAAAATCTTGAAAACCACTTCATTTGTTTCGCGAAAATGCAGCATTCAATGCCGTTCTGTTCCAAGAAATAGTTTAGATCTTGGTGAGACGTAGACGATTTCTTTTACTCATTTCTCCCAAAATACATCATTTTAGGCAGAAATGTTTCAGTGAGAGGTTTCCACTATAACCATCTTCAAACTGTATAAGTTTCATGTAAATCTGTGAACATTTCTGTTTTTCGATCTTACCAATGTTGTGTAGGGGCTTGAACCCTTAAATGTCATATATATCTCCATGGATCACGCCCCAACCAAGATAGGTGTCTATTTGGGAAGGCCATCTTGAGGCCATATTTTTTTGTGTCATTTTTTCAAATCATAAAAAAAAAAATTCAAGTCAGTTTTCCTTTACTTAATTTTTAAAAAGAAATGAGTTAATTTATTCAATCCATGCATGCTATTATTTTGGTTGGCCCAAGGCTGGAAGACTTATTCGTTGACACCAAGGAAGGGACAAGATCACAAAACCGTTCACCGTTTCAAATGTAAAGAGACAAAAGAAAGACAAAAGCAATTGCTAACACCTCAGAAATTACTACATGCATTTGCTGAAATTCTAAGGTAAATACTTAGAGTGATTTACAAAAATGTTGCAAACTTTCTACTGACCAAAATGAAATCTTAAAATTTAGTGGGCCTGTCATTCTCAAAGGCAGAGTGACAAAGACCAAAAAAAGTACATGTACACGGAGGAAGGGGGAAGAGAGTGAATAGGACACGGATGAGAAACAAAGGACAAAGAGTAAAGCCTACCAGCTTTACTCTTTGCCTTTTGTTTCTCCTGGTTTCTCCTGAAAGGTCCTGCTTAGATCGAAACGTCAGGCCCACTAAATTCTAAGGTAAATACTTGTTTACTGTCCTTTTGTTTCCTGAATGTTCCCATTTCAGGAAGGTCCTATGAGGTTTGAAACATCACAGCCTCTCATTTTTCAGCATTCATTTGTTCATTGATTTAAACAAGGTGATTTTGACGAAATTCAGTTGAAAATATATTAAAAGCAAACAATTGAATTGTTTCATAGAAGCTGGTATCCCCAAACGATATTGTTTATCAGAATATCAAGAAATGAGCCATGTGTGTGTATACAATGAGATTATTTGCTTTCAAGTAAAGTAATTTGGAAATGGGAATGGGATAGGTGTTGAAATAGCTCATGCAAGGTAATAGATGGAATTACGACTACATAATTATTGGGGGTATTAAAATATTGTGTAATCTATGACTAAAAGTAACCACAAAATAAATATAAATTCAGTAACCGTTACAAGTGTGATTTTTGTGTCTTATTTTTGTTTTAGAATAAAAAAGGCTTTTTTGTACCCCCCCCCCCAAATAAAACCCCAACATTTTGATAGAAACCTTCAGTTTGCAAATACATTAATTCACCAAGGAACTCTACTTTTGAGAAAGCTCCTGCTAGGATCGAAATGTCAGACCCTTTAAATTTCCCGTCCTTTACAAACGGATTGGATAGCTGACTTTACAACTGTTGAATAATTAAAGAGCCAAGGATATAGGAAAGAGAATTGACATCTTTTGGAAGGCCCCCACCTAAGGGCTGGATAACCTCGGTGGATTAATGCTGGTGTGTTAATCCAGAGTCCTTGGTTCAATTCTGATCTTGGTTCTGTCACTTTTTAAGCAAACTGCTTACCGACTTCTGCTTTCAAAGAAAGGTCCTGCTCGGATCAAAACGTCAGGCCCTAAAACATAATTAAGATGTATACAATTTCAACTACCCAGTTCAGCTAAGAACTGTAAAACCCTCCTATGAATGGAATGTTGATGTGAATAGCATAATTATGAGTTCAGCTTTCATGTATTAGTTGTTTGGCGCCCTCAACGACGAAGGGTAGAACATTGGAGTGACAATTTTTATTTAAAAAAAACATTCGTACCGTGTTCAAACGCGGCTGGAACACACCCGTCAATCAGTACAGCCACAGCCGAGCATGGAGCTCCATATAGCAGTTGGTCTACCCTCCCCCTTATTCCTCCATGGTCTACCCATGGAGGTAGAGGAGGGCTCCTCTACCTCCATGGTCTACCTACATTACAGAGATGCAAAATGCGCTATCAAATACTCCCCTTTCCACGTTATGGTTCGCATGGATTTTGTTATTGACATAAATTCAACTTCCGATCGAGTTATACAAGTAGTTCAGGCTTGAGTTTCCCTGGCTTGGTTTTCAGCCGATTCTAATCATGCTATAACTTATGCTATAAGTATAAGTAAGGCATCGTCGTGTAGGTGTTTTACTCACAATGGGCTACACTCACAGCGTTTACTGTCTATAGGCCTATCATGGGTGTAATCATTAGCCACAAGTACAAGACCGCTCGATGATCTCATCGCGATGTTTACGAGCGCCCCAATCCCACCCCTCCTATTGTTAAATACAGTGTGAACACAGAGCCGTGAGTGAAATGATAAACACCACGTGACCGACCAACGGACGCCGTGACCATGGAACAGGCCAATCGGCGCGTTCCTAAGGTAAATCATGCATTATTCATGTACACATGACAATAGGGACCCCCATTGAACAGCCATCAGCCATCAGCCAAGTGGTTTCAATTGGGAAGAGAAATTCCTGCGAACGTTCAAGGGATGTACCGATGTGGCCTCGGATTTCAACGTGATTTGCCTCCGAACTGGGTAAGTTTTGAAGCAGCTTGTTAGGTATTTAATGCGGATATCAGGAGAACGAGATCCCGGTGGTTTTGTATGTAAAACAGGACTCGTATACGTCGATGCAGTCAGGCTGATACTGTGACCCGTGTGAGCGTAGGTGAAATGATTTACCGGCATAAGGAAACGAGGACACCTGTCCATCTTTCACTGCGCAACACCGACCAACTGCAGTTGTGCAGATACCCATATGCTTCTTATGGCTTGTATTAAATCAAGACGCAAAATAATAACATCTTACGCTATTTTAGGAGCATTTGATTCCTGTTAATGTTTGTCAGGATGTCCGTTGTTTAGCGAGGAAGCATTGACGGTTTGAGTTCTGGGCTTGTGACAAGAGAAGATGGGTTATGGGGACAGGTGTATAGGGCTAGGGAGGGGTGTACATGCATGCACTGTACATGTACCTGTGCTCATTACGGGGATTTATGGTGGTGGTTGTGGTTGTGTCACATTGATAACGAGTGATTACGTCTGGATCATGATTGGTGATATGGTGAAGGATATTCACTGTGTGGGTGGTGGCACGTACTGCCTGTGGTACTGGTAGTGGCAGTGGTGATGATTGTGGTGATTAGGGGGAAGATCTAGGATGAGGAGGATGATATTGGTGATGGTGAGGAGGTTGGGTGGGGGACGACTGGGATGATGATGAGAATGATGGTGATGATGTTGATGACAATGATGACATTTATGATTTTTATGATGCTGATGAGTGAACATGACATTGACAACAAATAGTAATTATGATGGTGATACAAAAGGCGATGAATATCACATTAGGTTTAAGTTTGACACTAATGAGCGAAGATGTCTATGAAGATAAGATACTTAGATGATGGAAGCAGTAAGGTGAATGATTTTCAGAAGAGGGGGTTGCTAAAAAATGTAACTAATATAATTCCATTCTGTATCCTTGTCTCTACTTGACATAACTTCATGTGGAACCCATGGTCTCAAAGTGCAGCCGAAAAAAGTTAAAAAAAAACATCTGACGAGTGTAACGAATTGGCCCTTTAAACTTAGGCCAATTCTTGGACCATCGGTTTTACACCAAGGTTTGACCTCTCCTGTATTTCACTAGACAATGGAAAGAACTAGAAAGCAGTTATTTTTCCAGAGGGTCTAGTATAGAAAATGTGTACATGTACATGATGTAGATGTAGTGATTCAAAATTCCTGTACACATGTTTTCCTATCATAAAATTTACTTATATAATACCTACAGAGTACAGATATACCATGTCTAAAATTTAGGAAAAATTCAGTACAGGTATTGTGGGCAGCTTTCTAAGCAAAATTCTAAGAACATAGTTTTTGGTTCCTTTTTTATCAGTTATAGACTTTGCTTGTATGCAGAGAAGCAAAAGAGGTCCCACCCCCTTGGAATTGGAACAGCTGGGACCTGTTTATTGCTTCAAGGCACTGCCAACCACCTTGGCTGCCATGGCAACACTTGGGTTTTCTTTGCAGGGGGGTGTCAGGTTGTAGCAGAACAGCAGTCAGCCGCAGGCTGTGTGTGGTGCTGTTGTTCTAGATTTTCGAGGCTGAAGTATTCGGACAAAATGTGGGCAGTTAGGATACCCGTTTGTCGGCCAAAATAGGATCACAATGCGGACACATTTGAGTGGAGAGCTTTGGGATTCCATGAGGCGTTGTTTTGGGAGACATCCATCTATTTAAAGTGGCTGAGAGTGGTCAGTTTCGGACAAAAGTTGAAGTAGTGTTTGTAAGACAAAGGCTGGGACTTGGTATTTTGATGTACAGCAGGTAGACAAAGGCTGCACAACTGGACCACATGACTTACCTAGGATTTATGTGCCACCATTGTTGATGTAAAAATGTAAGTTGACCACAAATGCTACCAAGTTACAAGCAGAGGATTTGTAGTTGTGTTGGTTTTAGTGATACCAAAATGTTGCATGCAAACTGTGTACTCAATCAAATGGCCAAAAATGGCAAATTAAATTGTAACAATTTTTATTAACTAAGATGGCCTATGAACTTTGATCCTACTCCTAGAAGGGTCTTTACCAAAGACTTTTCGCAAAGTTCCTGCTTCGATTGAAACTTTATGGGCTCTCTATGAATTTTTGATAAATGCAATTCTGGTCATTGAAATCAGTTCAGTTTGCAACATTTTACTATCACTTTTGTTCAAATTTAGATAGGTGAGGAGCTGCAAACTATTAAGGGACACTTGATGGGAACAGAGTAGATTGCCTTTCACCAATGTTTGTCCAGCTGTCGATTTCACCAAACTCATCGTAAGTTACGATTCATCGTAACACAGTGACCGATGCAAAGGAACCATACGGCCTATCACAACTTACGATGGGTTATCAATCGTAAGCTGAGTTCTGATACATCGCAAGGCTTCATGAAATCCACCCCTGAATGTTGTTGTCTGTTGTCTCAAATCTTAAGGTCAGCCCGGAGTTCGCCCAGAATGCCTAGCAAGGTTTACAACCAGACGTCCCGGTCCGGGAGGTCGGCCCGATCGGCCAAGTCGTCCCGGTCGGCCGCTCGCACGGCGAAACCCAGCGCTGGCGCCTCCAGACGCTCCTACAACAACGCCAAGCGCCCGGCGCTGCCCATGCCCTTGAACAATCGCTACTGGCCCGAGGACTTTGGCTTCACGATAGCCGGCGATGCACCGGCCTACATCATCACCGTGTCGCCGGCGAGCCACGCACACTCGGCCGGTTTGCAGCCGGGGGACCAGCTAGTGGAACTCAACGGCGTCAACATCACTCAGAAGACGGCGGAGGAGATTCAGACCATCGCCCGCAAGTGCACCAGCGTCCCGCCAAGCATCGTCGTGGTGTCCTGCGTCAAGACCGTCGAGATCATCCGCGATGCCAAGAGACGCTTTGGGATGACGGTCATCGGCTCGGGGCCCGTGTACGTCGAGGTCGTCGATCCCCATGGCGCTGCTGCCAACGGCGGACTGAGGCCGGGAGACATGATCTTAGAGATAAACGGACTCCCCATTAGGCACAACGATGACATCAAGGTCTTCGTCCAAGGCTGCAATAAACTCCGTATGCTCATCATCCCTGGTGCTGGCCATCAGAATGTGCGCAAACTGGCGCAGAAATTTGAACATCGATCCAAGGACAGGTCTACCCGAGCGGAATCCTTCTTCAAAAAGGTGAGTCATCCTTTACAAATACAACCCTGCACTTCATCTAAGCAAGTTTACTTCCCTTTAACCAAGTTTGATCCTCTAACATGTTTACTTCCCTTCAACCAGGATACTTTAGTCCATCATAGCTCCATGAGTCCACTTACCAAGTTTACTTCCCTCTTAACCATGTTTAATTCTCTAACATGTTTACTTCCCTTTAACCAGGTTACTTAAATAGTCCACCATAGCTCCATGAGTCCACTAACCAAGTTTACTTCCTATTAGCCAAGTTCACTCATTTAAGAAAGATTACCATGTTTATTTCCCAGTTCCCACTAACCAGGTTTACTTCCCCTTAACCAAGTTTACTCCTAATTTAACCAAGGTTACTTTCCATAAACCATATTAATTTCTCACTAACCAGGTTTACTTCCAATTAACCAAGTTAACTCACTTGAACATTTTAGGCTTGCTTTTATTCAAAATTTACAATTTTTTAGTTGAGTCTCTGCACAATCAAGTGACTTACAATCAGACCTTTTTTGTTTTAAGAAATTGTCTTAAAAAGGGATAATCGTGTTAGTCTTTTGGAGTTTTCATCCCAATTCCAAGCCCCACTTTAGATTCCTATGCATTGGAATTTCATTTTTTCAACTTTTTCTAGTACTGATGAATTTGATTTGCCATGGCAACTTTGTCCTTCAACATAATTACCCACATTACTATAATATTATTCTAAAACTCTGTGGACAAAAAATCCAGGGTAACGGACCTCCTATTCTTTCAACAATTTGGGTGGAGTCAGGATAGGGCGTCGCCCAAAGATGACTCAGGGGTGTGTACAAGTAGCACTGGTAGCGAGTTCTTCTCCATCTCAATAATCTAATGAGTCACTCAAATACACTAGCAAGGCAAGCTGGTATGGTTTGAGTCAAGGTTTCATGATCATCCAACAGGGCTGCATCGTGAATACTGGTAACTGGCAACCTGCCACAAAACAAAGCAGCTTTTGTTTGCTGCATTAATTCTTGTTAATTTCACCAATTCCACCACCTGTTGCATCGGGTATATTTGGGACAAGGATCAAATGGATCTGATGCACTAGACAAACATTGCTAGTGGAGGACCGTCTATTTAGTTTTCCTTTTTATGTTGCCCTTTTAATCTACAATTATTTCCAATATAATTGGAATGGAACTGTAGTGTACTCCACCATAGTGCGAAGAAGTACAGAAAACTACAGTTCTGTAGACATGCAGTCATTGCAGTGTAGTGTGGTTGTAAACTTTCTGAGAATAACTGGTGGAGTTTAGCTTGGAACCAGATTCAGCCACCAGCTATTGATTACACAAGGCCTTGCTGTGGGCACAATAGAGGCATTATTGATTAGAATGGGGGACTAGCTAGCCGGCTGACTCACAGCTATAGAAAGGCAACACCTTATGGCTGCACAGACAACAATGCCGGCAAACGCTGTAAATGTTACGTGCATAAATGCCATATACATGCAAAGCCAAATTTGAGCTCAAAGCGTCAAACGGTTTCAATTGCCACAACTTCCAAAGTGACAATTGAAACTCATTCTCTCAACGGAATTGGTGTCATGTTTTCTTATATCCACAATACGCATGTAGCTAGTGAGTGGTCCAAATGTTCTGTCACCAAAAACCACTGTGCAGCACACAAAACAAAACTGAGTTTCCAGCAAATATTTAATTGTGGATGTGTAAATATACTAGCCTGTTTATTTGATGCAATGCATCCGATGAAGTACAATGTAGTTTGTGCTACAAAATGTTCATACACTCTTCCCAACTAACTAGTTGTCTTAGTGCTATCCATATGACGTTATGTAGTATATTCTATTGGGACATTGGTAAAGGCTAGCTTAGCTGTTCAGTTGCCATGACTACCCCTTCAGCAACTGGCAGCAAGGGTCATTGTGGGTGACTGCCTTGGTTCTGATGTGACCGCATTGTTGTGGGCTTAAAGGGAACCTCTCTCTCTCTCTTTAGACATGTACTGGAAATGAGGAGGGCCTGACGTTTCGATCCTAGCAGGACCTCTCTAAAAGGCAGAAGCCTTTGAGAGAGGTCCTGCTAGGATCGAAACGTCAGGCCCTCCTAATGTTTGATATACGCTTTTTGGTCATTTTAGTCAGTAAGCCGTTTGCAACATTCTCCCATAAAACTGTAATGTCTAAGTTAGACGTATGAGAAATTGAAACATTTTCCAAATTTTGCGTTAATTTAATTATATAAAAATATCACAAATTCTGTAAAGCCATATACAGGTGTTGTGGTGTGTAAAAGATTCAATCAAATTATGAAAGTTGGAATTGTCACTCAGGATCAAAAACATGTGGACAGTTGAAGACTTGAAGTTGGAAAACCCTCAAAATATATTCTAGAACCTAGTCATTTCTTTGACCCCCCCAAAAAAAATTACAACAAGCTAAACAAATATGGATAAATATAGGATAATTGATACAGCTAGATACAAAATTGTTTCAAAACCAAGATTTAGAATCCTGGCATTTTAGTTCTTGGCCTTCGAGCAGTAGGCCTACATTTGATTCTGCCTTCGAGAATGGTCCTGCTTGTATCAAAAAATCATGATCTTGATATTTTTCAGACTAATTAATGCAGGTCTGCTTTTCTCACTAATCAGCCCTTAAACAATTACTGATAAACAACAATCAATAGCTCCCTGAAGTTCTAAGCAATTGCTTTTGCCTTTCACCACAACAAATTCAGTAACTGTTACTGTAACCATCTTCTTTTTGTGTGTGTGTAGGAGTTACGATACATGTGAAATCAGAAATGCCTGGTACCCACTATCCAGGGTGCATATTAAGGCAGTTTATTGGCAAACAGACTTCTGCGCTGTATTAATTGTTAGCACTCATGCACAGCTGCAAACGGCGAATCCGGCATAAATTAGCCACTAACCACTATCCACAACACGTACGCATACAGTAGGCCTGCATCGGCTGGCTTGCTGCCCAAATGGCAATCGTGGGGGATGGAGAGGATGTTGTTGCTATGGCGACAGCACACAGCGGCAGCACCTGGCCATCCTTGTTTGTTCATTTCGGGGAGCGGTCGCTGTGAGCACACTCTAATGATATCAGTCTCACACTAGACGTGTATTGCATGTGTACTATGATCATACCACATTGTGA
This sequence comes from Luidia sarsii, assembly GCA_949987565.1. NCBI lineage: Eukaryota > Metazoa > Echinodermata > Asteroidea > Paxillosida > Luidiidae > Luidia > Luidia sarsii. Next base: position 7,685,565 of record OX465104.1, on the reverse strand, counting down.
CGAAGCATTAGGCCTAATGTTCATAATTATGTACACGTATGTGACATGCAATATACTGCATGCAGTAGGAGGTGTGTGCTGGCGCCTGTGCTTGCGGTTTTTTGCTGGTCACGACCAAGAACTGGTTTGACCATACTTCCACAGCACTATTTCACAAGGAAATTGTGGTTAGGTTAGAGGTACACAAGGCTTGAAGTACACACATTTCCTCAGTACCAAGCCAAACAGAAACGGACCAACCAATTCTTGGTTATGTCGGCCAAAGCACACCCCTGTTACCCTGTACATAATAAAATGTTCACTGTCTTTGTTTTTGAAACCTGTTGACGTCATTTCTAAGGAAAATCACAGGTACATTCTTGTACTTGGAGGTCATAAAATGTCAGTCTACTGTATCTTTGGGTGCTTTAATTTTTTCTCTGCATATGTGCATGGATCGTATTGATTTGCTTTTATGAAGCTCAATGTTAATTAAACATGAAGTATGGTAAGCCTTTATTGAATTACATTCTCACCGGTGCAAACATCATAATATTTAACAATGTCTGTGACATTTTTTTTCAAAATAAAGTTCAAAATAAAGACATTCTTTTCACTTCACCATTTAAGAAGGTGTTTAAAAAAACAACATTGAGAATAATTAGTGAGACCAATATTCGAGCTGAAGTATTGATGCTAAAGCTTTTGTAAAAACACTTTTTCTTTTATAGACAAGATTTTTGTTTGATAGCATAAGTATTAATTAAATGCAGCCGATCGTTGGTTGCTGGGCGGGTTTTCTGCTTGACTAATTAATAATGATCCACTAATTGCTCTGTTCTCTGCCTAGCTGGACGGCGTCTTCTTCGATGATCCGTTGAGGAAGGACACACTAGTGGCTCTTCTGAAACAGTACGCCAAGGATAAAAAGGTGGATACGTTTGGGCGTGCCCTAGCAACGCTCCTCGTGACTCCAGCACAGCGATTACTCTTTGATGACATCAGGTGGGTGGACCCCCCCTCTGAAAAAATTGCATCACACGCCCACTTAATAATCCTTTCCTATAATTTTTTTTTTTTTGCAGATTCATAATAATTTTTTTCATGCATGCTTATGTACATCATATGATTTTATGAGCATGTAGTGATAATTGTTTATCATTGATAAATAAATTAGACTTAAGGATCTGCATGGTGGGTGTTAGCCCTATGTACATGTACTCAATGTGTAATATGATTAATGCATCCGTGAGAATGTAACTCAATGAGGAGGGTTTGCGGTGACACTGTGTATAGGGTCTCCTAATTTAAAGGAGAGGTGTGGTTCTGAGAAGAACCCGAGTGGTAACTCGACTCTCCTGATGACGGCCAGAGCATACTGGCTGGAACGTCGAGTTATCACTCAGGTTCTTTTCAGAACCATACCTCTTCTTTAAGAGACCTTATACATGGTTTCACCGCAAACCCTCCTTTTTTATGTCAGGTAAGGCAAACCCTCATTGAATTACATTCTCAACGATGCATAAATCATATTACACATTGAGTACAGTACATAGGGCAAACCCTTATTGAATTTGAATTACATTGTCGCCAACATAAATCACCAGGCAATTGGGCAGAGCACTGAGCATGATTATAGTGCTAACCACACATCAAGGAAGGGCTAACCCTCATTGAATTATTCCCTGAATATTCAGATAGTTTTATGTAAAAAAATAGGAGGCTGTGATGTTTTAATCCTAGCAGAAACTCTCTCAAAGGAAAGGTCTCGCTACGATTGAAAGGTCAGGCCCTCCTAAATTTCTATATTCACATTTTGGTCATTTTTGTCAGTGAGCAGTTTGCAACATTTTTGCATATTACAATATTCAAGGTGATATACAAAAATGTTGGAAACTGCTTACTGACTAAAATTACCAAAATGTAAATCTTAAAATTTAGTGGGCCTGACGTTTCGATCCTAGCAGGACCTTTCTCATAGGCCTTTGAGAAAGGTCCTGCTAGGATCGAAACGTCAGGCCCACTAAATTTTAAGATTACAATATTCATTAAGCTTACAATTGCCTGCTTGAAAGATGTCTTACGAAGCAGAAGTCATGGGTTTGAATCTCACCAAAATTAGCTGGTGTTTTTGTTGTTGTAAATAAGCACCTGAGGGCATCTCGATCATGCCAACTACTGTACTCATCCGTGAGTTCCAAATCCTTGCTGGGCCGAATGTCCATCCTTTCCTGGTTTGGTTCGGACTACACAAGGTGGGGGAATTTTGTGATTTTGATTATTTTGTAAAATTGGTTTTCTGCAGAATATTTGTCCCACCGAAGCACAGGCAGAGATTTGATTACTTGGTCAGCAAAGATGTTCCAGTTGCTGCGAGAAGGTATGTCCAGTTTTCCCACATCAATTGTGTTTGATTTTTATATAATTCTTTAATCATCTAAAAAAAAATAGAGGCCCTTACGTTTTGAACCTAGCACATCCAAACTTCCCTACTGTTTCATTGCTAAGTAAAGAAGAGTGGAATACAAGTCGAAATGATTGACATCAAATTGCAGTCTGGCAGTGCAGTTTGTAATCCTGTTAACACAAGGAAGACTTATCTCGGTTTTCATGCTTTCAGGCTCCATAAAACCTGGCCCTGGATCCAATTTCATAGAGCTTTTTAAGCGTGAAAATCTGCTAAGCAAGAAATTTCTTCTCGGGACAAAACAAGGATGCCAACCATAACCACTTGATGCTTGTTGTACTTGACTCATTTTTCTACTATTGGGTGATTCACATGAAATACAAATTACAAGTGGAGTTTTGGCTGGCAACTTGAATCTTTTGATGAAGATTTTTAATGCTTAAGCAAATTTTGGCACTTAAAAGCCGTACACAACAGTGGTAAAGGTCAAAAGATTGCCACAGGTTTTAGCTCAAATGGTAATCTGAGAAAGTAGAAAAATGCCCAAAACCGTCACGGTTTAGGCACCGTTCTGTGGTGTAAGAGTGTAAGAAAAAAGTTTATTACTCCCGAGTAATAAACTATTTGTCGATGTTTGAGTGAAGATTTCTTGAAAAAATACAGCATCCCAGACCATAAGATTTCAACATGGGGATTCTATTCTATCTACAAACTGTCTACATATCTATGGACATGTTTGACATGGTTGGGCCTTTAAGCGGCTCTGTGAAATTGGGCCCTGGTCTATATTAGCTGAGCCCCTGTTCCGTTGGTTTTTTTTGTTCTCTGCAGAGTCATCCAGATAGATCGGAGCAGTGGCTCCTTTGGCTTCATGCTGGTGGGGCACAGTCCGGTCATGATAGAGTCGGTGGACCCGGGGGGAGCGGCCGAGAAGGCCGGCCTGCGTCCCGGCGATCGCATCCTGCGACTGAACGGACTGGACGTGCAGAAGAAGACCCACGACGAGCTGATCATGCTGCTCAAAGGCAGCGGCAGTGCACCGACGATAGCGGTCATGTCTGGCCCACACATACCATCCAGCGGTAGGTGCCTCGCTCAGCCTATTTAGCTTGGGCGGTTTTTTGGTTTTGTGGGTTTTTTTTCCCCTTGCAGACAGTTTTTCGATGGTTTTTGATATTGGGATAATAATGGGGTTCTTTCGTATTATTGGAATTGTGGTTTTTTGTTTGTTTTTTTTTCATTGAAAAAAACCCCCGGTTTTACGGTTTAACCGAGTCGAGGGTCCGGCGGTTGTTGTTTTTTCGGTTTTGATTTTTCCAAAACCACCCAAGCCTGCCTCGGCCCTTAATAGAATGAAGGCCTCCGGCTCTGCTTTAGACTTGGGCTTTAGTTTAATTCTTTTCTCAGCCATTGCAACGTCACCAGCATTAGAGAATCAGGCTGCTTTTAGTGCAGCATTTTTTTCTGAGATGAAACAAATTCTTCTGCCCATAGCGGCACAAGTGAGAGCGACCAGGTGTGGATTTCTCACGAAGCCTCACGATGCATCGTAACTCAACTTACGATGGGTTAAACCCGTCGGTGAATATCTCTCCGGAGATAGAGAATGCTCTCAAAAGAACACAGTGTGAATTTCAAGTTCATTGGTTTGGACGATGTTTAGAAATAGGGACCTAATGTCTGTGCACAACCCTATGAGAATGTCTCCCTAAGGTACCATCGATGGTAACTAACATTTGCTCTCTCATCTTGGTTCTTTTTCATGGTACTTTTTGGGGTTAGTCCAAAATACTGGCTGGTAGCACTTTATAAGATGCACTGAACCATACTTTTCTGCTAGTTAGTCTTATTAAAGGGCTAGTGTGCTACCACTCGTACTTCTACTTCATCAGATAAACAAGACCTTTTTTACTAGTTAGTCTTATTAAAGTGCTACCACCCGGCCGGTATTGGTGCTCTTCTTGTCGACTAACACAGCTGTTTACATCAATGCAGGCTATTCCAGCGCGCCGTCCCTCACCACCCAGAGAAGCGTCACTGCCAGTGAGGTGTCCTCCATCTCCCGCTGGCTGTCGGAGTCTGCCATTGGCAGGGAGACCGTGGAGGAGCTGGGCAACGTCAAGACCGGTCCCATGTCGCGGAAGGACTTACAGGCTGTCGGCAGGACATTCAAAGAAATGGTGAGTTAGCTGACAAGAGATGAGAGTCCCAATGCCCATTGGTCTCTTGAGGACGGACAGAGCACACACTGTACGAAATGACCAGGGCCTAATTTCTTCGAGTCGCTAAATTTTGCTTACAGGCCCAATACAAAATTGAGAAGATCGGGAAACATTGATGTCCACAGATTTCCTTCTAATTTTACACGGTTTGTAGATGGTCATGATAGAATCCTCATGTTGAATTCTTATGGTCTGGGATGCTGTACTTTTCGAGAAATCTTCTTCACTCAAACATCGACAAATAGTTTATTATTTCTTACTACAGAACGGTGCGTAAAATGTGACGTTTTTTGTTTGCATTTGTCTACTTTCTCAGATTACCATTTGAGCTAAAACATTCGCAGTATTGCTTTTTTGGAATGTTTAATGATTTAACACACAAACTGTGGCAATCTTTTGACCTTTACCACTGTTGTATAGGGCCTTTAAACATGAAAAGCCTTGCCCAATATAATCAGGTTGCCAGCCGAAGTTCCACTTGTATCCTAAGCTAAGCACTCAATTCTGTGAATACAAGCTGAGCGTAATAAGTGCCGAATGAAATATAGTAAGCGATCTTGTTATATCAAGGAAGAATTTCCATGCTTAGCAGGTTTTCATGCTTAAGCGGCTCTACGAATTTTGGTCCAGCTGAGTTACCAGTTCTTCCAGAGGACTTACACGGTTTCACCCGCAAGCTGTCCACTTTCCCAATAGTAGCCCACTGGTCAAGGGTTGCCAAAGCTAATGTACTTGTGGAAAAGATCAATGAGCAAAATGGAGAAATTGAACATCAAAGAATGTTTTTTTTAGTAAACATTAGAATAGGTGCTAAGAAGGTGTACGATATAACGTGATGTTTTGTTTCAAGGAGAATGTAATATAATGAGGGTTTGCCCTGCTCGACGTGATAAGCACTGAGTGTTCAGTTCAGCTCTGTACACAGCTCTGAACAATCAGTGCTTATTACGTGGAGCAGGGCAAACCCTCATTGAAGGTATAGAGCTTCTTGCAACTGACCAATTTATTGGTCGTTTTCTTGGACACAGATGGAGCATCATCTGACCAGCCAGGAGAGGAAACTTGTCAAGAGGTCCCTTCAGGAATACCACCAGTGCAGGTTGGTCCTTCCTTCATACATGTTCATACATATTCATACATATTCATACATATTCATACATATTCATACATATTCATATCAAACAGACCACCCAATCTCCATCGTCCTCTCTCACTCACCTTTGTCCAAACCCGCACATCTCTCAGGAACTTGGACGCTCTGATTGTGGAGCTCTACCCAGTCCTAGACACCAACGCCAAGAGAACCATCTGGCCTTACATCATCCAGATCCTACCTGAGGAGGAGCAGGAGACGTGCAAGCGGAAGGTGATCTATCTCATCGATCGTTACGCTGCTGGTAAGTCTATGCGCCTTCACGCCATGTTCCTAGATTTGGGAACAAGACGTGATGACATTCCTAATCTTACCCATAGTTTGTGCACTGAACCGTTTGACCATGAGTGGATTTCACAAAGCCTCGCGATTCGTCGACGAGGAAGTATTATGAATGTCCTTTACCAGTGATCTTATTGTCAAGATGAAGGTGATAGCATGCATTTATGCATGGATGCAAACTGCGCAATCAGGTTGTCTGCAAGATTGGGGCCTGTCCTTGCTAGGATGTGTTTTAATCTCACGCAGAGGTAGCAAAGTTGTGGAGCCCCGCGTAAGTCAGCAGTGTGCGCTGCCTGCTGGAAACGGCCAAACTAAGGCAGACTTGGTGGGAGAGACGTGCTTACAAAATGCACGTAGTGTGTGCACCTCTGGAGACTGGAGAAGAGACTAGACTCTAGGACTTGCTTGTTGTCGCCTGCGGGGGAAAAGTGCTCGGTCTTCAGATGAGCGTTGATGCTGTGAATCTGCCAAGATTGGCTTGCGTCTAGGAATCTCTGATACTTGTATATTGGAACTCCCTGGCAAATCCCTGGCAGTGTTTACATGAAGGCCGATATTGGGTGTCAAGCCATCCAAAGCGTCCAGTGACCAGATTGTGATTGAGAAGCGACGGATCCTGAGCAGTCTACCGGACCTCTTCAAAGCCCACAAACTGGAGTTTTGAAAAACTATTTCAGCAGTTGTAAAATGTGACAAAATAACCCCTCCCTCCCCCCCCCATCTTTCCCGTAAATACAGAGCAAGGCATCTCCATCTAATCTCTAATCCCTAACCAATGATCATTTGCATGACTGGAGAAATCTCCAGAACTGATAACTAGGCAGTTGATTTCTGCAGAATCTCACAATCAAGTTCGGCTTTGATTTTTTGACATCATGAATTTTGCCTTGCCGTCCTGTCTAGTGCAGGAAACATTAATGCTTTATGCTTAAAATGTTGTACATGTACATGTAATTGGTAACTGATTTTTTTTTTTTGCTCGAAAACTAAAGCGGCTCTAATCCATAGTCAATCACTCCCTCCCTCCCTCCCTCCCTCCTCCCTACCTCCCTCCTCCCTCCCTCCTCTCTCCCTCCTCCCTCCCTCCTCCCTCCCTCCTCCCTCCCTCCTCCCTCCCTCCCTCCCTCCCTCCCTCCTCCCTCCCTCCTCCCTCCCTCCTCCCTCCCTCCCTCCCTCCCTCCCTCCTCCCTCCCTCCCTCCCTCCCTCCCTCCCTCCCTCCTCCCTCCCTCCTCCCTCCCTCCCTCCCTCCCTCCCTCCCTCCTCCCTCCCTCCCTCCTCCCTCCCTCCTCCCTCCCTCCTCCCTCCCTCCCTCCCTCCCTCCCTCCCTCCCTCCCTCCTCCCTCCCTCCTCCCTCCCTCCCTCCCTCACTCCCTCCTCCCTCCCTCCCTCCTCCCTCCCTCCTCCCTCCCTCCCTCCTCCCTCCCTCCCTCCCTCCTCCCTCCCTCCCTCCTCCCTCCCTCCCTCCCTCCTCCCTCCCTCCCTCCCTCCCTCCTCCCTCCCTCCTCCCTCCCTCCCTCCCTCCCTCACTCCCTCCTCCCTCCCTCCCTCCTCCCTCCCTCCTCCCTCCCTCCCTCCTCCCTCCCTCCCTCCCTCCCTCCCTCCTCCCTCCCTCCTCCCTCCCTCCCTCCCTCCCTCCCTCCCTCCCTCCCTCCCTCCCTCCTCCCTCCCTCCTCCCTCCCTCCCTCCCTCACTCCCTCCTCCCTCCCTCCCTCCTCCCTCCCTCCTCCCTCCCTCCCTCCTCCCTCCCTCCCTCCCTCCTCCCTCCCTCCTCCCTCCCTCCCTCCCTCCTCCCTCCCTCCCTCTCTCCCTCCTCCCTCCTCCCTCCCTGCATGATCTAACGTGATCTTCCTTAGAAGCTGTATATGGGGGTCAGGGGAGATGGTGGATGCGTTCCTCCAATGACCATCCCGATGAGATGTTATCCCATCGCTACACCAAATCCCAGTTCAACAAGGCCGCAAGCTATGACGTAGCTCCCAGCTCGGGCGACATCATCTTCGGAAGGAGGGATGACGATTTTCAGTCAGGTAACGATCCGGAAAAACAAACCCCAGCTGAAATCAAGCGATTGTCTTTCTGATATGAAGCCTTGCATGAAATCTGCTTGCTCTTGTCTAAGCTTTTTAGATTACCGTATACCTGGTCACACAAGATTTTTATTTTTTATTTTGATTCATCAAATGAAATGCTAGAGTTAATACTGGTGATTCACAATAGTACACCCTTCAAGAGTTTGCAATGCGATGGCCGATCACAATGCGTGAAATCTGTCGACCCTTTCCAGACGTGCATTGGATCAACAGATTCCGCGCATTGTGATTGGCCAATGCGTTGCAAACTCTTAAGGGCGCACTTTTGTGAATCGCACGTATTATGGATTTGATAAAAAATTTCCTGGAAGTGGTATACCAAATGTTGCACACTGCTTACTGACTTAGATGACCGAAACTCAAATCTAAAAAAAATTGTACAGGGTCCTGTGTTTTGATCCTGATGGGACCTTCCTTAAAGGTAGACTGTGCCTGTGAGAAAGGTCCTGCTAGGATCGAAACTTTGGGCCCCTTGATTTTTTCTGAAATTGGGTATTAGATTTCTAAAAACCAGCGTTTTGTGATGGCCGTTTGTTTTGACATTGAAATGACAGTGGCAGATGCAACCATGTTGCTTGAGCAAGATTATTATCAGAGAGCGAGACGGCGCCATCGCTCGATGGAATGTAAGTAAAGCACAGGGCGTGCATGGGGTACCAGACCTGGTGTTTTCCAGACATGCATACTTGCATCAAATTTCACTCAGTATTCTAAATTGGAAGACATTTACCAAGTATTCAGCATGTGGGTAAAAAGCAAGATGAAGCATTTTGGTGTTTTTGCTGACTGTTTTTGCATGCATGTTTCTTCAACTTTGCCTCGAATGTTATCAATTTTCTGAATCACAATCATGAATTTATACCAGCATTAGATCATGCACTATTTGCTTTTGAGCTTAGTTAAATGCGTGCCCATGGATTCTGCAACAATTACTCAGTATGTAGATTAAAAAAAAATGAAGCACCTTCATGTTTTTGCAGACTAAACAAATTTCCATGCATGTTGCTTCAACTTTGCCTCAAACTTTATTAATTTTCTTGATCTTCATCATGAATTCATGCCAGTATTAGAAAACACACATTTCGCTTTTGACCTTAGTTAGAAATGTGAGCCCACAGAATCTACAACGAAGGGCATGGTTATACAGTGTACTCTGTCTTGCTTGACGATCAAAATTGGTCTGTCGGTGAACTGCTCTCTGGTAGAACTTTTGTTACCTTCCCTTTTTTTGCACTTTCCAAATCTTTCTTCTGACCAATGGTAGATGAAGAACTGCCCAAGTTGCTTAGCAACCGGAGATTAGACATGTCGTATGGGAGATATGCACCCCGTGACCCAAGTTTGGCCTCAGGTAAAAACAGAAAGCAGAAGTTGCAGATGGTTAAAAAGTAAAACAAATTGAGGAAAAAAATGACTGGGAACTTGAAAACAATTATGGGAAAAAAATGGCCAAGAAAAACTTTGACTGGAGCGCTTGGACTTGAACCTGAGACCTCTGGTTTTGCGTACCAGTGCTCTTACAATTTGTGCTACCAAGCTTTTGGGTGGTTCAAGTCCCGGTCCAGTCAAAGTTATCTTTTGCCATTTTTCAAGCTAGTAGAAGTAGTTACTGTAAGTTGATTCAGCGGGAGAAGTTCATCAATCAACGAGTCGCTAGCTAGTAATGTGAATGTGTACTTACACTTCTGAGAATCTTATCATCATTTTAACATCTTTATTGTCTATTATTCATCAACAATTGCACGTTTTTCATCAACAATTGCACGTTTTGGAATTTCATTCTTAAAAATTGTCCAAATATTATGTTTTCATGATCATCTCCTTTTCAAAGGTGGGTAACATGTGATCATTCCTTTAAAGAGAAATACTTTTGCAATGCAAGGAATCAATTTGATCTTATCTTAAAGGAATGCTTTTTTCATCACTTCCGACCATGAACTTTGAGATTTTAGTGTTTCACTTTGTCCTTGAGGAAAGTGGCTTTGTTTTCCATTACTGGTCCAGGGAGCTTAAAAAGTGTATTCAGTAAGTTTCCCTGGGCAGACCCAGGATTCTCCCAAATGCCACTGCTTTACAAGCTGGGTAAGTTAGGGGTGATGACATTGCAGCCAACTGGGACTGACCCGTTTGATTCAAATAACTGCATGCTGTCATGTGATTGATGCATGATGATCACATGACGATCGGCCGATGTGCATGTGGTCATTGCATGCTTGCTGCGTGATGATCACATGACAATCGGTTGATGTGCATGTGATCATTGCGTGGTCATTGTGTGATGATCACATGATGATCGGCCGGTGTGCACGTGATCATTGCATGTTTGCCGAATGCTTCTCACAACATCGCATTAACCCCCCCACTCATCGCTCAATTCCTCACACACGCATACAGGGCTGTCCGCTGACCATTCCCCGCGCGATGACACCACCAACGATTCCTACCCCTACCCGCCCTTCCCAGACACCCCCGGCTACTCCCGCCGGCCCCACTACTCGCGCCAGAACTCGCCCGAGGATGAGTACGCTCAGTACCACGACTGGCCGCGGCACGAGCGCCAGTCCCGGCGCGAGAGCCGCGACGGACCCAGACACCGGCTCCCCCGGCCCCGCAGCGTTGGCAACCTGCCAAGGGGGCGGCGCGAGGAGAGGCAGTACTATAGGGGGCGCCGTCCGAGAGCGCGGAGCGTCGGCGAGGAGTTGCGCAACCGCTACGACTACGAGCAGGCGTACGAGTCGCCGCCCCACCCGTCCACGGCGTACTTCTACGGCACCGGTCCCCGGATTCGTAGCCACACCGACGTCATCTCCGGCGACCCCAATGTCTATCCAATTCCGCGGGATTATCCCAGGGATTACACAGATAGGGATTATCCCCCATCCTCCCCCTCCGACGAAGGTAACTATGGCAACGAAGATTTCCTTTTGTACTAAATCATTGATGCGGTTTGGCACTAATGCGAGAGTACCTCTAACCTTTGACATGTTTAATCACAAAGTTTGTCTTCAAATTTCTATGAGCCTCAAACTTTTTTTTAAAGAGCTTGGGTTTTGGTTTAAATTGCATGGAGTTATATTCAAAATTCACTCCTCCAACAAAAAAAGGGTGCCACATTTTACAATGCTCTTGTTAAATCATAAGACAAATATATACAATGCCTTTGTTGTAGGTCATTTCCATCAGTGTAAACTGTTTGTGGTGACTATTTTGTGAATAATTTTCGTTTTGAGTATGGCTCTGAGAAGAGCCAGTAACTCAGTGCTTCAGACAGTGCGTACTCTGCCCTTTTGTGATAATTATCAGCTTTACAAAGGAAGGAAAATGCAGTGTGTATAGCAAAGCGTATAATAGACCTGGAAAAATAATAGGAACAAAAGTTATCATTACATTGATGGTGATTTGTAAAGTTAACAAGACCTAACCAATCGTGTGCAAATTGATATAAAAGACACTCATCACTTTACAGTTATTGGTGTGATGGCAAGTACCTCTCACAACATATATTTAAGTTGCACGTTATTTATCTTGGATTTTAAAAAGTAAACTCATAGTGTGAAAGACTTTTGATTTGTCACTTTCAGATTTTTTTTAAGTGTTTGAAATCATTGTTCCTGGTTTTGCATGTCGTACCATAGTCTTTTGGTCCTTTCTATGTCATTGTGTTACGTTTGCCCCTTTGTGCTGCTGATAGAACTAAAAAATTATTAATTTTTGGCACTTACAACACTCCAATACTTAAGTCCTCCATTTCTGTGAAAAGAGGTAATTTTTTTGATATTTCCAACTCTTGATGGATAAAATGTTCTTTTCAAAAACATAAAAAAAAAATTTTTTTTAATAAAATTGACAAGAGAGGGTTTTCCAAGATCTTTCATGCATATTTTCAGCTGTACATTTATAGCCAGATAGTTTAGAGAGGATATTTTTGCCATATTTTGAAACAGAATTAATAATCAAATTGATAGCTCCAAGCACTTGGTACTTACATTTTTTTATCTGCGAAGTGCCAATTAACTTTTGCTGAGAAATTAATATCATACCAGTCCAAACCCCACATTATTTGTGTTTTGTTTTGTTCCTGTATTTATTTTGCTTGAGTAGCAGAAAAAAAAGTTGCATGGTAATAGTTTCTGCTGAAAGTGCAACAAATTTGAGTACCAATTCATGTCTGTGAAATGTTTGTGTGTGTTGGAATCATTAATTTGGTGTTTTATTCCAACCCAAGATTTTGGTGTGTTAACAAAAACAAGAAATTGTACACCTAATTTCCATGAGAATGTTTTTGTCTGGAGACTTTCAATTGGCAAATTATACTGTTAGGACATCTGTATCGATGGTTTGGGTAAATGCATTTGCATAATTGAATTTTGAAATGGAACAGGTGTTGCAGCAAAGAAGTGATAAATCATAGTGGTTACCAAAGTAGCAGGCTGGCAAAATATTGTTGGGGAAAAGACAGCGATTGTGTAGAGAAGTCGACTCTGTATCATACAAACAGTAACAGTTGCCATATATGGTTGATATTTTAATTTGTACAAGTGTTATTCATATTCATCACTAGAAACAGATTAACTTGATAATTTTTTTTGTATGCGGGGAATTGCTCGTGGTGTCTTACTTGAACCATCTACTGTTTATACAAACCTAGATCTGAGCTTGAACATTTGAAATATCAGAAATCAGTTGAGGTAATTGTAATTTAAGCGTCTAGCAATTGCTCCGGGTAACATTTTAACAGTTTGGTTGTTTTTCATCTGAGAATTTAAGAATGGAATAAAAGAACTGGCTTTTGAAAAGAAAAAAAAGATTCAATCAATTGTCATTTTTACTTCTTGTAATTAACCCCATTGGCTTTTTCCCCAAAACTAACTGGGAGGAAGTAAACGTTAATCTCTCTTTGGTGTAGTTGTCGGTGAAAGGTGGATGTAATTACAAAGTAGATGGTTTGCATAAGACATCACAAAATTTCCCGTAATTATAACTGAAAGGAGAATTCCATTGATTTAATTTTCTATCAATTGTAATTTATTATTCAGTCAATTATGTGCCTTTATTTACATTCAGTTTGCGAGCTGAATTATGCAAATTTATTGATTTTTTTTGTTATTTTCAGTACGCCAACAACAGTATAACATTATGCTCTTGTTTCTGTTTTGATATTCAAGTAATTTCATTTTTACTTGCTTTAATTTCAAGGATAATTTTGCTTGCACCTGAAACGTATATTTATTTACAAAACATTTATTTTCCAAAAAGTAAAAAAGTGAAAATGGATGTGCCTCACTGAGTGTTGAATGCAAACCATCTCTCGGAGAATGATCCAGTTCAGTTTCGATTCCCAGGAGTTTCAGGATATTTTGAAACAGTTATCTTCTTGAATTCTGGCTGACATTCATATCAAACCACCCTCACATTTCACATAGCAAACTTAACATGTGGAAAGTGGTTCATGTATAAGAATGACCAGAGAGTATGTGATGCAGTGGAAGACTGCAAGTAAAAGGAACAAAATCTTGCAGGACTTAAAAGTAACCACAAAAATGTTGCAAACTGCTTATTGACTGAGACGACCAAAGCACACATCTAAAAAATGTACTGGGCCTGACCTTTCGATCGTAACATGACCTTTCTCAAAGTCTGGCCCTCTAAATTGGTGAGAAGTTTCCTCAAAAGCTTGTGCAAGGGTGTAAGGCTCTAATCTTCAAGCTGAACTCTAAAGATTAAAAACCTCCTGTCGGTTTAGCATCTTAAAAGGAGAGATGGAATAAAACACAGCTTACCATGCAAGAGGATGAGAAACTGAACTGGTGTTGTTACCAAGGGCTATTGTCATACAGCTGCTGTGAGCACCAAAAACAAATTGTGCTAAGCTCAAAGGTATACCTTTGTAAGCAATCTCAGCTTACCGACCAAATCTCACTTGCCGTAGCATCTGCTTTTCGTGGTTACCGTGGAAGTAAACTTGCTAAGCAGATTGGTTTGGCCAAGCAGCTTTGTGACATCCCCTGGACTCTGATGGTACTTACATTGGCCTTTAATGCCCGGCTCTCTCCTTTGTCCTCTTCTCCTGTTGCCATAGCAGCCTTCGAAGGGCACCCAAAGGTTCTGCACGGCATGTATTTGCCGGGATTCAACGAAGGTAACCACCGTTAATGCCGTGCCAGTGTTACTCCGTATCTGCACTTTTGTATATACAGCAGTTCTTGTAAAACTTTCCTGCACCACTTCAAAAACACTCTCAGAAATATCTTTCACAAAACGAGCTCTCTTCAGTCTGTATCTTTTTCAGTAATTCCGTGTAACATTCTACCAACTTGAGCTTTGTAATGACAGCCACATTGGAAGTGACAGTACATTATTTCTAGGATTGCCAACCTACATGATTTGATGAGAAGGATCTCGTTGTAAGATCTTTGTGCAAAACTTTGATAGACAATCGTCATTTGGTTCACGCACAAGAATCCAACTTCAACTTCTGGAAGCAATGCAAACCAAAAAGTCAACTAAAACTGGCTTTTAGAAACTGTTGCACCACTTGCTGAACAATCAGCAAACAGTATGCTGCAGACAATCTTAATTGGGGAGAGTGTTTTTGTCGTAACATTGTCAACAGTGTGTGTCCTGATCAACTTCTTGCTGTTTGCAGTGCTGTGACTAAAAAGATGCATGCCCTCGCTTGCTTTCTCATACTTTGGCCGCATTTCCAATTGTGGACTTGATAGGCATTTAACTATAATGCCACCCTGTCTGGCAGTAAAGCAACTAACAAGGCATGTCCGACCTACCCTTACCGCCTCAGTATTGCTATCCCCATTCCCCATTACATTCTAAGATTTGAAGGTTTGCAAGGCGGAAGCACAATTGTAGAAAGTTAGCAGTGGCATCACGTACACCGTAGGTCATCTCTTTTGAGATGATGCATCTGAAAAGTGCAGGCACCTCACTGTGCAGAGCACACACTGCCCAAAACATTGATGGGCTTGCTCTTTTTTCAGAGGTTTACTCAGTCATAATGCACATTCCCTATCTACATTACATTATCATGCCATGACCTTGTAAGTGTGCTTCACTGATAAGGCACATTCCCTATCTATGCTACATTATCATGCCATGACCTTGTAAATGTGCTTCTCGAATAAGGCACATTCCAATCTACGTTACATCATCATGCCATGACCTTGTAAATGTGCTTCACTGATAAGGCACATTCCCTATCTACACTACATCATCATGCCATGACCTTGTAAATGTGGTTCACTAATAAGGCAAGTCTACGCCATAATGATAGTGTTGGACATTCTTTGCCTTTCATCCCATCCTCATCTTTCCTGT
Source organism: Luidia sarsii (assembly GCA_949987565.1). NCBI lineage: Eukaryota > Metazoa > Echinodermata > Asteroidea > Paxillosida > Luidiidae > Luidia > Luidia sarsii. The sequence goes on along the minus strand of OX465104.1, from coordinate 7,670,099 downwards.
CATCTCATCTCATGAGCAAAGTTGAAATGAGCCAATCCCAACATCAGGTCCCATTTGTTTCACGCATCTCAATCAGAAAACCTTCCACGCCCAAATCAAGATTAGTCTGATGTGACAACTGACACTACACAATTAGTGTATTGTCAATTACAAATGTGTGACTTTCAAGAGTCAAGGGACTCAGCATTTGGGAAACTATGCTCAACCCATCATCAGAAGACTGGGTAGTGGATACTGTTTCTCACGGTCCTTCTCAGAGCCACACAAGCTCATGAGAGACTACGCAATGCCATCACAAACTGTTCCCGACTAGACTACATTAACTCTAAAGAGAGATTACAGTCTGTTTACTATATGAAGAGCTCGACCACAGTCGCACTACCCTACTTCTCCTATTGCTCATGTGGCTGCCTTGAATTTAGGCCCCAATCTTGACTGACAACCGATAACGACTCCTGATGGGGCAGTTTGTGGATGGACTGGAGAAGTGGTAAGCAGGCCGTATCATTGAAAGTGCCCGAGGTCGAGCTCAACTTGCCGTGAACGGACTGTACTTGCACATGGTGTCACTGCAAACTATTCTTGACTTGCTACCTTCACAACGAATAGCCCGATGCCCCATCCGACCGCTGCACTGTTTTTGCAGCATCCAGCAGGCAGCATCTAGTATTGGTTCTGAAGCGCCAACTCATCACTGATTTGTGTGAAACAGATGAGGCCAAAGATTGCATGAAATCTGAATTGCATGATTTTGCATGACTTTCATTCCCATTTCCCTCCACCCATCTCCACCCATCATCTCCCATTCCACCCATCCCTGACACCCCCATACCTAGGTGAAGATGAGACAGATGTCACAGACTACCCCTCTGTTAGTGAGATCTCCTACGGCCATTACCGTCGCTCTAAACCGCCGCCCCACCACTCCCCGCACAAGCCCAAACCACGTCGCTCTATCGCCTCGGATACCGAACTGGGTCCCGCCCGCTCGGGCCGGCATTACGGGCCCGAGTCGTCCCCCAGGCATGGCCCTCACTCCGCCCCTCGCCACGGTCACAGCCGACCGAAACGCGGCCAATTCTATTCCATAAATCCTGAACAGCTTGAAGGTAAATACTTCCCTTTAACTGTGTCGGTCCTTAAGCCAATTTTTGGTATTTCCCTAAACAAGCTTTGGTAAATGTATGCACTAGAAAGCTGGAGTCACGGGTTTGAATCCTGCCCAAGCTGCCTGAGTTTTTTTTTCAACCAGGCAATCAAGCAAAGCATTGTTTCTTATTTTCAATCAGGCAATCGGGCAAAGCATTGAACATAAATGCCACTTACCGATATGCACCGTGTAGGACAAACCCTCATTGATGGAACACGGAAAAATCTAAAAATAAAAGAGCAAAATTGTTTTAGAGCAAGTGCTTGGAATGAACAATCATGTCTGGAAGCAAAGTGAAATGAGTGAATGTCAAAGCAACTTTAGCCTGGATGTAGATTAGGTGGTAAGTGCGCTGGTATGTTAAGACAGAGGTCCTGGCTTTGTGTCAATCCTTTGAAATTTTCTATACTATTTTTCAAATTAAAATGAGTGAAATTAGAATATTGCATCGTTATAACTGAACAATAGTTGGTAGTTTTAGTGCTTGTTGTAATCTTCTGCTTCTGTTGAAATGATGATCTTACTTTAGCAACAGTAGTTGATTTAGTAATCTACTAGTTTGTTTCCTAGATTCTGATTCATTTAGCTTGGCCTCCATGCTCCAAATTGAAATAAGTGAAATGAGAATATTACATCGTTAAAACTGAAAAAAAAAAAAAGAGTAGTTTTAGTGCTCTGAGTATTCTTCTGCTGCTGTTGAAATGACGATGTTACTGTAGCAACAGTAGTTGGTTTAGAAATCTACTCGCTTGTTTCGTAGATTCCGATTCATTTAGCTTGGCCTCCATGCTCCAAATTAAAATAGGTGAAATTAAGAGAATTTTTTTGGTTAAAACTGAAAAACAATAGCTAGGTTTAGTACTTTGAGCAATCTTCTGCTGCTGTTGAAATGACGATGTTACTTTAGCAACGTTTGTTGGTTTAGAAATCTATTCGCTTGTTTCCTGGATTCTGATCCATTTAGCTTGGCCTCCATGCTCCAAATTGAAATAGGTGAAATTAAGAGAATTTTTTTGGTTAAAACTGAAAAACAATAGCTAGGTTTAGTACTTTGAGCAATCTTCTGCTGCTGTTGAAATGACGATGTTACTTTAGCAACGTTTGTTGGTTTAGAAATCTATTCACTTGTTTCCTGGATTCTGATTCATTTAGCTTGGCCTCCATGCTCCAAATTGAAATGAGTGAAATTAAGAAAAATGCATTGTTAGAACTGAAAAACATTTGGTAGGTTTAGTACTGTGAGCAATCTTCTGCTGCTGTTGAAATGACGATGTTACTTTAGCAACGTTTGTTGGTTTAGAAATCTACTCGCTTGTTTCCTGGATTCTGATTCATTTAGCTTGGCCTCCATGCTCCAAATTGAAATGAGTGCATTGTTAGAACTGAAAAACATTTGGTAGGTTTAGTACTGTGAGCAATCTTCTGCTGCTGTTGAAATGACGATGTTACTTTAGCAACGTTAGTTGGTTTAGAAATCTACTCGCTTGTTTCCGATTGATTGAGGTTGGTCTCCATGCCCCTGTGTGTCTTTTTTCCCCCCTTGCTAGCTGTCACAAGTATGCTGTCCGATGAAGAGTCGGTCTCCTTCCAGAGCTCGGTCAGTCAGTCCCTCTCACCCAACCACCCCGGACACAATGCCAACAACAATACCTCCTCCTCATCATCAGCCCTCCTTGTAAACGGTCGCACTGTCCCGTCATTGACAGTTCCGCCCGACGACGCCCGGTCTGGATACTCGGGATCCGCGGCCAGAGGGGAGGGGCCGAGGTTCGGCGCCCGCCCAACCACGACGATGACGGGGCCCGCCCCCCAGAACGGACGCCCCGCCTCCCCGCCGGCCAGCTTCGTCTCCCAGGCCAGCAGCCGCTACTCCACCGCCGCCTCCCACCAGTCCAGCTCCGCCCACAGCAACGGGTCCCGGCAGAGGCCCGCCCACCGGCCGACCTCCCCGCCCCCACCGCCCCCGCCTCCCCCGCCCCCGCTGCCGCCCCCTGCCCCGCCCCTCCCAGGGGTCAACAACAACAGCGGTGCCTGGTCGGCATCGGCCAAGATGGCCGTCAAGCGGCTGAACTGGGAGAAGCTCCAAGAGACAGAGAATACTGTGTGGAGTGGGGTAAGTCCAATCTTGCACTTTGCTCCCTATTCACCCCTCCCTTCCAACCTCAACTATCCGTCCCTGGCTCACTGCAGCTTGCCCCCCTAATGTCTCCACTTGCCTCTCACTCGCCCCTTCTTGACCTCCACTTGCCCCCATGTCACCCTACTTACTCCCACTTGCCCTTGTCCTACTTGATCCTAGTCACCCCTACTCACCTCCACTTGCCCCTAATTGCCCCTACTAACCCCTGCTTGTTCCCACTTGCCCCCACTTTGCCCTTGTCCCACTTGATCTTTATAGTCACCCCTGCTCACATCCACTTGCCCCTGCTTGCCCCTACTCACTCCTAATCTCCCCAATTGCTTCTACTCACCCCAACTTGCGCCTACTTGCTCTTACTCACCCTCACATGTCACCAGTCCCCCACACGCCCACATTCTTACCTGCCCCTACTTTCCCCAGTTTCCCCCCCCCACTTACACCTACTCACCCCAATTCACCCCTACCTGCCCCTACTTGCTGCTACTCCAACCTGCTTGCCTCTCCCTCCCACTTACCTCTTTACTATAGTCCCACCCATTTTCTCCAAAATCCAAAGGTATTTCTCACTTGGTGCAATGTAAGATTGATTCCAAGACTCCTCCATTTTCTGTATCAGATTGGGGAGGGAGAGGAGTTTCTGTCCGATGTGATCAAACATCTGGAATTGGAGGAGAAATTCAGCGTGAAAAACAAAAATAAAGGTACGAGCCATCACTGTTATTTGTTTGTTGTTTTGACCATCCACTTCCATTTTATAAAGACCTCTGGATTAACGTACCAGTGCTCTTCCATCTGAGCTATCCAGCCCTTAGATGGTGGCCTTCCCAAATAATCAACTACCCCCGGTAGTTTTTGCCAGGTTGTGGGCACCAGCTCAGATGGAAGAGCACTGGTACGTTAATCCAGAGGTCTTAAGTTCAAGTCCCGGTCCAGTTAAGATTTTCTTTGTGAATTTTTTTATTTTGTCATTAATTTTTTTTTATAGAAATATGCTGCAAACTGCTTACTGACATTTTGATTCTAGCAGGAGTGCAGGACCTTTCTGTACGGCTTTGAGAAAGGACCTGTGAGGATTGAAATGTCAGGTCCTCTAATATTTTGATATTCCTTTTTTTAAATTGGAGTTTCTGTTATGCCATTGCTTACCATGTGTAAACTGTATTCTCAACAACCATTGTGAAATGAGATTTGAAGGTTTTCATGGTGAGGATAGCAGAAGGAGTAGGTTTGCGGTGACACCATGAACAATTTCTCTTTTGTGACCATTGTGACTCATGGAATTCACAACCACCAATGTTTGTCTTTGACTGCAGTTTCACCTAAGGACAAGAAGCCGCATATTTCTGTCATCAACCACAAGAAGGCCCATAACACAGGTAAGAGACCAAGACAGAGGTTGGCCCGGATACTCCGTGTGCTTCAGGATGCCTTGGCAGTGCATGTAGGAATCTATGAGAGATGTTTCTGTCAGGGATCCTTCGGATCTCACAGAGACCCTCATCAACCCATGAGATAGAATAGCCGAAATTTAAGAACTTTTAATTTAAGAGGGACCCAAACATGGAATGAATTACTGCATCTTATGAATTCGCTGAATTCGCTGAATTCATCAAGTTTGAATGCTTTTGTTAAGCAGCTAAAAAGGTTTTAACTTAAATCAATTCTTGTGATTGTGGTGCTTTGTTTTGCTATGTAATTGTATATTCTCTTTTTAATAGGTTATCTTTTAAGTATTGTTTTTCAACCCCGTGATTGAAAAAATTAAAATACTGTATTTTTAATACCAATTTTACATCATAGTTTTGTCAGCTGGGATCCATGGGAGATTAGTGAGCTTTGCCAGTGAATGGATAAAAATAAATAAATTAATAAATAAACGGTTATGAAATTCAATTCTGGGTGTTTTCTTGCAGCCATTTTGTTGGGTCATCTTCGACTCCCAGTGGAGGACATCAAGGCAGACATCTTAAGGATGAACATGGACAAGTTTTCCTCATCCCATCTGCAGCAGATGGCTCTCTATGCTCCAGACCACAAAGAGGTAATGAACGGCAAAACTTCCAAATCAATCCAAATCCAAAAATGAGTAGCAAACACAACAAGGGGACCTGGCATTTCGATTCTTGCAGGACCTTCCTCAAAGGCATTTTGCTTCCGAGGAAGGTCCTGCTAGGATCTTTATACGAGTCCCTATTTTTGAATTTGTTTTCGGTTTCGTTTACCAATAGTGACCACATGTAGTACTTATAAATGGACAATATCAGTAAGTGGATTGTTTTATATTGGGTAGACCAAGCTCCTCACAACAGTGATGGATAAACCCGCCTGGCGGCGTAAGATGTCAGCCTCATCTGCTCTCAGATCAGCCCGACGACAACCCAGTCGAAAGAACGAATGAATGATGATGAAACAGTGCATCAGTCTCTACACTATAGTCTGATAATGGCTTTATTACTTGGTTTCTTCACGAGATCTTGCCATGAGAAGAAAGCCCTTACAAGCTGAGATCTAGAAAACCTCCGTGTATGTTTGTTGAAAACCTAGGAGACAGGGACCCTGCAGGGCCTACTGTTCCTGAGAAGCTTACACCATGTATGGAGGACATGCTGGTCATCCAAACCACCTGGATCCAGCCTTCCCCAGAAAACCCTGGTTACAAACCGAACAAATGACGGGTCTGTTGCTTGTTGATTTGCATCAAGCATGAGAGATTGGGTGTATCGCAGACTGGGATCTCTGTCCATGCGGTGAAATCCAGACTCGTGGTCCTGCCATCAATGCCATTTAGTGACAGGCCTGCCACTTTTAAATGGGGTGTTGTGGTTTACGTACGAAATAACGGCAATAACAAACCTGACTCTTCTTCTGTCAAATAGGTGGAGAAGCTCAAAAAGTACAGCAACAAAATCTCTCAGCTGACAATGCCTGACCGATTTGCCTACGAGGTTAGTACAGTCAACCTTAAGATATCTGAAGTAAAAATGAGTACTGTATAAGAGGTTAACTTTACAAACAATCAGCGTGCATGATTTGGACAAAACGAAACCAGCATGTCAATTTTAGATAAAACGGGGCAAGGATTACCATTGAGTTAATTGTTGTTTAGAATACAGGTTAATCACGGGATGGGACTATTTTGAATATTTTGAGCTCCTGATGTTTCTTTCAATGCTAATTACCGTAGACCATTGGTCGATATCCTTTGGTCTATAATGTATCTTTGAAGCAAAGTCGTTTGAATCTGCCAATATGTCCGTGGATGGGTAACTGTTCCGGCACAAAGGTCGATTCTTCTATTGAATGAAGTGCAACGGTATCAATTCTGAGGACTTAAATGTCAACAATTTCGGAAGAAAAACAAATTGATCTGAGGTTTAATTACTAGCCAAGAATTTCCTCTAACTTTTCAGTAATGGTCAATCAAGCAGATACTGACTACTAAGTCCACAGTACATTACAGTGTTTCAATGAGGGTTTGCCCTGCTCGACAAGATTACAGTGTTTAACACACTTGAAGCAGTAATACAAAAATATTACTGCTTAATGACATGAAAAGACCAGAATACAAATCTGAACAATTTGGAGGTCCTGACATTTTGATTGGGCCAGACTTTTCTCAATGGCTGAAAGCCTTTAAGAGAAGGCCTTTGACAAAGGTCCTGCTAGGATCCAAACGTTAGGCCTTTGACAAAGGTCCTGCTAGGATCCATACGTTAGGCCTTTGACAAAGGTCCTGCTAGGATCCAAACGTTAGGCCTTTGACAAAGATCCTGCTAGGATCCAAAAGTTAGGCCTTTGACAAAGGTACTGCTAGGATCCAAAAGATAGGCCTTTGACAAAGGTCCTGCTAGGATCCAAAAGATAGGCCTTTGACAAAGGTCCTGCTAGGATAAAAATATTGGGCTCTCCTAATTGTGCGAGACATGGTAGAGCAGAGCCGATCATTCTTGCACTTCTCTTATATACGAAGATGAGCCAAATTCCAGGCTACAAGCTTCGCATCGAGAGTCTTCTGTTCATCGCCAGCTTTGACGAGAAGCTGGAGGAGATCAGCAAGTACCTGAAGGTGATTGAGCAGGCGGCCATCGAGCTACGCAGCAGCCAGAAGCTAGCCAAGGTTCTTGAGGTCAGTCGTGTGTCAAGTCTCAAGATTCTTGAACATTTTTCAAATATGTTTATTCTTAATAAAATGAGGGAGGAGGGATGGACTGATAATTTATAAAGCATTTTTGTCAAGCTGCATCCACCTTGTGAACTGCTGTAGCCATGTTGACAATTCATCCTAAATGAAGAATATTTCCCTATTTTATGAAATTCTTTCATGAAATTATCATCATCATGTAATCACAGTGATATAGTCTAATTGTTGGTCGCTGTTCAGGACTGTGTTTTCTTTATTAGATATAAGCCCTAATTGTCAAAAACCAGTTAAGATTGGTAGACTGTATTAATTTCTGTTATGTTTCCTCAGATTTAATTTGAAGGTTGTCCAAGGATTAACTAGCCATTTTATTTTGTCTTATAGCTGGTACTTGCCATGGGGAACTATATGAATAAAGGGAACCAGCGCGTTGCCGGGGCAACAGGCTTCAAAATTACATTCCTTACAGAGGTAGGTAAACCAGTTGAATTTATGGGATTTGTATTGGTTCCTTTGTGTTTGTTTTGAATGAATTTCTGAAAAAAAATGATGTGAAGATAATGGTATAGAACGATGTTGCATACTGTTCACTTACTAAAATGGCCTGAAATAAATGAAACGGATTTTGGCCAAGAAAAATTCAAAGCCTAGCACAGAAAGACTTTGTGATGTTAGATGGTGGTACTAAACATGTACCAGTCCTCTCTGCTCATTTTGAGCTAGCGTACATAGTTCTGAGCATTTGTGCAATGTTCTCAGCACACCCACAATTTGTTTGTTTTTTAAGACAAGACATAAGCTATCTAGTGGCTATCAGTGTCTCAAAGTAAATTTTACCCAAAATTAGGCACTCAATAAAGTGTCTTTGAAGTGTCCACATTGTTTATATTGTGTCCACACAAGCAAAAAAAGGTGGAGTTTGAATCGCGATTCAAATCACTGTACAAATAATCGTATTTATTTGGTGTAGTGGAAACGGCCCTAATGAAGACGTCTTGATGGAGGTGGGAGCTTCGACCAAAGTGTCGCCAAGTCTTCCTGATTTGAAAGGAGTGACGTTATAATTAATTTCATGTTTCAAATTTTTTTTTCAGCTGGATACAACGAAGACTGCCGACAACAAGTCTAACTTCCTGCACGTGGTTGCCAAGGCAGCGTACTCTAACGTGCCGGAGGTCATCAACTTTGGCGAGGAGCTGCCCATGGTACCCAAGGCCTGCAAGATCTCTCTGAGGATGGTCAGCGATGAGCTCCAGGAAGTTAAGAGCAAACTTGAGGTCAGTGCAGTTTTTTGGCTGTTTTAAAATCCTTCTGTCCCAGTTTTTTCCATTGAAAATTTGTGAACTGAGATGGCGTAATAAGGCATCTACTCCAAAATTGATTTTTTTTAATTTTTTTATTTTTATTTTTTTATAGTAAACTGCATTCAAAGTCTTGTCAAGTCAAAGTATTGTTGGTTAAAATGCATGTCAAAATCAATCCATTTTTTTTTTTTTTTTTTTCGTAAAGCTTATCTTCTGTCCAAATGAATTTTTCAACAAATGCCTGTAAATATTGAACATTTTAGGGAAATCGTAAGTGTGTCTGTGCGTACACTGCAATCCCTGTCGGTGCTGTGTGCATGACCTCAAACTTTAGAGCCGTTTTTCTCGAAAAGTGGTTGACGCTGATACGTTAAACCAGAGGTCTTGGGGTTCAGTCCCAAGTCCAGTTTAAATTTTCAAATTCTTTGATATGGCAGGATTTGGTGCTGGACATCGACAAGTTGGAACCGAGGGACAGCACGGAATTCCCCGAGGACAAGTTTGCTGAGGTCATGGATGTATCCTTTACAAATTGAAACCGAAATGTAAAACAAACAGGCGTAAGATTAAAAGATATACAGTGGTGTAGAGTTCAAGCATATTCATAACACCAGTCAGGGCTGTGTACTGTTGTTCGTGTGGAATTTGCTGCCACTCTTGACTGACAGCCGATAACGACTCCTGATCGATAGGCCAGCTGTGGGCGGACTGTTGGTAATGCACATGGCTTATACTTGTAAACAAGAAAATCTTTGAGAAAGGACCTGCTAGGATTGAAATGTCAGGGCCTCTCAATTTGAGAGATCTGAAAGTTTAGATGAGACTTGAAGGTTCGCACGGTGGAATCACCATGAGGAATGTTTGTGTTGACTCCATGAAAGTCATCTCTTTCGGGAAGGAGTGTGGCTCTGAGAAGAGTAACTGCCTCTTCGATAGAGATGACTTTAAATGGTGTCACTTTACACTTTTCTCATTTGAAATTTTGTTCATTCAAGTCAGTTTTCACCATTTTTGGATCAATCATTGATTGTTTGCATCCGAATGAAAGCGGAGGAGTGATCCCCTGGAGATATACGACAGTTAGTAGTTGAATTACTTCTGACTGGCGCCCCCACCCTCGCAAGGACTAGTTGACTATTTCGGAGGCCACCTTCTAAGGGCTGAATAACTCAGATGTGAAGAACACTGGTACGCAAAACCAGAGGTCTCTGGTTCAAATCCTGGTCCAGTGAAAGTCTTTTTTGCCGTCAGGCCCTCAAATTTTGTTAGATTTATTTATTGCAGGTCATTTTTGTCAGTGAGCAGTTTTTGTATTAACTTCATGTTTTAAATTCGTTCAAAAGTTCTCAGTCACTTTTTTATCGATTTGTTTGAATTTTTGGATCACTTAAAAAAAACACCTTTTGACGGTTTGATTCACAGACAGGTCTCAAATTGGAAAGTCTAGAAATCTGACCTTAACTCATTGCTCAGAGCTTCACGGAAGAGGCGCAGGAAAGGATGCAGCAGATGCAAGCCTTGTACGGCAAAGCACAGGATGAATTCAGTCAGACAACGCAGTACTTTGGAGAGGACCCCAAGAGTACAGAGAGTGACTCCTTCTTTGGCATATTCAACGTCTTCACAAGCAAGTTTGCAGTGAGTATTGAAGAAGCAGACTCCTCGATTGTCGATAATGACAACTGGTTTAATGTAACAACAACGATGATAGAGTCCTATGGCAACAATTTATGAATGTGTGATGAACAAGCCCAAGGACTAAACAACAGTACGAGGTACAATGTAATAATGGGATGATGACAAGAGGAACTTACAGAACTAAGTGGAACTGGCTTGACAACAAGAAGTAGTAATTAACAAGCACCACTAAATAATCGGTACGCACGTAACCGAGTGCTCCCGTTACTTCCGCATTGCATTTATGAATAGCGACCTCTAGTGTTGGGAACTCATCAAGTATCTTAAAACTGGCAAATGTTGGGCTTCAGATAGGCTTCAGGCAGCTTAGATAGGACCACGACTTGTCCTAGATACACGAAATGTCAAATGTGATGTCACCAATACAAGTTACTATGGCGATAATTGCCTATCTTAGCATTTAAGAAATTTGAAAATCACTCTCAGCCTTTGAGGGAAAATCAAGCCCATGGGTCAATTTTTATCAAAATCTCACTAACAACGACCAATCATGAGACTGTGAGCAATGCACTGAAACTACACCACCCATCGTGACTACGATGGATTACCCATCGTACGTTGAGTCACGATTCACTGTAAGGCTTTGCGAAAGTGAACCCATGTCAGTGATTGGATTTGCCATCCTTTCAGCGTGAAAGGCGGGCATTGCTGAAGACGGCTATCATGAATATGCAATGGGTATATAATTCAGGCTGTGTGTCTTCCTCCCGTATCAAACTCACCTATGCTTATATTTCTTCCAACAGAAAGCACACTTGGAGAATGCGCATAAAAACAAATCCCCCTAATGCGACTGGATGGACGGATGTCACATGACCTTTATGTATGGGTAGGGCCGAGAGATACCAGACACATGACCGAAAAATGGGAGTCACCTGACTTTACTGTCAAGTCCACCTGAGAAATGATTACACAGACACAGTTTTGTGCGTCGTTTCATTTTAATAGGTCTAAAGATTATGACTCTAAGCAACTACATGGAAGCATTGCCATGGCTACCGATCAGTTTATTATGCCTGATTTTGACTGATTTTACCTCCACGTTATCTTGCCATTTTTGTATCATTTGATCTTCATCTTATTTTATTGCTTCTCCATTTTGAAATTGATTAGTTTTCCTTAAAATGTAGCTCTCTTACTTGTAGCATATTTTCAATTAGCATTAGAGTGCTTGGCCAAGAGCCGTTTTGTGTTACCATTGATCTATCGTACTGAATTGGCAAAAAATTTGCAGTCTTGTACATCAAACTCAACTGTGTTGAAATGCCATGTAGTAACAACCAATACGGTATTTTTCTTTACTGTCGGCTTTTAGTGAGATCAGCATACAATATTAGAAAAAGTGATAGGTTGATGGGATGATTTTTATAATATGAAATGTTCCCAAACTTCATTGTTCAAAATCTGTTAATTTTTATTTATACATCTTCTGCATGCATGATTATATAGATTGTTTAACATTTTAGTGGTTTGATAAGTTTGGGGGAATTAAGGAATGAAGAATGAAACTTTGATTATTCTAAAGCCGTCCTGTGCTGTGTACGTTGTTCTGATTTTACTGTTGATACTTTCATGTCCAATTCCGACCTTTGTGAGAATTTTCATCTTTTTAGTGGAGAGCATAATTATTATTGATTGAATTTGTTGCCTTGCTCGAACTGAAATGTGAGTTAATGTTGGTATGGAAGAAGTCTTGTCTTTAAGTCAAATGTTTCTTTTAGAATACTAATCTTGTTCTCAAGTTACTGGCATTATTGCCATCTTGGATTTTAGGCCATAGTCTGGTACCTGTGACATCATCAGTAAATCTGTTGTGTTGGAAAGGATGTGTGGTGCAAGCCAATAGTCTGGTACCTGTGACATCATCAGTAAATCTGTTGTGTGTCTTGGAAAGTATGCGTGATGCAAGCCAAGTCTGGTACCTGTGTCATCATCAGTAAATCTGTTGTTTTGGAAAGGATGCGTGGTGCAAGCCTTATAGGTACTTTCTGGAAGGTTCTCTTAGTGCCCCTACTTTCCTGATCCTGCGGGGCAAGTTAGGGGGTAATGAGATCAGAGCGACCCAGAGCTGACAGGGATGGACCTTGGGAAGCAAACTAATTGTGGCAACAGAAACTCCCGAATAATCAAGAATGAGTCGTAACTACAGTATGGCCTTCCATGTTTTATTCTGACGAATTACCATAATTCAATACTGCATAATATTTACATCATTTGTACAAATCCTTGTATTATTTTTCAAATGTATTATGTGCACATCCTACTGACGAGTGGGTGTGTTTATATAGTGTGCTTTAAATCTGGAAAAGTTTCTCAAGCAAGCATATGGCCTTTGTGGAGTACAATTCCTGCTAGTGACCTTCCTATTAAATATTCATTTTTTCTTTGGAATTTGGTCGCCAAGAGTGTCTTGCTTGCCTTTGTGGAACCTGGATGGAAGTTTTCTTTCTGAATCTACAAAATTTCTGGGTGTATGTTATGATTTATTTGTTTACACAGTTTACAGAACCACTGACCACTTAAACTCCGCCCACCATAGCAACGCCATGACAACCCATTAGGTTTGAATCATTAGCCACTTGTCAGTCCATTGCTACAGTGGGCTGAGCCATTAAGCTCCGCCCACCATAGCAACACCATGACAACACATGAACCACTGGCCACTTGGCCAAGCATGCAAAATGCTATTTGTACACACATACAAGTAAATGAATTTTAAGTGATTGTGTAAATTAAATACACATCCCCACCATAAGAAATGGACTGTCCAAGAGGTTAGTGTACATGTACAGTCAGTTCACTACAATTCGAACTCAACCTCTTTAAATGCTAGCTTCATAACATGGTTATATAAAGGCTAGTCACCAGTGTTATCCAAGGTATCCAACGGGTACTTTCCACCTACCAAAATCTCAACAACTATTACATGTATCACAATGGTTTCACCTACATCAACAAAGCCTACCCTATTCTGGATTGGTCGAATGCATGGTCGCACTCAACAATCTTTTGAATGCATTATCATCTAACGTAATTGAGGAGAATTTACAAATTTCACCGTCATAATCTTGAACCTTGGAGCCATGGAAGTTTGGAACCTTGTTGAGATAATCCTGGCTTCCTGTCAATTCCAGAAAACCATCTTTGAAAAACATAAAAGGAAAATTACTAGGCTATTATTAGTACAAACATGTAGTAGTATCTCAAACTTATTTGGATACTGTTACCAAATCATTTTTTTCAAGGGATTCTGCTTTTGGGTGACCCAAATAACAGCAGTTGTCAATGATTACTTAAGTTATTAAAGTTGTTCAGTCATTATCCTTCATCCGAAGTTGGTAAATGGTGATAACAACCGTAGCCTAAGTAAATGGTAGGCCGGTGGCTATGCGGGGAGGGGGATAGGCTTGGCCTTCTACCGGAAAAAAATCCTTCTTTGAAGATGATTTTTGGGCCTATAATGTTAATGATTATTTGACCACTACTGGAACCATAATTATGCCATAAATCAAAAATCTCACCCATCAATAAGCAGTATGCAGTACTAATGAGTCCATCTGGGTTAACCAACAACTTACTTGTGAAAAGTTATTCATTTCTTACGGCTCACTTTTCCGTCCCTCTCCGGGCAATTCACTGCTGCACACGCTTTGACCATTGTTATTTTCGAATTTTCCTATTTTATTTGTGTATGTTTATGTTTTTTCAAAGGATGACTATTTGAAGGAAAAAAATGCGTTTACTTCTGTCAAATGTCCATTCACGTGCGCGCACCCTCTTGACAAAACGCACACGCGGACGCGTATTTGACGCGCTGTCCTATCCAGTCTTTATTATGGAGATCAATGCTTATACCCCGTAGACATTGCAGCCAGTTATTCTCTGCTGAGACGCGCGCCGACTCTTCACAGTGTCGCGACACAACTTAACTTATACCCCGTAGACATTGCAGCCAGTTATTCTCTGCTGAGACGCGCGCCGTCTCTTCACAGTGTCGCGACACAATTACAACTTATTGCAGCCAGTTATTCTCTGCTGAGACGCGCGCCGTCTCTTCACAGTGTCTCGTAGACATTGAAGCCAGTTATTCTCTGCTGAGACGCGCGCCGACTTATACCCCGTAGACATTGCAGCCAGTTATTCTCTGCTGAGACGCGCGCCGACTCTTCACAGTGTCGCGACACAACTTAACTTATTTATACCCCGCAGACATTGCAGCCAGTTATTCTTTTTCCAAACCCCGGCTTAGGCTTCGGCTCAGGCTTCGTCTCTGTTAATCAAAAGCTGAACAACAGGTTGGGGTTCTTTGTCGAAACTTTGCATTCTTTTTCAAAACGCAGTATACCATTAAAAACAAAGCCAAATGTCTTCAATTTTCAACCCTTGCACTTAAAAAAGGATGAAAGAAATGGAGACAAAGCCGGAGCCTAAGTCGTGCTTTGGATAAGGGCCATGATAAACTTCATAACACTGCACAGTAATACGCTGATGCCCTGTCTAAATTCATTCCCAATGTCTTATAGTTACACGCCAGTCTATAGACACCTCTAGCCAGGGGATACTGGATAGAGCAGGTCGGGCTTCGGACTCACACCCCCTATAAGTATAATATGTATTGATGAGAAACTTGGACAGTATCCAAGAGAAAAGAAACAAGCTGCGACCAGGGGCGATTGGGGGGGGGGTGGGGTTGGTGGGCTTGGACCTGATCCAGAGATGTGTCAATGTGCATTGTACACCTCAGAACAGGCGGTATCGCGCGCGCCGATGATTCCCTCGCCTCGTGGCTTCTCCCTCGTGGGGGGCTGGGGGTTAAAAAGTAGACCTCTGCATCTTCAGACCTGCCCGTCAAACTCAATCTTCAGAAAATCGTCTTTTGGCGATTTTCTGAACAATAAACATAAAGCAACGATGACACTGCATTAAAATCAATTGTTTTGACTTGTAATTTTGAAAGGATCGGGGAAAAGAAGACGCGGATTAATATTTCATGGTCACGTGATCCCATTGATTAATGTATATGAACTGATGAGACCCTCCGCCCATGCTTGTCGTCTGCGCGTGCCACATTTCACTTTGACTTTCCGCCTTTTACGATCGTGCCCCGGGCGAAGTCGTCACGGGCAAAATTCGGTCTGAAGTTTCTCAACTTTTGTGAGCGAAATTTCTCACATTTTTGCGGTCTGCGTCGAGGCGCTTCCCGTCAGAACTGTTCCTCGTCCGGCACTGCGTCAATAGACTCCGCTTTCGGGACTTTTCGTCGAAGAAAAAAAGGGGAAAAATCTGCTTGAGCCGACACCCTCCAGTGAAGACTGTCTCCGAGCGTGCTCCCGAATTCACTCTACACAGCGACGGATTGGATTGGACACTCTTCATCAGTTTGGACCCGATGGAATTGTCGAAATTCCTCCACCACTTTGAGGCTGCTTATCCTCGGACAATCTTCGGAGGGGATTCTGAAGGCAGCGGAACTCGCCGCGGTTTTCTCCACCTTTCTTCGAGGGGCTCGATCGGCATCGTCTCCGGGATTCACTCCACCGCGGCCGTCCGCGCGCGGCGCCGGGGCAGGCTTGACCAGGCCGGGCTAGGCCGTAAGGCCGGGCTAGGCCGGGTCGCCTCGCCTCGCCGCGCGGACGCGGGCTCCCGGGCCCCCGGGCCCCCGGGCCCGGGGACACTCTGCCAACCACCTGAGCGGATGGACAACAGGATGACTGCCTCCACGGACAGCCAGACAGAGTCCAGGCAATTCCAACGGACAAGAGGACGACCACACCATGGCCAGTAACTCGAACTTTAGAGTCGCTAATGACTCGAACTTTAGTGTCGGTAGTGATTCGAACTTAAGAGTCGCCAATGATTCGAACAATAATAGTCGCTAATGACTTGAACAATTTTCTACAAGCGTCTGGTATGTTCCTATGAACTTTTGTTCGGTTGGATTCAAGATCGTCGGTAAGTCTTCAGTTTTCTTCAAAAGTTCGGATGCCCCCCCCCCTTCCCGGGCAGGGCCCGAGGTGAGTGAAATCGTTTATTTTATCACAAAAAAAGGACATTTGCTGCCTCCGACGCACGCCGACAATTTGACACCAAAAAGGGGTTCAAATTTTATGATGTTGAGATTATGACTGTCTAGTTAAACCGGTGAACTCTCCTTAGTGAATTTGCTTAGTTCTTGTGTGTGAAATTGAAAACTGCGCCGCTTTAAATTTTACGTTCATATTCGCGGCCGGAAAAAAATTATCTACCGAGACTGAGTGATGTTTACATTGGTCATGATACCGTTCAGAACACATCTTGCAGAACAACTTCGCAATGAAACCATGAATTATGCATATAACTTCTTGCCCCTCCCCCTCGTAATGTTGGTTCCCATCGCAACGCAATGTCTAGTCCCACTAGTTACTGGGCCGCTAGGAGCTCCCCTTAAACGAGTTTTGAGATTATCTGTCGCATTAGCGCGACAGATAATCTCAAAACTCGTTTAAGGGGCGCTCCTAGCGGCCGAGTAAGTGGGACTACGCAATGTCATTGGTCGAATTGAGAGGGGTGGGTATGAATATCATTAAGGTAGCCACAAACACGCCCTAACTTGTCCAAGGGGGAACAATAGCCGCACGTGATCCGTCCACCTAGCCCACTTCCAATAGCGTGCGGTGCACGCCTAATGTACTGATTTGTCCCCGACAAATTTCCGGTCCTTTGTTCGCTTTCTAGCCCCCCCCCCCACGGGCATCGACGCACGCCCCCAGGTCTTGACTTTTTGACCTCAGTGAGGGTTCTGTCGGTCTCCTCAGACCTCAAAGGCTCAATGGCTTTCCTGGCCCAGGTCTGGGCTGTCTGTGGATGACAACTTAGACAGTTGCAGGGTGACATTATAAAACACAGATTGAAACCCGAATGGGCTGTCTGTGGATGACAACATTAGACAGTTGTAGGGTGACATTAGTAAACACAGAGTGAAACCCGAATGGGCTGTCTGTGGATGACAACTTTAGACAGTTGTAGGGTGATATTAGTAAACACAGTGAAACCCGAATGGGCTGTCTGTGGAGGACAACTTTAGACAGTTGTAGGGTGACATTAGTAAACACAGAGTGGAACCCGAATGGGCTGTCTGTGGATGACAACTTTAGACAGTTGTAGGGTGACATTAGTAAACACAGTGAAACCTGAATGGGCTGTCTGTGGAGGAAAACTTTAGACAGTTGTAGGGTGGCATTAGTAGACACAGTGGAACCCGAATGGGCTGTCTGTGGAGGACAACTTTAGACAGTTGTAGGGTGACATTAGTAAACACAGAGTGGAACCCGAATGGGCTGTCTGTGGATGACAACTTTAGACAGTTGTAGGGTGACATTAGTAAACACAGTGAAACCCGAATGGGCTGTCTGTGGAGGACAACTTTAGACAGTTGTAGGGTGACATTAGTAAACACAGAGTGGAACCCGAATGGGCTGTCTGTGGATGGCAACATTTGACAGTTGTAGGGTGACATTAGTAAACACAGTGAAACCTGAATGGGCTGTCTGTGGAGGAAAACTTTAGACAGTTGTAGGGTGGCATTAGTAGACACAGTGGAACCCGAATGGGCTGTCTGTGGAGGACAACTTTAGACAGTTGTAGGGTGACATTAGTAAACACAGAGTGGAACCCGAATGGGCTGTCTGTGGAGGACAACTTTAGACAGTTGTAGGGTGACATTAGTAAACACAGAGTGGAACCCGAATGGGCTGTCTGTGGATGACAACTTAGACAGTTGCAGGGTGACATTAGTAAACACAGTGAAACCCGAATGGGCTGTCTGTGGAGGACAACTTTAGACAGTTGTAGGGTGACATTAGTAAACACAGAGTGGAACCCGAATGGGCTGTCTGTGGAGGACAACTTAAGACAGTTGTAGGGTGATATTAGTTAACACAGTGAAACCCGAATGGGCTGTCTGTGGATGGCAATGTTAGACAGTTGTAGGGTGACATTAGTAAACACAGTGAAACCCGAATGGGCTGTCTGTGGAGGAAAACTTTAGACAGTTGTAGGGTGGCATTAGTAGACACAGTGGAACCCGAATGGGCTGTCTGTGGAGGACAACTTTAGACAGTTGTAGGGTGACATTAGTAAACACAGAGTGGAACCCGAATGGGCTGTCTGTGGAGGACAACTTTAGACAGTTGTAGGGTGACATTAGTAAACACAGTGAAACCCGAATGGGCTGTCTGTGGATGACAACTTAGACAGTTGCAGGGTGACATTAGTAAACACAGTGAAACCCGAATGGGCTGTCTGTGGAGGACAACTTTAGACAGTTGTAGGGTGACATTAGTAAACACAGAGTGGAACCCGAATGGGCTGTCTGTGGAGGACAACTTAAGACAGTTGTAGGGTGATATTAGTTAACACAGTGAAACCCGAATGGGCTGTCTGTGGATGGCAATGTTAGACAGTTGTAGGGTGACATTAGTAAACACAGTGAAACCCGAATGGGCTGTCTGTGGATGACAACTTTAGACAGTTGTAGGGTGACATTAGTAAACACAGTGGAACCCGAATGGGCTGTCTGTGGAGGAAAACTTTAGACAGTTGTAGGGTGACATTAGTAAACACAGAGTGGAACCCGAATGGGCTGTCTGTGGATGACAACTTAGACAGTTGCAGGGTGACATTAGTAAACACAGAGTGAAACCCGAATGGGCTGTCTGTGGAGGAAAACTTTAGACATTTGTAGGGTGGCATTAGTAAACACAGTGAAACCCGAATGGGCTGTCTGTGGATGACAACATTAGACAGTTGTAGGGTGACATTAGTAAACACAGAGTGAAACCCGAATGGGCTGTCTGTGGAGGAAAACTTTAGACAGTTGTAGGGTGACATTAGTAAACACAGAGTGAAACCCGAATGGGCTGTCTGTGGATGACAACATTAGACAGTTGTAGGGTGACATTAGTAAACACAGAGTAAAACCCGAATGGGCTGTCTGTGGATGACAACTTTAGACAGTTGTAGGGTGACATTAGTAAACACAGAGTGAAACCCGAATGGGCTGTCTGTGGATGACAACATTAGACAGTTGTAGGGTGACATTAGTAAACACAGAGTGAAACCCGAATGGGCTGTCTGTGGATGACAACTTTAGACAGTTGTAGGGTGACATTAGTAAACACAGAGTGAAACCCGAATGGGCTGTCTGTGGAGGAAAACTTTAGACAGTTGTAGGGTGACATTAGTAAACACAGAGTGAAACCCGAATGGGCTGTCTGTGGATGACAACATTAGACAGTTGTAGGGTGACATTAGTAAACACAGAGTAAAACCCGAATGGGCTGTCTGTGGATGACAACTTTAGACAGTTGTAGGGTGACATTAGTAAACACAGAGTGAAACCCGAATGGGCTGTCTGTGGAGGAAAACTTTAGACAGTTGTAGGGTGACTTTAGTAAACACAGAGTGAAACCCGAATGGGCTGTCTGTGGATGACAACATTAGACAGTTGTAGGGTGACATTAGTAAACACAGAGTGAAACCCGAATGGGCTGTCTGTGGAGGAAAACTTTACACAGTTTTGTAGGGTGGCATTAGTAAACACAGTGAAACCCGCAATGGGCTGTCTGTGGAGGAAAACTTTAGACAGTTGTAGGGTGACATTAGTAAACACAGAGTGGAACCCGAATGGGCTGTCTGTGGAGGACAACTTTAGACAGTTGTAGGGTGACATTAGTAAACACAGTGAAACCCGAATGGGCTGTCTGTGGAGGACAACTTTAGACAGTTGTAGGGTGACATTAGTAAACACAGAGTGGAACCCGAATGGGCTGTCTGTGGAGGACAACTTAGACAGTTGCAGGGTGATATTAGTAAACACAGAGTGAAACCCGAATGGGCTGTCTGTGGAGGAAAACTTTAGACAGTTGTAGGGTGGCATTAGTAAACACAGTGAAACCCGAATGGGCTGTCTGTGGAGGACAACTTTAGACAGTTGTAGGGTGACATTAGTAAACACAGAGTGGAACCCGAATGGGCTGTCTGTGGAGGACAACTTTAGACAGTTGTAGGGTGACATTAGTAAACACAGAGTGGAACCCGAATGGGCTGTCTGTGGATGACAACTTAGACAGTTGCAGGGTGACATTAGTAAACACAGTGAAACCCGAATGGGCTGTCTGTGGAGGACAACTTTAGACAGTTGTAGGGTGACATTAGTAAACACAGAGTGGAACCCGAATGGGCTGTCTGTGGAGGACAACTTAAGACAGTTGTAGGGTGATATTAGTTAACACAGTGAAACCCGAATGGGCTGTCTGTGGATGGCAATGTTAGACAGTTGTAGGGTGACATTAGTAAACACAGTGAAACCCGAATGGGCTGTCTGTGGAGGAAAACTTTAGACAGTTGTAGGGTGGCATTAGTAGACACAGTGGAACCCGAATGGGCTGTCTGTGGAGGACAACTTTAGACAGTTGTAGGGTGACATTAGTAAACACAGAGTGGAACCCGAATGGGCTGTCTGTGGAGGACAACTTTAGACAGTTGTAGGGTGACATTAGTAAACACAGTGAAACCCGAATGGGCTGTCTGTGGATGACAACTTAGACAGTTGCAGGGTGACATTAGTAAACACAGTGAAACCCGAATGGGCTGTCTGTGGAGGACAACTTTAGACAGTTGTAGGGTGACATTAGTAAACACAGAGTGGAACCCGAATGGGCTGTCTGTGGAGGACAACTTAAGACAGTTGTAGGGTGATATTAGTTAACACAGTGAAACCCGAATGGGCTGTCTGTGGATGGCAATGTTAGACAGTTGTAGGGTGACATTAGTAAACACAGTGAAACCCGAATGGGCTGTCTGTGGATGACAACTTTAGACAGTTGTAGGGTGACATTAGTAAACACAGTGGAACCCGAATGGGCTGTCTGTGGAGGAAAACTTTAGACAGTTGTAGGGTGACATTAGTAAACACAGAGTGGAACCCGAATGGGCTGTCTGTGGATGACAACTTAGACAGTTGCAGGGTGACATTAGTAAACACAGAGTGAAACCCGAATGGGCTGTCTGTGGAGGAAAACTTTAGACATTTGTAGGGTGGCATTAGTAAACACAGTGAAACCCGAATGGGCTGTCTGTGGATGACAACATTAGACAGTTGTAGGGTGACATTAGTAAACACAGAGTGGAACCCGAATGGGCTGTCTGTGGAGGACAACTTTAGACAGTTGTAGGGTGACATTAGTAAACACAGTGAAACCCGAATGGGCTGTCTGTAGAGGACAACTTTAGACAGTTGTAGGGTGACATTAGTAAACACAGAGTGGAACCCGAATGGGCTGTCTGTGGAGGACAACTTTAGACAGTTGTAGGGAGATATTAGTAAACACAGTGAAACCCGAATGGGCTGTCTGTGGATGGCAACGTTAGACAGTTGTAGGGTGACATTAGTAAACACAGTGGAACCCGAATGGGCTGTCTGTGGAGGACAACTTTAGACAGTTGTAGGGTGACATTTGTAAACACAGAGTAAAACCCTAATGGGCTGTCTGTGGATGACAACTTTAGACAGTTGTAGGGTGACATTAGTAAACACAGTGAAACCCGAATGGGCTGTCTGTGGATGACAACGTTAGACAGTTGTAGGGTGACATTAGTAAACACAGAGTGAAACCCGAATGGGCTGTCTGTGGAGGACAACTTTAGACAGTTGTAGGGTGACATTAGTAAACACAGTGGAACCCGAATGGGCTGTCTGTGGAGGACAACTTAAGACAGTTGTAGGGTGACATTAGTAAACACAGAGTGAAACCCGAATGGGCTGTCTGTGGATGACAACATTAGACAGTTGCAGGGTGACATTAGTAAACACAGAGTGGAACCCGAATGGGCTGTCTGTGGAGGAAAACTTTAGACAGTTGTAGGGTGGCATTAGTAAACACAGTGAAACCCGCAATGGGCTGTCTGTGGATGACAACATTAGACAGTTGTAGGGTGACATTAGTAAACACAGAGTGAAACCCGAATGGGCTGTCTGTGGATGACAACTTTAGACAGTTGTAGGGTGACATTAGTAAACACAGAGTGAAACCCGAATGGGCTGTCTGTGGAGGAAAACTTTAGATAGTTGTAGGGTGACATTAGTAAACACAGAGTGAAACCCGAATGGGCTGTCTGTGGATGACAACATTAGACAGTTGTAGGGTGACATTTGTAAACACAGAGTAAAACCCTAATGGGCTGTCTGTGGAGGACAACTTTAGACAGTTGTAGGGTGATATTAGTAAACACAGTGAAACCCGAATGGGCTGTCTGTGGATGGCAACGTTAGACAGTTGTAGGGTGATATTAGTAAACACAGTGAAACCCGAATGGGCTGTCTGTGGAGGAAAACTTTAGACAGTTGTAGGGTGACATTAGTAAACACAGAGTGGAACCCGAATGGGCTGTCTGTGGAGGACAACTTTAGACAGTTGTAGGGTGACATTAGTAAACACAGAGTGGAACCCGAATGGGCTGTCTGTGGATGACAACTTTAGACAGTTGTAGGGTGACATTAGTCAACACAGAGTGAAACCCGAATGGGCTGTCTGTGGAGGAAAACTTTAGACAATTGTAGGGTGGCATTAGTAAACACAGTGAAACCCGCAATGGGCTGTCTGTGGATGACAACATTAGACAGTTGTAGGGTGACATTAGTAAACACAGAGTGAAACCCGAATGGGCTGTCTGTGGAGGACAACTTTAGACAGTTGTAGGGTGACATTAGTAAACACAGTGAAACCCGAATGGGCTGTCTGTGGAGGACAACTTTAGACAGTTGTAGGGTGACATTAGTAAACACAGAGTGGAACCCGAATGGGCTGTCTGTGGAGGACAACTTTAGACAGTTGTAGGGTGACATCAGTAAACACAGAGTGGAACCCGAATGGGCTGTCTGTGGAGGACAACTTTAGACAGTTGTAGGGTGACATTAGTAAACACAGAGTGGAACCCGAATGGGCTGTCTGTGGATGACAACTTTAGACAGTTGTAGGGTGACATTAGTAAACACACAGTGAAACCCGAATGGGCTGTCTGTGGATGGCAACGTTAGACAGTTGTAGGGTGACATTAGTAAACACAGAGTGAAACCCGAATGGGCTGTCTGTGGATGACAACATTAGACAGTTGTAGGGTGACATTAGTAAACACAGAGTGGAACCCGAATGGGCTGTCTGTGGAGGAAAACTTTAGACAGTTGTAGGGTGACATTAGTAAACACAGAGTGGAATCCGAATGGGCTGTCTGTGGAGGAAAACTTTAGACAGTTGTAGGGTGATATTAGTAAACACAGTGAAACCCGAATGGGCTGTCTGTGGATGACAACATTAGAAAGTTGTAGGGTGACATTAGTAAACACAGTGGAACCCGAATGGGCTGTCTGTGGAGGAAAACTTTAGACAGTTGTAGGGTGACATTAGTAAACACAGAGTGGAATCCGAATGGGCTGTCTGTGGATGACAACTTAGACAGTTGCAGGGTGACATTAGTAAACACAGAGTGAAACCCGAATGGGCTGTCTGTGGAGGAAAACTTTAGACAGTTGTAGGGTGGCATTAGTAAACACAGTGAAACCCGCAATGGGCTGTCTGTGGATGACAACATTAGACAGTTGTAGGGTGACATTAGTAAACACAGAGTGGAACCCGAATGGGCTGTCTGTGGAGGAAAACTTTAGACAGTTGTAGGGTGATATTAGTAAACACAGTGAAACCCGAATGGGCTGTCTGTGGAGGACAACTTTAGACAGTTCTAGGGTGACATTAGTAAACACAGAGTGGAACCCGAATGGGCTGTCTGTGGAGGACAACTTTAGACAGTTGTAGGGTGACATTAGTAAACACAGAGTGGAACCCGAATGGGCTGTCTGTGGAGGACAACTTTAGACAGTTGTAGGGTGATATTAGTAAACACAGTGAAACCCGAATGGGCTGTCTGTGGAGGAAAACTTTAGACAGTTGTAGGGTGACATTAGTAAACACAGAGTGGAACCCGAATGGGCTGTGTGTGGATGACAACATTAGACAGTTGTAGGGTGATATTAGTAAACACAGTGAAACCCGAATGGGCTGTCTGTGGAGGACAACATTAGACAGTTGTAGGGTGACATTAGTAAACACAGAGTGAAACCCAAATGGGCTGTCTGTGGATGACAACTTTAGACAGTTGTAGGGTGACATTAGTAAACACAGAGTGGAACCCGAATGGGCTGTCTGTGGATGACAACTTTAGACAGTTGTAGGGTGACATTAGTAAACACAGAGTGAAACCCGAATGGGCTGTCTGTGGATGACAACATTAGACAGTTGTAGGGTGACATTAGTAAACACACAGTGAAACCCGAATGGGCTGTCTGTGGATGACTACTTTAGACAGTTGTAGGGTGACATTAGTAAACACAGTGGAACCCGAATGGGCTGTCTGTGGAGGAAAACTTTAGACAGTTGAAGGGTGACATTAGTAAACGCAGAGTGGAACCCGAATGGGCTGTCTGTGGAGGACAACTTTAGACAGTTGCAGGGTGACATTAGTAAACACAGTGGAACCCGAATGGGCTGTCTGTGGAGGAAAACTTTAGACAGTTGTAGGGTGACATTAGTAAACACAGAGTGAAACCCGAATGGGCTGTCTGTGGAGGACAACTTTAGACAGTTGCAGGGTGACATTAGTAAACACAGAGTGAAACCCGAATGGGCTGTCTGTTGAGGAAAACTTTAGACAGTTGTAGGGTGACATTAGTAAACACAGAGTGAAACCCGAATGGGCTGTCTGTGGAGGACAACTTTAGACAGTTGTAGGGTGACATTAGTAAACACAGTGGAACCCGAAAGGGCTGTCTGTGGAGGACAACTTTAGACAGTTGTAGGGTGACATTAGTAAACACAGAGTGAAACCCGAATGGGCTGTCTGTGGATGACAACTTTAGACAGTTGTAGGGTGACATTAGTAAACACAGAGTGAAACCCGAATGGGCTGTCTGTGGAGGACAACTTTAGACAGTTGTAGGGTGACATTAGTAAACACAGAGTGGAACCCGAATGGGCTGTCTGTGGATGACAACGTTTGACAGTTGTAGGGTGACATTAGTAAACACAGAGTGAAACCCAAATGGGCTGTCTGTGGATGACAACGTTAGACAGTTGTAGGGTGACATTAGTAAACACAGAGTGGAACCCGAATGGGCTGTCTGTGGATGACAACGTTAGACAGTTGTAGGGTGATATTAGTAAACACAGTGGAACCCGAATGGGCTGTCTGTGGAGGACAACTTTAGACAGTTGTAGGGTGGCATTAGTAAACACAGAGTGGAACCCAAATGGGCTGTCTGTGGATGACAACGTTTGACAGTTGTAGGGTGACATTAGTAAACACAGAGTGAAACCCGAATGGGCTGTCTGTGGATGACAATGTTAGACAGTTGTATAAGGTGACATTAGTAAACACAGAGTGCTGCCGCGTTTTCCACCAATATTTCCTGACAAAGTGATCTTCTTTTTTCAAAAGAACCGCCAACACTTGCATGGTACCTGGTCTGTCTTCAAAACCCTCATCAATACCTTCTTGGTTTGTTTTTTTCCACATTGCATATTAACTCCTTATAGCCGTAATACTTTGTAGATCAGATTTTTGGTTTCAGGTCTGGTTAGCTAGAACACATGTCCTCGAATTTGTTGACCTACATGTAAAATACCATGTCCTCTTCATTGAAACAAGTCTAAATGTGTTAATGCTCTGAAAATGTAGAGTGATCCACTCTACTTATTTTGGGCTCTTCCCTCATGACCAGCAGTTTGTCAAATAAACCATTTTGCTATTTAGTAAGCTTCGGAATTACTTTGGGTTGACATTATTGAGTAAAAACACACATATATATATATAATATAGATGATATATTATATCAGTCTAATGATCATGGATGCATTTTTATCTTGCTTCTATGGCAATTTTTTTGTTTAATTCCATTAAAATTGTGTCTACCCCAGGCCATTAGGTTGCCATAGTAACCATTTTGTTTATATGTGCGATTTGTATCTATATCTTCTGTCATCCTCAATGACATTTCCCTCTTGTCAAATATTGCATTTTTTCATTGTTTTCTTTCCCCATGACCACCAAATTGTCATAGTAACCTATTTATTAGGTTGCGTTATGAAAGAATTGCATATATCGCCCAACTTTTTTTCTTTCCAATGACCAGCAGGTTGCCGTAGTAACAATATTGTTTATATATAAGATGATTTGTTTATATCTCTCATCATCCATAATGACATAACCCTCTTTAAATCGTCTTGATATCAGTAGGCCAAGATACTTATTTGCTGTGTTTTTGTGTTTTTGCAAAGTTTTTAACGAATTGCATTTGAAACTGTTTTTCTCCCCATCATGTTGTCATGTTGTCATAGTAACCATCATGTTTATATATAAGATGTCATCCACAATGACATAACCCTCTTATCAATCTTCTTGATATCAGTAGGCCTAGATACTTATTTGCTGTTTTTTGGTCATTGTAACATAATCACTATAGTCTCCCTGCCCCTTGGTAAATGGGGAACTGGGAGAACAAAGTTATGATTTGCCTTCACTGTTTTATGGGTTACAAAATCTATGACTTATTACCTCTCAAATATTTTATTTTGTCATTGTTTTTCTTTCCCCATGACCACCAAATAATTTATCAAATAATTGCATTTATCGCCCAACTTATTCTATTCTTTCCAATGACCAGCAGGTTGTCATAGTAACCTATTTATTTATTGTGACAATGCTTTATCAAAAAATTGCATTTATCGCCCCAATTAATTTTTCTTTCCAATGACCAGCAGGTTGTCATAGTAACCTATTTATTGTGACATTGCTTTATAAAATAATTGCATTTATCACCCAACTTATCCAATGACCAGCAGGTTGTCATGGTAATCTGTTTATTGTGACATTGCTTCATGAAATAATTGCATTTATCGCCCCCGACTTATTTTTCCTTTCCAATGACAGCAGGTTGTCATAGTAACCTATTTATTGTAACAATGCTTTATCAAAAAATTGCATTTATCATCCAACTCATTTTTCCTTTCCATTGACCAGCAGGTTGTCATAGTAACCTATTCACTGTGGCATTGCTTAATCAAATAATTGCATTTATCGCCCAAGTTATTTTTTTCCTTTCCAATGACCAGCAGGTTGTCATAGTAACCTATTTACTGTGGCATTGCTTTATCAAACAATCGCATTTATTGCCCGACTCATTCTATTCTTTCCAATGACCAGCAGGTTGTCATAGTAACCTATTTATTGTGACATTGCTTCATAAAATAATTGCATTTATCGCCCAACTTATTCTGTTCTTTCCAATGACCAGCAGGTTGTCATAGTAACCTATTTATTGTGACATCGCTTCATAAAATAATTGCATTTATCGCCCAAGTTATTTCTTTCCTTTCCAATGACCAGCAGATTGTCATAGTAACCTATTTATTGTGACATTGCTTTATCAAATAATTGCATTTATCGCCCAACTTATTCTATTCTTTCCAATGACTAGCAGGTTGTCATAGTAACCTATTTATTGTGACAATGCTTTATCAACAATTGCATTTATTGCCTGACTTATTTTTTTCTTTCCAATGACCAGCAGGTTGTCATAGTAACCTATTTGTTGTGACAATGCTTTATCAAATAATTGCATTTATCGCCCAACTCATTTTTCCTTTCCAATGACCAGCAGGTTGTCATAGTAACCAATTTATTGTAACATTGCTTTATCAAATAATTGCATTTATCGCCCAACTTATTTTTTTCTTTCCAATGACCAGCAGGTTGTCATAGTAACCTATTTATTGTGACATTGCTTCATAAAATAATTGCATTTATCACCCGACGTATTTTTCCTTTCTAATGACCAGCAGGTTGTCAAAGTAACCTAGTTATTGTGACATTGCTTTATCAAACAATTGCATTTATTGCCCGACTTATTTTTTTCTTTCCAATGACCAGCAGGTTGTCATAGTAACCTATTTATTGTAACAATGCTTTATTAAATAATTGCATTTATCGCCCAACTCATTCTATTCTTTCCAATGACCAGCAGGTTGTCATAGTAACCTATTTATTGTAACAATGCTTTATTAAATAATTGCATTTATCGCCCAACTCATTCTATTCTTTCCAATGACCAGCAGGTTGTCATAGTAACCTATTTGTTGTGACAATGTTTTATCAAATAATTGCATTTATCGCCCAACTAATTTTTCCTTTCCAATGACCAGCAGCTTGTCATAGTAACCTATTTATTGTAACATTGCTTTATTGAAAAATTGCATTTATCGCCCAACTTGTTTTCTTTCCAATGACCAGCAGATTGTCATAGTAACCTATTTATTGTTACAATGTTTTATCAAATAATTGCATTGATCTTATTTTTCTTTTCCAATGACCAGCAGGTTGTCATGGTAACCGTATCACTATCTTATATCAGATATACTGTAGTTTTGTGTTCATGTTGAGTGTAACACGCACATCAACCATAAAAGTTTTTAACCAGTTGCAAAGTGCCCATCATCCACAATGACATCATCCTCTTGTCAATCTTCTCGATATTAGTAAATACTGTTTTTATTGTTGATATTATGGTGACAAACATTTTATGTGGACCACTAACATCAGTCCAGGCAGAGGCCAGGTTTTTCTTTTCTGTCTTCCTTTGTGCATCCTGCAGATCAAAGGTTTTCAAGACGGTGTGTATCACAAGTGCAACAACCGAAATCCAAACCAAAGTGATCTGAGCTTCACACAATCTGGTCCCTCTGGGCTGTAAGGGTGTCCTGTGACTCCTGTCCTCCCACATTCCCCTTGGCATTACATGATACACACCTTCTTGAAGAACCTCTCATTGGCCGGACCCCCACCATGCAACAATGATGAGACGATGAAGGTCGTCTGCCCTTCTTACCAATCCACTGGGATCTTTGAAGACAATGAAGGATGATCATAACTCCCCTACCTCCACCAACCAACTGAACTGAGATTGTTCCAGGCGTCAATACTTCAGATAAACCTTCACATGGAGAAAGCATTCTTCACTGGGCCTCTAGAAGGTATGTAGTAATTTCCAAAGTGACATTCTAGGAACTTTCTTCTTCATATCTGTCTTTGTGCCTGCAATTCGACCCTAGCAATTCAAGACAAGTCACAATGGCAAAATGAGACTTGTCCCTCAAGGAGGTTACAGCAAGGATCAGAACATCATGCACCTCATGCAACATTTGACTTGTTATGATGGCTTATTATGTCGAGCAGGGCAAATCCTCATTGAATTACATTCTCCTCGACGCAAACATCACGTTATATCCAGATACTGCTCCAAACTTTTATTTCTGTCTGCTCAAATAAAATTGACTTGCATCTTGGACTTGTTGAAAATGAACAAAGAGCAATCCTCATGAAATGCCCTCATAATTTTCAATGCCAATTTTCACCCAACGTTTGGAGCTATGCCAAGCTGAGAAAATATTTCTAGCTTCTTATCGCATCAATTAAGCATGCTTTCTCCATTGTTCTCATTAAGAATGCATCACTCCAAATTTAGTGGGCCTGGCATTTCGATCCTAGCAGGACCTTTCTCAAAGGCAGAGAAACGTCAGGCCCACTTAATTTTTATATTTGCATTTTGGTAATTTTAGTCAGTAAGCAGTTTGCAACATTTTGTATATCACTTTAAGGATGCATCACTTAAGAAGTCTTCAGAATGATTGTTCTTTTCTTTAACCATACGATGCAGTCCTGCTAACATCTCATTGAACGAACCCCCTACCATGCAAC
This sequence comes from Luidia sarsii, assembly GCA_949987565.1. Classification (NCBI taxonomy): domain Eukaryota; kingdom Metazoa; phylum Echinodermata; class Asteroidea; order Paxillosida; family Luidiidae; genus Luidia; species Luidia sarsii. The sequence goes on along the minus strand of OX465104.1, from coordinate 7,639,827 downwards.
AGTGATGAGAAGATAAAGGCCGTTTCCCCTGCTTACCAACCAGTTGGGACTCTAAAGGGTGTGTACTAATCATTTCATGACATTCTAGGATCTTTATTCTTCATATCTGTCTTAAGCCTTGCATTTCGATCCTAGTAAGATATGCCTCAAAGGCAAAATGAGATTTATCCTTCAAGGAAGATGCAACAAGGATCGGAACGTCATGCACCTCATGCAAAATTTGACTTGCAGTAAAATAGCAGAGTGCTTATTATGTCGAGCAGGGCCAATACTCTTTGAATTACATTCTCCTTGACGCAAACATCACATTATAGCCAGATACAGCCCCGAACTTTTATTTCAGTCCGCTCAAATAAAATTTACTTGCATGTCAGGCTTGTTGAAAATGAACAAAGGGCAATCATCATTAAATGCCCTCATAATTTTCAATGCCAATTTTCACCCAACGTTTGGAGCTTTGCCAAGCTGAGAAAATATTACTAGCTTCTTATAGCATCAAATAAGAATGCTTACTCCATCATTCTCGTTAACAAAGCATCACTTAAGAAGTCTTCAGAATGATTGTTCTTTTCTTTAACCATACAATGCAGTCCTGCTATAACATCTCATTGGACGAACCCCCTACCATGCAACAGTGATGAGAAGATGAAGGCTGTCTCCCCTGCCTACCAACCAGTTGGGACTCTAAAAGGTGTGTAGTAATGTCATGACATTCTAGGAACTTTATTATTCATATATATCTGTCTTCTAAGCCTGACATTTCGTCCAGAGCAAAGTCTCAAAGACAGAATGAGATTTATCCTTTGAGGAAGGTATAGCGAGGATCAAAATGCCATGCACAATTTAGCTTGAAGTAAAATACAAAGACAAAAAAATGTGTTAACTTGTCACTGATTAAATCCCTACACAACATTGGTCAAGGTCAAATTGTGAAAACCGCTTCATTTGTTTTAGCGAAAATGCAGCATTCAACGAAAAATAATTAAGATCTCGGTGAGAGTAAAATATTTCTTTTACTCTTTTCTCCCAAAATACAACATTTTAGGCAGAAATATTTCAGTGAGAGGTTTCTACCATAACCATCTTCAAACTGTTTTTTGATCTTACCAATGTTATGTAGGGGCTTTAATGACCCCAAAACAAATCTGAGGAATGACGAGGGCCTGACATTTTGATCCTAAGTGGGCCTTTTCTCAAAACCTTGAAGAGAGGTCCTGCTAGGATCGAAACATTTAAACTTTTAAGTTTGCATAACCCAGTCAGTGAGCAGTTTGCAACACTCTTGAATCAACTCTTTACTTTGGATCTCATTTATTGCTGATTTAAAAAGAAATGAAAATGACACAATGACCAAGATAACACGTTATGCCTAAATATAAATCCGGTGATTTTTATGATGGCAGTGGACATTGAAATTGCATTCAAGATGGAAACCAAACAAACATTTTCAAGAAACTATCTGATGAGTGAAATTAATTTCTCAAGAAAAGATGCAGGAGTTTGTCTAGAGTTGAAAGTCAGAAGCTGTAATTTCAAGCATTCTAAGATGTATGATTTTCATTTTATTCTCCTACAGCAAAGCCCCCTGGTACTGTGGAGTGTCTCCAATCGTAAGGACTTCGGCTTCTTGCTAAGCCTGGAATCTCGACCAGAAGCCCGAAGCCTTTGAGTATGCAAAGTAGATACAACCCCCAAACTTATATTTCCATCTGCTCAAATAAAATTGACTTGCATCTTGGGCTTTTTGAATATGAACAAAGGGTAATCATCATTAATTGGCCTCATAATTTTCAATGCCAAATTTAACCAGTAGAACTTTTGGATGTACGCTAAGCTGAAAACATATTACTGGCTTCTTTACATCATCAATTAAAATTCTTCAAATGATTTGTCTTTTCTATAACTAATAACTTAAACAATGCAGTCCTGCTTACCTGGAGCAAATGCTTGATCGCTCTTTGACAGAGGGTCGGAAAGGAATTTTCAGGTCTTTTTTCCTCCAAGGGGTTTTTGATCTGTTTTTCGCCTTTCCCGGGTATAGCGAGTCTTTAGCGACACAACTGGGAGACAGAGCTTAATTCCCATTTTTCCTTTAAATAGTTCACAATGGTTGTGCGCAAATGCAGAAAATAGTGTATGTGCTTTCGAGACTGTACACAGTACACTGAGCTATCTGAAGAGACCGCTTTGTACTGAGAAAAACAAAAATTATTAAAAACTGAATTCTTATTGTTGTTGTCACCTTTTCAAAGTCCCCCAATTTCCAAGAATTTCCAACAACAGTACGTTATCACATTTTTATTGGAAAAATTAAAAAAATGGCAAAGAAAACTTTGACAGGATGGGGATTTGTAGCCAAGACCTCTGGTATGCAAAACCAGAGGTGTTGGGTTTAAGTCCCAGTCCAGTCAAAGCTTTCTTAGCCATTTTTTTTTCAATTTGTTCAAAAGTTCCCAATTAGTTTTTCATTGATTTGTTTACATTTTTATTAAGCACAAAGTTTAGTGAATTGTATTAAACAAAAGAGAATGTAAGAAATATTAATGGAATAAAAACATTAATGATAATTTGAAAAGTACATCTTATAAGAATGCATCATTATGTCTGTCAGCTCATACAGCATAGCTTGACCATAGAGCTATAATAGCTCCATGGCTTGACAGTCAACATTCATCAAATACAACAGTACATTGATCTTAATTTACTGTGGTGCCGGCTGTAACACCATTTCTCAAACTGTGACTGAGTCGAGGAAGAGAGAAAGGATGTCCAATGAGATGTAAGTGCACATGAATGTTCAATGTTGTTGCATGTCAAACTTCAAGAACTCCCAAACCGGAACTGTCCCGCGACTCATTGCCAACATTGGCATGACTACTGCACAATTCAAGGGGAGCACAGTATACCCTACATATAGTCCCGCATTTGACCAGAGCACGCGCAGACCTTAGAGAGAAACGCCTGGGAATCAACGGAGAAGAGTGGGCCAGGTAGTGATGCTAGCACTGCAGTGTCTGTGTGGAGGGATCCTCACAGACAGCTCTGTGAGGATCAGTGGCTGTTTAACTAGAAACCTGGGGCTAATTTCAGAGTCACTTTTGCACCAACGTTTGCTTTAAAGCCCCTACACAACATTGGTTGAGGTCAAAGAATAACATCCATATGTTGTCTGATCCAATATATGCATGAAATAGCACACCTGTGAAAATTTCAGCTCAATCCGTGCCATGGTAAGAGTGCTAGTGCACAAAACCAGAGGTCTTAGGTTCATCCTGGTTCAGCCAAACTTTGTCATTTTCTAAAGTTGCATAAAAGTTCCCAGTCAGTTTTTCCTTTTTATTAGTGTGACTTTTTTATTTTATTTCAATTAGCGTTCTAGAGCTTTAAAGCCCCTACACAACATTGGTCAAGGTCAAAGAATAGCATGCATACGTTGACTGATCCAACATATACATGAAATAGCACACCTGTGAAAATTTCAGCTCAATCTGCCAACCGAGTCTCGAGAAAATCGTGAAAACCGCTTCATTTGTTTTGCGAAAATGCAGCATTCAACGCCGTACTGTTCTGAAAAATAGTTTAGATCTCGGTGAGACATAAATGGTTTCTTTTACTCTTTTCTCCCCAAATACAAATTTTAGGCAGAAATACTTCAGTGCGAGGTTTCTACTATAACCATCTTCAAACTGTATAAGTTTCATGTAAATCTGTGAACAATTCTATTTTTCGATCTTACCAATGTAGCTAGTGCGACAGACAATCTCAAAACTCGTTTAAGGGGAGCTCCTAGCGGCCCAGTAAGTGGGACTGCCGTACATGATGCATTCACAATTTCACATACTGAACCAGAAACTCAAAAAAAAATTGTCGGGGCTTTGCCGTTTCAATTCTAGCGCGACCTTTCTCAAAGGCAGAACTTAGAAATGACTGTCAAGCCAGATAAACATGGCAGCAACTAGTTTCACATGTCAAGAAAGACCTTCATGGTGTCCGGCTTTTGTACAATTTCGAGGCCATCTTGTTCTTAGTCACTATGCACTAGTGGGAGTGGGAGTGAATTAGTTGGTTATTGACTGTTCCAGCCTTGAGATGGCGGCCTTCCCAAGTTGTCAACCTTCCCAAATAGTCAACTAGTCGTTGCCGAGGTGTGTGTGCCAGCCAGAAGCAATTCAACCATATCTCCAGGGATCACACCCTCCCAGTTTCATTCAGATGAAAGCAACCAGTTTAAAAGTTCAGGGTTCCTTTGTTTGTTTGTGTAAATTTTGATAGCACAATAACACTTAAAACTCTGACTTGCCTTAGACACTGTACGACACCATTCTGCCTTTGAGAAGGGATCGAAGGATCCAAACTTCATACTGTCTACATTTTTACAGTGAGAATGTCTGACAAGTGAAACTCGAAATGAGGATATGCCACTACGGACGATCCTACTGCCACTGTGCACTCTTGCAAACCCGGGATCACCCTCTAGTTTTGTCAAACGTAGACACCGTCAAACCAGTACACCTCGGCCAAGGCTCTGTGTGCAACACTGGGTGGCTGTCGTGTGCACACCGCTATACAGATTTGAACCCACCACACGACACTGGCACAACAAAGTTGACAGGACCTGGAAATTGAGTCTGGCCCCCTATTATAGAAACTACGGCTGGGACGCGGTGCACACTTCATTCATACGTGGACTCTTGATCTGCGTGGGACAATTTACTGATGACGAGATGCAACAAATGGTTCTGCTCCGATGAGAGATGTTTCCTAAAAGCCGAAAAGGGAGAGGAAATGATTAAAGTTATCAAAATGTCTGATGACCTGATCCTTTGTTATTATTTCGCAGGTAAACTACATCGCAGATCCTCCGAAACTTGCAGGTAACTTGGTGAGGTAAGACAAAGCATCGTAACCAAAGTTGTTTGATTTAATTCATTGATTTAAATCATTGATTTAAATTGTTGATTTGGGTAAAAACAAATTAAGTCTAATACTAAGTCTACAATTTTGCAAGATAGCGGATGACAGGTACAGGATAATATCCAGTGTCAGTGTACATGAACTTACCATAGGTCTGCTTGTAATGCTTGTAAAGATACAACATCTCTAGACTGACAGGCCATCTGTAATACACAAGTCATTGAAATGGGAAAAATCAATTGGTCATTCAGTCATTTGGTGTGGAAGTACGTCAGTCAGAAAATAAGCCAATCAGTCACTCAATAATGTTGTCATCCTTCCACTCAGTCACTCGCTCAGTCAATCAGTCACTCGGTCTTCATTCAGTCATTCCATTACTTAATAACTCAGTCACTCAATAACTCGATAACTCTTGTCATTCAGTCACTCAATAACTCGGTAACTCAGTCATTCCATCACTCAATAACTCAGTCATTCAGTCACTCAATTTACTTGGTAACTCTTGTCATTCCGTCACTCAATAACTCAGTAACTCAGTCATACAGTCACTCAATAAAAGAGTTGTTCTGCCATTGCCATTTGGTCACTTGGTCACTCAGTCATTCATTCACTCAATAACTCAGTGACTCAGTTGCTCAATAACTCGGTTATGAGATCAATGAGTCTGTCAATAGATCATTAAGTCACTCATTCAGTTGGTCACCAACTCATTTGATCAGTCCAATCAGTAAAGTCACTCAAATGTCAGTCCAGTCAGACAGTCAATAATATCTAGATTCGTGTCCGCAAACATTATACCACTTGAGCAGCGAGTTTTACCATTGAGTCGTATACTGCTTACCATGTCAACAATCTAAAAGTCCTCTTAATCTTAACAGAAACTCACCACAACGGACTGCATCAGGAGAAACAGCTCCTCACTCAGGCACTCCAGAGCTATAAAAAGAAAAATAGGCAATTTTTATCGGAGATCGCGGGTTAACGATCTGATCCGGTCCAATTTTCTTTGCTCCCCTTTGAGATTGTTCTTGAAAAATTATCATTATTTTCCTTTCCTTTGTTTGCTTTGGGGAAAAAATGTCTTAACCACTCAGGAATCAGCCACACGACCTCCCCCTTCTTAGCCATCACCTTGAATGCCATGAGTGGCCTGCTGTGGGCCTTGTGGTTGTTAATTTTCATTAATAAACAAATAGAGCTGCTTAAATATAAAAAATCCTTAATGAAAACAAGATTGCCAAACGTATCCGAAACGATGCTTAGTGCATTTGACTTGTGTTCAAATTATTAGGTGCTTAGCATAAAGTACACTTGGACTGTCGAACTTCATCAGTCAAATCATTTCAGGTTAAAGCCCCTACACAACATTGGTAAGATAAAAAAACAGAATTGTTCACAGATTTACATGAAACTTATACAGTTTGAAGATGGTTATAGTAGAAACCTCGCACTGAAATATTTCTGCCTAAAATGTTGTATCTTGGGAGAAAAGAGTAAAGAAATCGTTTACGTCTCACCGAGTACGGTGTTGAATGCTGCATTTTCGCGAAACAAATGAAGCGGTTTTCACAATTTTCCTGAGACTCAGTTGGCAGATTGAGCTGAAATTTTCACAGGTGTGCTATTTCATGCATATGTTGGATCAGACAACGTATGGATGCAATTCTTTGACCTCGACCCATGTTGTGTAGGGGCTTTAAAGCAAACATTGGTGCTAAAGTGACTCTGAAATTAGCCCCGGGTTTCTAGTTAAACAGCCGCTGATCGTCACAGAGCTTTCTGTGAGGATCCCTCTACACAGACACTGCAGTGCTAGCGTCACTACCTGGCCCACTCTCCTCTGTTGATTCCCAGGCATATCTCTCTAACGTCTGAGCGTGCTCTGGTCGAATGCGCTGTGGGGTAGGCTGGTGCACAAAAGGAAAACACAATCCAGTAAGGTTCAGTCCAGTCAAACCCATGTACAGTGGAACGTCGCTATAACGGATGCTGATATACCGAACATTCAGCTATAACGAACATGCCCTTTGGCTCCCTATTTTTGTGTACAAAATATGTGGCCGCAACTGCTATAATGAACGACCGCTATACCGAACAATTTTCACGGATCAAGGGATATTCGTAATAGCGACGTTCCACTGTATTCCTTTTACATAGCTGCCAACCTACCTTAAAGGAAATTAGGAATACTTCTGCTGAAAATGAGGAATCACAGAGCAACCTAAATAGAAATACATGTGCATTTCCAAGCCAAAATTTGTTGTTAAGAGCTTGTAAAAAGTGATAAATTTTTAACAAAAAAAGAGAAATGTTTCCTAAAACAGATCACTTCAAACTGGCTATTAAATGAGTGCTTCTTATAATAAATGTGTCTTGTAGCATATTGCAGTTCAGTAACTGATCAGTGAATGTTTGCAATGCTAAGGACCGCTTTTCATCAGTTAAATTGCACCTTCAGAAGTTTTTATTCAGAACCCGAAACTGCTGCACCAAGGTTTACAACTCGTTGCTTGCATCTGAATGAAACAGGGAGGGCGTGATCCCTGGAGATATACGGCAGTTAATGGTTGAATGCTTCAGGCTGGTGCCCCCACCACACAAAGACTAGTTGACACCATCTAAGGACTGGATAGCTCAGATGGTGAGAGAGCTGGCACACAAAGCCAGAGGTCTTGGGTTCAAGTCCTTTTCCAACTAAAGTTTCCTCTGCCATTTTTCACTTTAAAAAACACCCAAAACACTTTTAATTTGTCTTTAAATCACACTCTCACTAATGCAAAACTACAATATAACTACACGTGTATAAGGAATATGTCTACACTTCGAACAGAATGCAATCAAAGTTTGTAATTATGTAGTCAACAATTTCTACTTGAATTTGTTTCCATTTTTTCAAACTACGCACCTGTAGCAGCATTAGAAGCAGGACTCTGGAGACTTGGCAGGTAGCCAGGACGTCTGTGAAGGCACCGATGGGCCTGGCGCCCTGCCCACTGGTTCCCCGCTCCTGCGCTAAATACTCCATCTCTGTCAGGACCCCCAGGGCACCGTCAAAGTCACCTGACGCCGCGAGTCAAAGAGTCACATGACAGAATGCCGCTCACACAATCTCTCACCACTGAGCCCGACACTGACCACACACACACACAGGATGCCATGGCTGTGTCTGTGTAATGGATTTTGAAATCTTTAGAGAGCCCGAGGTTTCAACTGAGTAGGACCATTCGCAAAGGCATTCCACCAATCTGATCCTAGCAGGACCTTTCTCAAAGACATTTGACGTTTTGATCCTAGTAGGACCCTTCTCAAAAGCATTCAGACATTTCAATCCTAGCAGGACTTTTCTCAAAGACATTTGACGTTTTGATCCTAGAAGGACATTTCTCAAAGACATTTGATGTTTTGATCCTAGTAGGACCCTTCTCAAAAGCATTCAGACATTTCAATCCTAGCAGGATTTTTCTCAAAGACATTTGACGTTTTGATCCTAGAAGGACATTTCTCAAAGGCATTTGATGTTTTGATCGTACCAGGACATTTCTCAAAGGCATTCTGACATTTTGATCCAAAGGCAATCTGCCTTTGAATGAAATATCGGGCCATCTAACTTTTGGATTTTTTGTCTATTTTGGGTCACTTAACTCAGTAAGCTGTTTGCAATATCTTTGATCTACTTTAAATTCCCTTAAATTGTCAGGGCTCGTGTTAAGATGGCCTGCACTACTTTTTACTCACCCGTTTCTATCTTGCAGGACGCAACTTGTGCCAAGGAGTGAAGACAGTCCAGAGGACTCTGGAAGTCAAAGTCAAGATTCAGTTAAACCAAGGCAGTTTGGAGATTGTATTAGGCAGTAAGTCATGGCATACTCAACAGCATAGACAACTCTATCGACATTTAAATAGCAGCACTGCATGCTGGCTTTCAATTTGGCAAAATGAAAGCCAACAAGATTATCCTGAAAACGAGCCAAAGGTGTCCCCTGCGTTTCAAGCTTTTCAATTGTTTCAAAAGTCAAAACTGATAAATTGTGTGGTTGACATTCCCAGACTGACGGTTGGAATAAATCATTCGGTGTATTGCAGAAAGCAGCTATGGAAATCTCACCGGATGTGAACCCGTAACCTCAGTTAACAGTACCAGCATTCTACCATCTGAGCTATCCAGCCCTTAGATGGTGGTCTTCCCTAATAGTCAACTAGTCTTTGCCGGGGTGGGAGCGCCAGTCAGAAGCAATTCAACCATTAACTGCCGTATATCTCCAGGGATCACACCCCTGTTTTCATTCAGATGCAAACAACCAATTGTTGCAAACCTGGATACAGCAGCTCGGGGATCACACAAAGTGGATGCAGCTTTTTACAAAAATTTGTTCCAAAAAAATTCCCAGTAATTTTTTGCCTTGTTTTGTTTGAAAAAAAAATGTATGAAAATGGAAAAGAAAATTGGACCGGAAGAGCTGATTGGCACAAAGTGGATGCAGCTTTTTCAATTTGTTCAAAAAAGGTTCCCAGTCAGTTTTTGCCTTGTTTTGTTTGAATTTATGAAAATGGCAGAGAAAATTGGACTGGAACAGCCAATTGGTGTATTTGTTTGTCAAGCAGCCAATGCTGTACCCACTACCAAGGAGTCTTCTAATGCTCACCTGATACTGTAGGTCTGCCGCTCTCTGGTAGTGTCCCATAGCTTCCCCCGGTTTCTCCAATTTCTAGAAGGGATCGGAGGTCAGGAGTCGGAGGTCAAATTTCGGTGTAGGGGGAAAAAAGGACTGGGCAACAGTTGCTGAAGAATGTTACGAGACCTGCGGTTGATTTCATGAAACGCATTGTAACTTACGATCAATCGCAAGGTGATGAGAGATGCACAGAAACCATATGACCTATGAAAAGTGACGATGGGTTATCAATCGCAAGTTGAGGTACGATGCATCGTAAGGCTTTGTGAAATGCACCCCTGAATTTCAATTCACGATACCTGGGCTCTAAATGAGTCTCCTGCTTGCCTAGTATTGTATTTGTCCAATATTCATGCACGTGCATTAATCTATGGCATTATGGGTACCGAGATACCTTAAATTTCAGCACGGCTTGAGCAGGACATTTTTTTCAAGAAATGTCAAAAATTAACCATTGAAATTAACCATCAACTGTGGTAAATGAGCCCCATTTCAACCCACAACTCTAGTTCAGATGTCTTAGCCACTTGACCCTCCAAGCTGGTCAAAGTCGTGTGGTGGATTTGAATCTGTACGGGGGATGTGTGGGTACCGCACTGCATCACAGATACGATATGATTCTGTGTGGAGGAGAATGCAATTCATTGAGGGCTTGCCCTGCTCAATGTGAACCGGATCTGCATGATCCTCGTGCGATGTCACGCTGACTTACTTTCAGGGAGTCTGCTAGCTGGAGGGACAGTGTGGCAGCTAATGCAGGCTGCTTGAGCTCTATGTAGACCTGTGTGTAAAACAGACAGGAAAGGGAAAAACCCACATGATCCAATGCACAGCTCAACTAGTCTCATGTGACAGTGTTAGTCGTTAGTGAAAATATCTATGGAAAAAGTATGGAATACATTTTCTTGAATTGAATTGGAGGCCGCCATTCGAGGGCTGGATAGCTCAAATGGTAAGAGCGCTGGTATGCAAATAAACAGAAGTCTGGGGTTCTAATCCCGTTCGAGTCAAAAAGTTTCTTTGCCATTTTGAATTTTTTGGTGCTTTTTTTCTTCAAAAAATAAAAAAAAAATTGCCTACCCTGACGGCATGGTTGTAGCAGTTGATGGCAGCCGTCAGGTTCTCTTCGAAGCTGGGGCATTTCAGGCTGTAGTTGGCCTCCTCCGCCTGCATGAAGTGCTGGGCCGCACTCACCAACGCCTCTGCCTCTGCCGGCATGTTGGATAGAGTGTGCTCACACCTGCGGATGAGGGAAAGGGAAACAAATATGCATTCGGTTGAGTCCAGAACGAATTAGAATGCATTGAAGTTATCATTGATATGTTAATGAGATAACGATCGAGGGTCAGAGTGGGAACAATGAATAGGTAGCAAGACGCGCTGCTAGCAGAGCATCGCGCCACTTCACGCTTGCTAGCAGCAAACGCAACACGTTATTTATTCAATCTGTAATGAACACAGTTATTCAGTCATAAATTAATCTGTTTGAAAGACCTACACATGTACCATAACATTGCTGAGCTAGCCTGAGAGCGGTGGTCTGCATAGGTTAGTGCATACGTTTCCACTTTTCCAAGACGTTTTTTTTTTTTTTTTATCTGGCGATCACCAAAAGCAATTGGTTCAGTTCACGGTGTGAATGTCATGTATATATACGCGTACATATTGTTATCAGTATAGTAATGAGATCTATTGAAGAAGTGAAAGAGGATTAAAGCCGATTGCTGTAGCTTGAAGCCGATTGCTGTAGCTCGCACAATCCCAAATCAATGAGTACAGCGTGGTTTCTTGGTGTATGATGAATTAAATGATAACTCTTGCTTCAGTAAGTAACCCAGTCTAGCCGACCTGAGCTTGAATGCACCGTATCTGAGCCGCCTGGGAGACCTTAGTAGCGAGTGGCAATTGACTTATACGGTAGTTAATGGTTGAATTGCTTCTGACTGGAAGGCCATCATCTAAGGGCTGGATAGCTCAGATGGAAGAGCACTGGTACGTTAATCCAGAGGTCTCAGTTTCAAGTCCCGGTCCAGTCAAAGTTTTCTCTGCCAATTTTTCAAGTTGCACGTGAATTAAAAAGCAAAAATCCAGGGTTTTAATTGAGCAGTGGCCCTGTGGCTGAATGACAGTTCCTAATTGTCTGGGGCCAGTAGATGGCCATCTTATTAGCAGGGTTTGAATCTAGCAGTGGCCCTGTGGCTGAATGACAGTTGGAATTGTCTCAGGCCTGTTTTTTTTCTACATGTATCATATTTTCTGTATTGATAGCGATGTGCTCAGTTTGCGGGCAGTGAGTAATCACAAGGGGTCAATCGATAGGCCTCTTCATGAGAACATACGACCTTTGACCTCACCTGGCCTTGGCCAAACTGCAGATGGCGGCATATGACGGGCATTCCTGATCTTCTAACGTCTTCATCAGTGAACCTGAGCGAGCCATGCAAGACATAATTGTAAAATCAGGTTCATCAATTTTGGGTCTAACATCAATCTGTATGCTTGTAATGGACATCTGAAAGCATATCGTATACCTAAAGGCTACAGTCCGATCAATCCCAGTTGAGCTCCACCTCAGCCTCATTAAATGCTATGACATGCCCCCTCTTCCTCCAGTCAACCCATAAGTTATTATCGCCCATCAGTCAAGTCCTAGATTATGGGACAGTCTACCTCCTTGTGTTAGAGAACAACTCCTTTTTAACATATCCAAGTTCCACAATAGTCTACGTAAGCACCTTCTACTACCAGGTAAAGCCATTGAATTTCCTCCATAAAAATATGTATCAATATCTGTTCACAGTAACTATCACATTCAAGTGCAATATATCCAGTTTTTTGAAATTGTCCTTAGCACTTTCAATTAGTGAACACTCTTATTTACTCGCTTTTTGTAACCTTTAATTATTGTTTTATGATTGTCGTGATTATCCTTTGGTGCCGCATGGTAACACTTGGAGAGCCACTTGATTGTGATTTAGTTCGCATTTGGTAGTCCGTCAAGGCTGTTGCCATTGCATTTGTATCGTGTTGTCATTGTTTGTTCTTGTTGATGCCTTGAGAAACAATAAGTGAAATGAAATGAAATGAAAAGAGTGGTACCAATTTCCATGTGGCCACATGAACAACAATACACAGTCCAGACTGGTGCTATGAATAATACCTTCCTGACATTTTCAGGTTACTGGCCGACTCTTGTTTATGTCACAAACTGATGACGTTAGGAGGGCCGACTTCAGGAACCAGTGGTCCCCTCCAAGATTTTTTGTGGACTCCTTAGATTATGTTGAGAAGGCGAAAGCTTGTATATCTAGTGCTCCTTACGTCTAAACCCCATTAAAAAAAAAAAATCCCCACATGAATAATGCTTGAGCTCTTCTTACTCTTCTTACAGTGAACGGACTACAAGGAATTCAATGCTTCTGAAGCAGTACGGACTCTCCGTAATCAGGATACTCTTGAGAGTAAATTCAGCAACTTGACTTTTGTGAGATGATCACTGACTTGTGGGAAGCTGTTGATGAATTAATTCATGTCCATATCGATTGCGCCAGCAAAATAATCAATTTTTCTTGTTGAGGTCAAACTGAAGCTAGCTCCTTCACGCTACAAGCAGTTGATTTCACTAAACTCATCGTAACTAAATGATCAATCGCAAGCAATGAGCGATGCACAGAAACCATGTACGGTCGTGCCTATCAATACTTATAATACAATGGGTTATCCATTGTAACTTGAGTTACGATGTGCATCGTAAGGCTTTGTGAAATCCACCCCTGGTCTTACCAAACTGGTCACTTGCTTCCGCGACATTTGGTTTCCGTAGAAACCGTCTACAAATAAACAGAGAGAAGAAAATGGTTGCATGGCATTTAGTGATTATCCTGAAGTTTATGCTTTGATTCCAAGGAGGAAATTTAAAATGATTGCATCTTTCAGGCTTTCAAACAAACTATCACATCTTCAACTTCGGTTGATTGGTTTAAATTATGCGATCATCAAAACTATAGCTGTGTCAGGTGTCTATTCTATGGAACTCTTTTCAATTAACAACAGATCATTTATTCATTATTTTCATTTATTCATTCATTAGTACATGTATTTACTATTTGCTAAGATCAAAACATCAGGTCCCCTTTCGAGATATACAGGGGGTTAGTCCCACTTACTGGGCCGCTATGACTAGTAGTAGTAGCTCCTCTGAAACGATTTGTGCGTTGATCTGTCGCACTAGTGTGACAGATCATCACACAAATCGTTTCAGAGGAGCTCCTAGTCCTAGCGGCTTAGTAAGTGGCTAGTGTGACAGATCAACACACAAATCGTTTCAGATGAGCTCCTAGTCCTAGTGTTCCAGTAAGTGGGACTAACAGGGGGTGTATATATATAGATTATAGAGCTACTGACACTGTGTCTGTTTGCAGTGGTCATGGTCATGATGATCACATCATATGATATCTCCATGTCCATGATCACAATTCACGTGGAGTAAGGGCTACAGATCTAATTCATTCACTGTGACTCTGTAGCTAAACATTGATAGCTAGTCAGCCTAGTGTACATTACAAGTACATGTACCAATATATGCAGTAGAGTACAGTAGACATTACAAGCATAGTACAACAAGCATGACCCTCCTTCTACCTCCATGGTATGAACCGTATGTCATTGTAGTTGTCAGATAGCGATTTGGTAAACACATTCACATTGAATGCACAAAATGTATTTACTTCATCAAGTTCATGGGATGATGGGATCTATTCCCCCTCCCTCCCTGTCGATGCCCCCCCCCCTCCAAAAAAAAAAACCACCCCAAAACAAACCCTTCTAAACCCAAGTTAATAACATTACATTTCAACCGTACTCACTTCTTTAATTTGCTTGAAATAGAGCGATATTTGCCGAGAAAATCCGTGTCCCTGTCCATTTTGGCTGACCCGACCGGCAGAGATGTCGACTGTAGAGGGCGCTGTTTATTTACGGCGGGCCAGATCAAAAGGCTTCCTTGTAGTTGTACAGTGCATCGTGCATGTAGTTAGTTGTAATACTTCCGGGTTCCGCAATCGAAGTTATTGACATATATTGTGATTTTACGAAGATGGTGTATATGAAAGTTCTGTGCCGTTCTGATTCGAAATTGCATCTTGGCAGGAGCCCAGGGTTGAGATCATGGGCTACATTCATGGGTAGGTTTTCCCATTTTTATTGAAAACGAATGACTCCAAAAAATATCCACTTGCACTAGTCCGCTCCGAGTAACTTGGACCCGACCGCCGCCCGAAAAGTCACCCTTTTTTTAAAGAAATTTGGAATTTCTTTTAAAAAATGGTGACTTGTCGGGTCCAAGTTACTCGGACTACCACTGCACCAACTGCAGCGTGCAGGGGTGCAGCACTTTTATTTATTTTCATTTTTTTAGGGCTACTTCTTCGTTTTTTCTTTCTTTTTTAATTTTTTTTAATTTTTATTTTTGATTATTGCTTCTCCCCCTTCTCATCTGTTTCTGTCCTACTTCTGCATTTTAGAAAGGTCCTGCAAGGATAAAAAAAATTGAAACACTTTTTGGTCTCAAAAATTAGACTTAGAATGAGAACGTAGAACTAGAACTAAGTTAGAGGGCTTGACATTTCGATCCTAGCAGGACCTTTTTTAAAGGCACAGCTTATTTCATGCTCTTTCTTAGTTGCAGTAACCGTAACCCTCAACCTCTCCAGCCTAGGCTCAGGTATCCGACCCTCTGGGAGGATGAGGGTTACGCGTTACGGTTACCGCAACTAGCTCTTTGTGATTAATTTATGAAAGAAATAAACTTGAAATATCTTTTGTTTAGACTCGGGGCCTATTTTGTAGAGCCAGTCACATAACGTTCTTACTATACTATTAATGACCCAATTGTTTCCAGGTATAATTGCTTTGGGACTTGGGCTGTTCGTCTACTCTGACGAGGGGCTCCTGTGGAAGGCCTTCTGGTTCTTCTGCACAGTCTTTGTGGCCATCTCAAGTCTGGATGACTGGGAGGTTGGTAGAACCAGAAAAGGGTTACCGCCCTCCCTACCCACCTTGATCCTTGGTACCCTGTGGATCCAGAGGGCTCCGAGGATCTGGGCACCTGCTTACGGGTCTAGGCGGTTGGTGAATGGACTTGAAGTTGAAGTGTCACTCCAACCTTTGGATTATGATGCATACAGAAATATGATACATACAAAAATGTAATACAAAAAGTAAATTTGTCAAGATCCCTGGAGATATGTATACGGCAGTTAATGGTTGAATTGCTTCCGACTGGCGCCCCCACCCTGGCAAAGACTATTATTTTGACTATTTGGGAAGGCCACTATCTAAGGGCTGGATCTAGGTCAGATGGGAAGAGTACTGGTATGCAAAACCAGAGGTCTCGGGTTCAAATCTCGGTCCAGTCAAAGATTTCTTTGCCATTTTTTTTTTTATTTGCTCAAAAGTTCCCTGTCAGTTTTCCATGGATTTGTTTGCCTTCATTCCACAGGAGTTTGTTATTGACAAGGAGGAGTGCCAGATAAGACTGGAGAGAGACCGTCTGATGGAGAGGGTGCTCATGCCGACCCAGAAGGCCAGAAGTGGTGAGGAGTTTGCCATGCTCACTCGGATGTGAAACGTTTTGCCATCGGACGATTTTCTGGGAATTAGTTTTTTTTGTCTGTTTGCTGACTGATAGGTTTTTGAGTGTTATAGTATCCCATTAGAGGAGGGTTTGCGGTGACACCATGTATAAGGTCTCTTAAAGCCCCTACACAACATTGGTAAGATTGAAAAACATAAATGTTCACAGATTTACATGAAACTTATACAGTTTGAAGATGGTTATAGTAGAAACCTCTCACTGAAATATTTCTGCCTGAAATGTTGTATTTTTGGAGAAATGAGTAAAAGAAATAGTTTACGTCTCACTGAGATTTAACTATTTTTCGGAACAGTACGGCGTTGAATGCTGCATTTTCGCGAAACAAATGAAGCGGTTTTCACGATTTTCTTGAGACACGGTTGGCAGATTGAGCTGAAATTTTCACAGGTGTGCTATTTCATGCATATGTTTGATCAGACAACATATGGATGCTATTATTTGACCTCGACCAGTGTTGTGTAGGGGCTTTAAAGAAGAGGTGTGGTTCTGAAAAGAACCTGAGTGGTCACTTGACGTTCCGGCCAGTATGCTCTGGCCGTCATTAGGAGAATGCCTTAGACTCTATAGTGGAGAAGCTTATAAGGCGTTGATCATGGAGGCGGGAAGGCGGGAAGGATAATCCTAGCCGCTTTCTGGAGTAATTTCGACCTTTACCCGATACTGTCGTTCCTAAAACATTTGGAACGGAACCTGAGGCACCCACTACCAATTGTTATCATTATTATTATTTTAATCGTTATTATTATTATCGTCATCATTCTTTGAATAATGCTGGGTGTGTGGGGGTTTTTCGGGCTCGTCTTACCGATGCAGTTGTCGCGTCCACTACTCAAGTCTGCAGTGTTGAGGTGGAGCAGGACGACATTCGGTTCTTTGGGCGCGGCTTCTACGTGGCACTTCACATGAACAACGGCATGGTGCTACCAGTGACTGAAAAATGTACCCTCGGCAATTCAAAGTAAGCAAGGACTTTTGAAGCCCCTACACACCATTGGAAAGATCGAAAAACAGAAATTCACTAGATTTACATGAAACTTATATAGTTTGAAGATGGTTATAGTAGAAACCTCGCACTGAAGTATTTTTGCCTAAAATTTTGTATTTTGGGAGAAAAGAGTAAAAGAAATCGTTTACGTCTCACCGAGATCTAAACTATTTTTCAGAACAGTACGGCGTTGAATGCTGCATTTTCGCTAAAACAAATGAAGCGGTTTCACAATTTTCTCGAGACTCGGTAGGCGGATTGAGCTGAAATTTGAAACTTGAAAGATACAAACCATGAGATTCTCAAAAATAAAGAGGGCCTAACATTGTGATCCTAGAAGGACCTTCCACACTGGCAGAATTTGAGGAAGGTCCAGCTAGGGTCGAAACTTGTTTTAGAATTACGTTTTGGTGAATTAAGTTAGCCAGCACTGCAGTTGGCAACAATTTAGCATAAGTGATTAGTCTAAATCATCATCAGTTTTGTCGTCAATCAAATTGTGAGATTTTCTAAAACAGTGCCGATTTTAATTTAGAAAGGAAATCTGCGTTATTTTTCCTTTCATTGTAAACCCTCTTTTGTTTGTTGTCAGGGATCATCAACTAATCGCCGAGTTGATCAGGGATTTTCTCAGGGACGAGCTGAGAGATAATCGTCAACTCTACGCCGGTCTTGCCGGTGAGGAAGCTGGCGAATCATCGTCATCTTCCTCCGATTCTGAGAAACCTTAAGGAGCATCTCTCTCCAGTAATTTGTCTTGTGGTCTTTCGTGTCTTCAGATATCAAGATAGTTTCAGACACCAGGGGTGTATTTCACAAAGCTATGCAATCCATTAGAAGAGCGAAGACCAGTAGCTGCCATCAGCACCTAGCGAAAACCATGCCCATAGCCATTTGCAATGAGAGAAATATGTGTGTATATATATATTTTTCTATATTAATTTGAATGTACCGGTACGCATTTTTTCAGTACTAAAATCTTTTAAAAACTATTTGTGTTCTTTTTGCTTGTTAACTTTATTCGAAACATTGATTGTAATTCCACATGTCATTTTATGAATGATTTAAAAGATGAAAACAAATTCATCCGTGTTTTGTCTCAATTTTTGCAGTTTGGGTGAATTTGTCAGAATTAGGACGTACCGAGGTAAAAAAATAGAATCTTAAAAAAAATAGAATCTTATCCAAAATCCAGCATAGACTTCGGTTCCAACTTCGTCTCTGTTATCCGAAAGCTGGCGACACCGCTTAGAGTTCTTTGTTGAAGTTGATTTTTCAAATTGGAGTATCTTCTTCAAAACCCAAGCTTAAAGCCTTCCGTTTTCATGCCTTGTATTTTGATGATTGCAAGAAATGGAGACAAAACCTGAACCTAAGCCAGGTTTTGGAAAAGACCCTAAAGGTTTGGATGATACATGTGTAAATTGTGGAAAGTTTGTGGTGACACCATGTAATCATGTAAGTCATCACTTTTGAGATGGATTAAGCTTCTGAGAAGAGCCGACAACTCTGAAAAGAATCGGGAAAGAGTTACTGACTCCTTTCAGTGCCATGCTCCTCGAAAGAGATGACTTTCGTGGTGTCATTGGCTTACTGCAAACCTTGCTGCAAACTACATTGCCCTAAGAAATAATGTAAAGGTATGACAAAACCTGAAAATCCAGGTTGTGGTTTGTTTCCGAATTTGAAGGTTTGTTGGCGTGATAGGTACAGGGTATTCCCCAAGAAACTGGGGCCAAACGCTTGATTTTAGATGCCTGTGACATAATTATTACAACGGGTAAGAGAAATGATTATGACCGAAGCCAAAGATACTATTACTAGCATCTATGCCGAAGCCTAGCCTGTAGTCGGCCTTCATTTCGTAAACGGCCAAAGTTTGATGCGTGTAAATCACCACGAGAGGGCGCTATTGATGGTTGTTGTGGTTTCCGAGGCGCGAGTTGAACATGTGTGCGGCCGGCCCCTCTGATACGATACCCGTACCGTAGTACTCGTACTATGAGTATGAGTTGGTGTAGGTGACGCAAACCATACTCTTGTTTATGAAACCGCGGAGCCAGTTGTTGCCCCAAAACACTAGCCACGGAGTCCGCAGAAATCGCCCGGAGATCATTTCCCAACGGGAAGGTCGCCACATTGGATGCTTACTGGAGACGCCTGGGATTTATTCTGGTCGATCGCTATGACGATCGCCGTGTGTTTCAGATCGGTTTCGTAAAGTTGGAAGAGAGAAGAAAAAAAATTAAAGTTGTTGGCGGATCGGAGTGCTGTTGGCGTTGGTGCGGTTGTCTACCACAGGTGGAATATACACGGCACTTACTCACGCATGAGTGCACAGCCTTTGTAAACACAAGGGCTCGCCTAATACCTCCTTGGTTAGACTAGCGTGGTATCGACGTGGATTCCCTCGATCGACAGCCGGAGCTTGGAATTTTCTCCAGAGACCCCCTCTCCCAGCACATGGGGGGATAAATCGTGGATTTCCATATCTTGTTTTACTTCGACGCCCAGTTCGTCTTCGGATCCGGCGATCTTCTGGGAGGAAATGTGCCAGGGTCTTCTTAGGAGCGCGTGCGGGGCCTGAGAGTGATCGAGTAGAGAGAGAGTCGCTCGACGATGGGGAAGGATCTGGAGCTGCTGAACGCGGTGAAGGGTGAAGATGTCACCGTGGTCCAGAGAATCGTCTCCAAAATCAAGGCAAAACAGAGTGAGCACCGGGAATTCTTGTCGAATCAATCTCTAACCATTTCGATCTGACAGTGAAATAACATCTCCTCTATTTATTTCACATCTCCTCAATTTATTCCTCGATTTTTTTTTTACCAATTTGCTAAACTGCACTGCCGGTGCGATGCTTACATAATATTAACCACAAAAGTTAGAGGGCCTGACGTTTCAATCCTAGAATGACCTTTCTCAAAAAAGGCAAAATGACGAGGACAGACACTTCCTTGTCATGTTGTCATTTTGCCTTTGAGAAAAGTCCTGCTACTGCTAGGATCGAAACGTCAGCAGTCGATTTCATCAAACCCATCGTAACTTACGATCAATCGCAAGTCAATGAGCGATGCACATAAACCATACGGCGTATCACAACTTACGATAGTTTATCCATCGTAAGTTGAGTTACGATGCATCGTAAGGCTTTGTGAAATCCACCCCTGGGGTGGATTTCACAAAGCCCTCTAACTTTTGAGATTCATGTAAATGATGTATTGCAGGTCATTCTAGTCTGTTGTCACTAGTCAGTGAGCAGTTTGCAACAGTTTTTTGTATTACAATTTTACATAATATTAACCATTTATTACCTGTACTTGCATGCAGAATAGTTCAGTATTTCCTTTTATCGCTTACAATACAAGCCTTAGTATTTTAGTATTACTCCAGGGGTCGTGCCCTCGTCCCTAGTCTACCCATGGTCTACCTTTCTTGTTCACAGACTGTTTTGAATGCCGTAGACAGTAAACATGTACCTATATGCCTTGGGGCATAGCTTGCCGAGCAGATGTTGGCACCAGGGGACCAGGCAGTTAATTTTTTCCCAATGTTACCACAGTTGTGTAAAGGAATTTTTCAGACGACGCTGACAAAACTTGCAAGGAAAATCATGCGCGAGAAATCTTACAAAAGTGCCATCATGAGGTTGGAAAAGCATTCACAATCCCTCCCCCTCAGAAATTCTCTCTCAAGCCTTGTGACTGTGAGGTTTAGCAATTGTTAGAAGTTGAAATTGCACCTGGCAAGGAAATCATCAGCCGATTAGCCTCACGTTTTCGTTCAAAAGATTCAGTGATTGCTTGAATTCAGTGATTGCGTTTTAAAAGAACTCTTTATTTGTTGCAGGAGGGACAAACAGCGACATTTTGAAGAAACTTTGAACACAAGATGTAAAATTAAAAAAAATAAAAAAACTTAAAATTAAGTGGGCCTGACGTTTCGATCCAAGCAGGACCTTTCTCAAAGGCAGAGTCCTTTGAGAAAGGTCCTGCTAGGATCAAAACGTCAGGCCCACTCAATTTTAAGATTTGCATTTTGGTAATTTTAGTCAGTAAGCAGTTTGTTTTTTTGTATATCAATTTTATTTCAGTTTCTTTTCTCACCTTTGAAAGTTGAAAATTCTAACTTTAGAACCTTAAACCTGGTCATTTTTATTCTCAACATTATTGAAATTTATTCCTCAAATAGGGAAAGAGGTTTCCAACTGTACACATAGTGTGATACTAGTGATAATGATTATTCCGAATTGTTCAAACAGCATTGGCACCGGTGATATATTGTGAATGTTCAGCAACTTCCTGTAATGTGTTAATCATTGATTTGATGTATGATTACCCGGTGTTGTATTAACCATGGAGCTCCGTGTATTAACTATTCCTCATTCCCATCCCATTTATAATGTAGATAGAAAAATTTATTATAGGGCCGTTTCGTCTAACCAAAGAAACGCGATTATTTGGATAGCGATTCAAACTCCACTTTTTTTGGTGTGTGTGGACACAGTTTGTTTATTATAAATGCGATTATTAGTGGGATTTGAATCGCGATTCGGACTCCACTAAGAGTGAGACTTTTTCAAATATTGGTATTTATTTGCGACGCAGTGTGTGGGAAGGCCTCACTGGATCGCACCGGGTTTTTTAATCCAACAACGCACGGCTCACGCCCTGATTGAAGTGCCGTGCTTATTTATATGTATGTATGTCTCCCTGCATGGGCCACCCTCAAGGACACACCCACCATTTGACCACAATTGCTAACCACAATGGGCTCGATTTTTTTTTTTACAATAAGATTAGTCCTTTTTTGCCCTGTGTGGACACAACCCCCCCAAAAAGTTTTTTGAATCGTGATTCAAAACGCGATTATTTTCGTAACTAGTGGGAACAGCCCTTATGACTGCAATGCTGGAATTTTTTTTTTTTTTTTTTTTAAAGTGATTTGACTTTTCCCCCCGATGCATTAAAATTTCATCAGCTCGGTGAAGCAATTGAAGTGAAAGTAAAACAGCTCTACTTGGTCGATTGCTCCAGTCGCAGTTTGGCATCTTGACGGCACCCTGGTTGATCGGTTCCAAGACCCGATAGTTCACTCGTGAAATCAAATGGCAGACGAGGTGGTAAAACGGGCGCTGGATAATCCTGTAACTAGACAGATGAATTCCATAGTCCATAGCATGGCAGCGGAAGTAGCCGCGCTAAAATGACGCGTGGGTGTCGTAATTGCATTGAGAATCCACCTCGCATCTTGGCAGGTTTTTGTTTTTTTGTTTTGCCGTAGTGAAATGAGGCGGGCAATCCGGGCATCATTTATCTTTCAAAGTCTCTGCAAGTCTGCGGCTGCGCCTCTGTGGTATGGTCCTTAAAAAAAAAAAAACCAACATTTGGGTTTTGTCAACAGTAGGGCCTATTAAACAGTAGCATACTGTATACTATGTACATTTGTGTAGTTGGAAAATAGTTCTGTACACGTGTGTCATTTAGGCCTACATGTACTCTAGGTAGTCTAGAACTCTAGATTGCTTTGAAGTTAATACAAAACTGTTTCAAACTGCTCACTGACTAAAATGACCTGCAATATGTACTAGGACCTGCTAGGATCGAAACGTCAGGCCCTCTAACTTGTGAGATTTATAGATTGCTTTGAGTCAACTTTCAAGTATTTAACAAATGATAGTTAGTTTCTCTCCTTATTCCTCCATGGTTAGAGACACATGTGTGGCTATAGCGGCCTAAGGTTTAATATTGGGAAACAGAATTCCATGTGTGATAGGCCTACAAATGTACTAACATTCAGTAAAGGACTACATTTTACAATAACTGTTATAGTGATATATCCATGTACAGTATGTGTTCACCTTTTCATCATTGTAAAGCTCAAAATCACTCCCAAGGACCTGCTCCAATTCCTTAGGTACAGTTGTGTGGTTGTACGCAGAACATGTACATGTACAGTGTGGCTACCCACTGCGAGCTGAGCTGGAAAGAAAACAAAAAAACTGCAGTGGACATTTCAGCCTTTCAGGTTAAAGGTCAAGATACGGCACACAATGCTATTTAAAGCTGCCTTTGCAAACAATCCATCCTCGGGGATATGGGCTTCAGCGATTTCATTGTCAGTATTTGTCGCCGATCACAATTGTGGTTTTTCCCGAAATTTCAGGGTTCTGTTCGGACTGTCCCCATTTGTTTGAATGTCAGGATTGGCCGCTTTTTTGACGGGATTTCCTAGACTGCCCCTTTAAAGCGGCCCCCAGTGTCTTGGGTTGAGCTGGAGTTTACTCCCCATCTCCCACTGTGCTTGTAATGCGCTCTATGGAATTAAGAGTATAGCGTCCAGCCAAAGTGACGTCTATGAAGCTTGCCAACTTGGGCCAAGGTGCAAGCAGTCCGCGACTTTTTTTTATTATTAAATTTTGGGTTGGGATTAGCCTTTGCGGAGTTCATCATGAAAATTGAATCATAGAATTGTTTGAGACGTACGCGCAAAGTGCATGGCTGGGTTACGGTCCTTGGAGTTGGAAGTCCCATAAGTTGAGATACATGTCATGTACCTGTATAGTACATACATGTGTACATGTACAGGATAGCTCCAGACAGCGAACCAGAGGATGTATTGGAGGAAGCCCTTTAAATGTAACATGACTCAATAAACTAATCGATGGACAGAGGTCATTTGCAGTTCATTAATGGTGAGAACAGATACTGTACATGGTTGACGAAAATCAATTCTAGTTTACAAACACACTCATGACAGGTTGAATGAAAAAACAAAACAATTGTCAAGTGATATAATTATTGAGGCCTACATGTACTTTCAGGAAAATACTAACTGTATGGTGAATGTATGCCTACACATGTACATGTACAGTACCGATTAGGCGTACATCTACCCTTTTATGCGTAATGTGATCAAACTTTCGATCGGTAGGCCTACTGTCAGTAAAAAAATTACATCAATTCTTTCATGCATTTTTTTTTCATGCATTTTCTAGAAAATAATCATACCGTAAATGAGTTTACTAAGAATAGAATTTTTTAAGAGCAAAGTGTGTATGTTGTACTGCAGCTCACGTTTGTTGATCGTCCTTCAGTTGTACAATTTCCCAGTCTCAGTCATTAACTTTAAACAAACATTGTGGTAAAGAAATTGTGTACTTGTCTTGTACACGCGTATGTATTTTGTGTGAATGGTCAGATTTTGTGTACAGTGTCCATACAGATACACGTGTACTGTACTGTGCAGCTGCAGTGTATTGCCTATGACTTGTACTAGTGTGGCTTGATTTCAACTGTAACTTCGAGAATTGTGTGAGATTCTGAATTTCTGAGGTACATACTGTACATGCACTTATCAGAGTGTGGTACTGGTAGGCCAACGTAATATTCTACACAACATGTAAAGTGTATACTATTCGTACATGTTCGTGTACATGTATGCAAGTGCACAGAACTGGTCCCTATAATTCAATACATGTGCACTTAAACAAATTCCTAGCAGGATCTTTCTCAAACTTTGAAGGGAGGATGCCTTTGAGAACGTCCTGCTTGGATCAAAACGTTGGGACCTCTAAATCATTGAGATGTGCGTTTTCTGTCATTTAACTTCAAGTCAGTAAGCAATTGGCAAATTTCTGTATCACTTCAGGTCAACAGATGTACATACACATGCACATCAAGTCATAGTGAGTGTTGAATCGGATGTAAAACTAAAAGACAAGCAGCAGCTAGAGTAGTGCACTCCAAAGGTTGCGTGTGTGTTGGTGACCGTCCAACACACACTTACACTTTGTTGTCATCCTACCCAACCATTCCATCCTACCCCCTAATGTGCAGACCTGTGACTGCCTCATGCCATTCTTGGGTCAATCTGTCACTTCTCATTTTGTGTCAGGCTGTTTTTGTGATATACCCAACATGAATGTTTGGACAGAGTGCAAGTAAGGGGTACACTATCCCCTCTCTATATCTCCCCTCTCTCTCTCTCTCTCTCTCTCTCTCTCTCTCTCTCTGTCTCCCTCCCTTTCTGTCCCTCTCTACTCTCACTCTCTGTCCCCCTGTCTCACTCTGTCTCTTTCTTATTCTGTTGTCTCCCTTTCTCTCAGTCTCCCCCTCTTTGTGTCTGTCTGTCTCTGCCGCTGCCTCTATTTCTGTCTCTGCCTCTGCCTCTGCTCCTGCCATTGTCTCTGCCTCTCTGCCTCTGTCTTGTATAGATGCCTCTGTCACTATCTCTGCCTCTGCCTCTGCCTCTGTCTAGAGATGCCTAGAGCTGTATATTCCTCTGTCGCTGCCTCTGTCTATGATCTGCCTCTGTCTCTGCCTCTGTCTCGGCCTCTATTTCTGCCTCTGCCTCTGCCTCTGTCTATTCCTCTGTCTCTGCCTCGGCCTCTGTCTCTGTCTCTGCCTCCTCTCTTTTCCAGTGATGAGAGTGGAGTTGTGGTATTTGAGAAATGGAGAGGACATTCCCTGAAGGTGATTGTTTTCCTCCTATCTTGGGTGTCATCTTCACTTGGAGTGTCAGTGATAGATGCCTAAATCTTGATAACAGCACGTATTCAATTCACGTCCATTAACACTATATTACTAGTATTTAGTATTTACACAATCCCAAATATAATGTATTCAGGGTTTGTGTACAATAGTGAATCTTGTGGTCGAATGACAGTTGTACACATGTAATGTAGCTGTCTGCCAGTTGAAGGCCATCCCCAACCAGCCCCTCTGGCCAATTGGAGGGAAAACCAAAGACAGTGTCAATGCCACTTCTTATGGTTTAGAAATCTTCCAATTCCAGACTGGAAGAACAGCAAAAAATGAGAAGAATGAGATTTGAAAGTTTTCGTGGTGAGAATAGAGCTGTCCAGTAATAGGTTTTTGATGACACCAGGTTCTGCAAAAAAACGGAGGAACTCGACTTTTCGAATAGTATTTTCTGTTCGTTTTTCAGAAGACTGCTGGATTCTAACTGGGAGTTGGACTTGAGAAGAACTTCAGGAAAACCACAGAAACAACTTCCCCTTGTCTGAATTTAGCCTCAAGGTGTTCAAGATGGGACATTTTTGCCATCTGCATAAAATCAGAATGACAAGCAGCCCACTGCAAATAGTTAAAATTCAAGTCTGGCGGCCTGGCTGGATAGTTGTATAGGTAGTTAAGGACTTAAGGTTGATCGTTACTTGATCTGTTGCATTTGAAATCCGGACATGACATGTAATTTGCACCGTAGTACAGGAAGTTGTTGAAGCTAAAGTAAAGTATGTCAGTATGTGTCATTACTCTGTGAGAATTCTTCTTTGATTTACTTGTAGTAGTACACGCGCCGTAGTAAGTACTATATGCATGTACTTTGTTTATTTCTTTTGTTATAGGACACAGGACATCCACATTTGTGTTGTTGCAAATTTAAATTCAAAACTGTTGCAAACTGCTCACTGACTAAAATAACCTGCAATACATAAACCTCAAAAGTTAGAGGGCGGTCGTTTTGATCCTAGCAGGACCTTTCTCATAGGCAAAGAGAAAGGTCCTGCTAGAATCGAAACATCAGGCCCTCTAACTTTTTAGATATATTGTTGCAAATTGGTTGAATCATAGTTTTGGCTGTTGAAAACTAATTAGTTGGCTCCATTTTTGGTATGACAGTACAGAACATTAGAAGTCTAAAACATTTACAGTGGTATTTTGAAAGTTTGGGTACGGTAGGGTAGGCTTAAATTTTGTTATTTTAAAAATATTTTTCAATGCTGCAAGGGAAGTACAATAGGACTGGATTGAGATTTTATTTTGAACCCTTCTTTTTTTTGTACAATAAATGTACAGGGTGTGTATTCTGAATATCAACCCCTATAACAAGAGCTGATAAATGCCTGCCTGTCTGAGATTTGATTTGAACGTGTGCCAGAGTATTCCTCTGTTTCCCAGAAGATATCAGACCTCCAACTTGACTACAAGTCCACTGGGATGGCCTACATGTATGGAACATCTGGAAATGTTTGTCACTTTTGTTGATAGCCAACAGCCCCTGAAAATACCTCTGAGACAGGGTCCAAATTGATATCAATGACAGAGACATCCACCTACATGTAAAAGGTTTAACTTTACATGAACGTGTAGAGAAAATTATTAGTTTTAACAAAACATGAGCAGAACGTCTACAGTACAATCTACTGTACATGTACATAGCCCTTTTTTTACAGTTACACTTGGTCAATTAAACATGGTCATGGTACAAAACATGTACATAAGTATACATGTACAGTAGGCCTAATTCAATTGTACTGTAATTTGAAGGTTGGGATAATGTCAGGGTGATGATCCTTTTGGTAATCCCCTTTGGACCCCGGGTAATACCCTGCGGGGGCCTGGGACCCTGGGTAATCCCCTGGATAGTTCCCCTGCTAATCCGGTCCCCAGCTGCACATGCACGATTTTTGTGTACAATGTACATGTTGTACCAATTGATGAGGAATCTGAAGCATGCTATCACGGGAATGCTGCATGACCTAGTATGGCCAAAAAGGTGTCAAGTTAGCCTGCTTGAAAAGGTGCGTTCCCACTAGAAAAATCATCGAAAAGTGGATCGCGATTCCAAAATTTATTTTTGTTTCTGTTCATGCCCACTTTCTGCAAAATTTGTTGACAAATAGAATCGCGATTCAAAAATTGGTTTTGCCGGCCGAAATGTGCATGCCTGAAGTATTATGACCCAGTTGGAGGCACTTTCCGGACTGCGCTCTTGGTTTGCTCGTACAATGTACATGTACGGTTCGCGCACAGCCATGTGGAGATAAACAGCTGGTCGTAGGGATGCCAGATTACACTGTATGTTTAACTGAGTGCAATGAACTGTGGGATGTAAGTTAAACTTTTTGACAGCGTTCAGTCAGCGCCTGGCAAATACTCGCGTTGTTTCCGAAAAATCGCAAAAGGAACTGCGTTTTGAATCGTGTTTGTTTGTAAGATTTCACCGCTCACATAATATGGAATTGTGATTCAAAAATCAATATAGGCCTAGCACTAGCAGATCGCAATTATTCATGCTAGTGGGAACACAACACACCTAAAGTCAGGGTATTGATCCTCTGAGTAATCCCCTGGGTAATCCCTGGATGATCACCCTGGATAGTCCTCCTGCTTATCCGGTCCTCAGCTGCATATGCCCGACCCACCAATCAGAAACATGCTATCACAGGAATGGATAGGGCATGCTCCAACTCCAATCAAGCTCCATGACCCAGTATGGGCCAATGCTACCCACTGTTATAAATTGAGAGTACTTAAAAAAAAAAGCATCTTACACTGCTTGACAACTTACTAGCAGTAGCAGTCCTCAACCGAAACATGGCTACTGTACCTTCCAGTAGACATTGTTAGCCAAAAATGAACTATTTATCTTCAATGTCAGGATTGTCTACTTGCACATTCCCATAACATGACAATGACGTAATCTTTGTGTGGCTTTGCGGTTGTGTTACCAAATGCAGAGGAATTTGCCTGGCACTTGTGGCAGGATTGTCAATAATATCGTTGGAAAATTCACCTACAGTAGGCCTACTGTACCATCATTTAAGCACTCCTCAGTAGCCCCATCTTGTTGACTTAATACTGGAGTGGTTGTGGTTGTGCAGGCAGTTTTTGTGACAAGTGGTTGGGCCAACACTAGTGAGCAGGGCTGAGACTGAAAGAGACACTGTGAGCTGAGTCAGCTGACAGCCCAAGCATCGCTGGGTTAGTGTTCAGGGTTGAGAGCGGTTGGACTGAGCCAGTTCAAGCCGTGAACTTTATTCAACGGGGCTGCGGATACAGTGCCCCATACAAAACTCTGATACTTCTTTCTCAGTGGAGCAAGGCAATGGGATTAGAATTGGGTTTAATAGGGTATGGCTGCACAGCTGGTGGTGTATGGTTTGGCGGGGCAGTTATATGCCAATCAGGTCCTGAGCTGAAAATGTTGGGTCCAGGTTTTTTTTTTTTTAGGAAGTGGAGTCGCGTCATCTGAACAAGAACAATGGAATGAACTTCTGCAGGAGTACAGTCAACGATGATGCTGTGACTTTACCCGTTGCTTCACAATGCATTGTTTGATCAACTTTTTTTTCCTCCCAGATTTATGTAAAGAATTGAACAAGAAAAGAAAACAAATTACTGTACATGTATGTACATGTGTACAATCTAATGAATATGCAAGTAGTCATTGACATTGTAGTGCTTTCTATAATAATACTATTAATAGAGGACTATGGAGATCGTTACATGTAATTGTATAGGCCTACATCAGTACATGTACATGTACATGTGCAGTACATGTACATGTACATACTGTACGTGTACAGTACATGTACTTATACATGTACATGTACATGTACTGGTAGTATGGCACAGCACAACACTAGCAATGGCCTAGTACTAACCTGGGACATAGAAAAACATAACATTTGGCCAGCTAAATTATTAAAATGGCCAATCTTGAGGAAGCTAAAGCATGCACCATCTACCTGCACATGTACTGAGAGAGTTTTGATCATGGGAAACTGATTGTTTCGGGGGCAGTTTGAATGAAGTCAGACCATTTCTTGTGAAAAACTTCCTTCATGGAACGAGTGCACTTTGACATCAATTGCACACACGTATCAGGAATTGAAACCTTTGCATAGGCCTATAAAACTGATTCACAACTCAACCACCTGCATGTTGCAGTAACAACATATTTCATTCTCACAGCAATTTTTTCTATTTTCAGTGAGAAAGTTGTCACTTGTCAGGACCCTACCCTACATTTAAAAAAAAAGAGAGAAGAAATTCTATGAATAAATTGATTTTTTTTTTTAAATTGACTATTCAAACAGTTGCACTGTGCTAAGCCTATTAATATTACTGTACTACATGCTGTACAGGTGGATTATGTGATTACGGGGTGCTAGGGGTACATGTACATGTCGCGGTTGTCGCTTACACTGTAGTGTACAGTACATGTACATGTACCCGGTACTACACTGCATTTCAATATATGTACAGCACTCGTATGTTCTGCACTGTAGTCTGTACAATGAGGTTGAACTTTGGCAGACCCAGCCAAGAATTACACTGTACTTCAAGTTCAACTGCAGTTTTATTCCACTGATATCTTCCCTGGCAATTTGTAGTACAAAAACATGTAATATGTAGTAAACTTTATTCTTAATGTTAAACAACTTTATGGCAATCACAGGTGTACATTTAAATAAAACAATGTAAAATTTAGCAAAGGAGTACACAATATTTAATGTGTAAATGTACAGAATCGTAAGGGGGTATCTGGTCTACATGTACAAGTTTTGCTTTCTTGAAATCCCCTCTAGTTGTTGATCAATTAATGTACATGTAACTCACCTAATTACCTGATTAGAATAACTGGAAAATAAACTGATACTGAACTGAACTGAACTGAACAATTACAGTTGGGTTAGTTGCACTACATGTACATGTACATGTACACATTGTTGTGTACAGATGTAAAGTACACGTATAGGTGATGAAGTACATTTGTACATGTAGGGCCTACATTGTGTACATGTATGTACATTTGTACACGTGTACATTGTACATGTACATGTACATGTTGTACAGTACATGTACATGTACAGTATACTGTACATGGTGTACACACATTTTCACAGCACTTTAAAGTCAGACAGGAACAGTTAAACAGATTCTAGGTTATTAGTGCCAAATCTTATCCCATAGGCCTACATTGTACATGTACATGTACGTACATGTACATGTACATGCACTGTCGTGTAAAATGTACTCGCAGACATTGTGAAATACTGTGTACATGTATGATGTGGCCCATCTGCAGGGGGTACAGTATGTTTGATCTTTCTATCAGATATCAGATAAACCAGGCATGATGTGAAATAACAAATGAGTAATGACAACTTTATGATTGTTATCAGATACATGTACATGTACATGTACACGTATACATGTACATGTACATGTACATGTACGGTACACTGTATTCATGTACACAGGTGTACGTGAACTAATGTATAGTCGACTCCCGTAAGTCCCGTTATAATGAACTCGGTTGTCAAGGCAACGCAGTTATAATGAGCATATTTTCGAAGTCCTGAACTACTTATTTGTGCACATTTGTAATTGTATGGGGGAAAAAAATTGTGTATAACGAGCACGCACATTACGAAACTCCAGTTATAATGAGCAAATTTGACAAACAAATTAACTCGAAGAAGATCAAAATAGACTAACAGTTGAAATTCTTTGGCAGAGGACTTACGAAGTTATGGTCAGCATCGGGGGTCAGCCACTTTCGACACACACTGACTAGGTACCGGTAATGATTCATGTGTGATGTGTACTGTACATGGCTGACATCTAGCCCACAGGAGCTGCTGTCTCTGTGAGGTGGAGATCAGATCTGACCTGCAAAAACGGCGCCTTTTCCTGTCACACAATGACACAATGCCCGCTCACTGGAGCATATCCTCAAAACACATTTAGTGTCACACTTTCTCCACAACCCCAATCACTGACCATGGCTAGTTTGCTCATCTTCAAAGCATAGACTCACACAAGCCCTTCAGGCATTTTTATGTTGAGTCTGACATTTATTTTTTGCTCATGTGGTTCCAATGTAATGCATCTGTACAGTGGTCTGAATTTGATGGTTCACTGCAAATTTGGCTACAATAGGGCTGTTTCCACTACACCAAATAAACGTGATTATTTGGATCACGATTTGATTCGCCTCCACCTTCCAAACTCCACCTTTTTTTTTATACAATAGACGCGATTATTAGTGGGATTTTAATCCCAATTCGGACTCCATTATTAGTGCCTTTTTTTTCAAATAATCGTGTTTATTTGCGACGCGGTGTGTGTGGGAACGCTCCACTGAATCGCACCGGGTTTATTAATCCCACAATGCACCGCTATGCTCTGACTGACAGGAAGTGTCGTGCTTGTTTATATGTCTCCCTGCGTGGGCCACCCTCAAGGACACACCCACCATTTGACCTGACCTGACCACAATCTGCTCGCAAATTTTGGGCGTGTGTGGATGCGACCCAAGGTTTCGGGTTCAATTCCCGGTCCAGTTAAAGTTTTCTTTGCCAATTTTTCAATTTGTTTTAAAGTTCCCAGTGAGTTAAATTTCCTTTGTTTGCTAACCGCAATCGGCTCACGGTTTTTAGTGACGCAATTTTTTTGGCCTGTGTGGACAGTGGACACAACAAAAAAGAGTTTTTGAATCGCGGTTCAAATCGCGATTATTTTTGTAGTGGGAACGGCCCTATTACATGTAGCTCACAAGAGCTACCTGAAGTGGATGAAGACTGAAGAGGATGTAAAGCAAGCAGCCCCAGGGCCTCACCCCTACATGATAATTAAATACAGAAATGCTGTACTGTACAATGTACATATAAAGCAATATTATCAGAGCTGACATACATGTATACACTGTATTTGTGCAAAAATGTTGCATAGGCCCTACTGTTACTGAGTACTGACTTAAATGATCAAAATGTAAATTCTCAAATCTTGAGAGGGGCAATTCCACGCAAAGGTGAACATGACACTGGAAATTTCAAATATATTCAAATTGCACAAATTTGGTATCAAATGAAAGCTGAAAGTCTATATTTTGAAGATGTAAGATTAAAATTTGATTTTTCGCGCATTTCCCCACCTAAACTTTGGATTGCGCAATCAACATATTTTTTTCCAAAAAAAGGGAAAATTCTTGAAGATTGTTTGTCACCTGTTCTGGGATTATAAATGCATTTCAAACTTCAAAACAATGGTAATATCAGTAATCAGGCTATAAATGAGACTACAGAAACAAGTTTTCCTGCATCATGTAAATCGTTTCACCTCAGCGATTTTGAATATTTTGCTCCTTTAAATGTCCTTCCGTTACCAAAAATTACACATTTATCAATATATTTTCCAAAATTGCAGTAAAGATTCAGAGAAAAGCTGTAAAAAAAGTGAGTTCAGGCTGGCAAATAATATTTTACCACTTTGGTGTCTATACATCATTACGTTTATTAATTAACATCAATTATGATGTGTCCTTCCGTTACCAAAGCTCCGGTAACGGAAGGACAAAATTGGTAACGGAAGGACAAAATGCTATGCATCTCATCAAATTACCATGTAAATATGTGTGTAGGTTCCTATCATCAGTTTTGTCATCGGTATAGGTCCCCCCAATGAGGAGGAAAGGGGTTGGGGAGGGGAGAAGTGGGGAGGAGGTGGGGTGACTTGTCTCCGAAGTCTCAATCATGAGCAGTGACATGGCACAATTACACGTACGGTACAGGAACTTATTGTCAAAATTTTAAAGGAAAGTCTTTTGTGAACCAATGGATTAAAATGGATTGGAATATAAGTTTGCTTGGTGTAGGGCTAAAGCTCAATGTACACTTGATAACTACACAGCTTATGCCAACTTCCATCATGCCTTTTCATTGAGATGCCTGCACTACAATCACTGCACACATCTGATGAGGAGATTTCCCTTCCGAAATGTGGGGATTTTGTTGTGAAATATATTTGTCCAAACAAAGTTGCCAGATAATTCAATTCAAGTATATTGCTCATATTTATAACACAATAACAGAGATCCATGACTAAGAGTTTTCTGTCATGCATCTTCACAAAAGTGACCAAAGGGGTGCTGTATTCAACGCAAAAGATGTAGCAGATACCGGTACATGTAAATTTGGAGTAATTTTCAATGAGCAAATTCTGAAGATTCTTCCAGCGCCAGTCATGGACAACAGGGAGAGATACCATTTTGCAGAAGTTATTCCAGAAGTGTTCTAGTTACAGTAGTAGTGTTGCCATTGACTAAAGCAAATTTGTGGAAGCACAAGCCTTTTGATTATTATTTTGTGATCTTTCAAGAAAAGTCATAGCTTCATAGTTATATTTCCGATAAATCTGTTCTTGTGCATACAGCCATTAATTAGGCCTACATGTAATTAATTTTAAGTGAACAGTACATTTTGTGTAGAACAGGTATCAGTAGGCAATTTTGACATCATGCTCATGCAGTAATGCCAGAAAAACTGTACATTACTCATTCCAGTATATTTTTTTGAAGCACTAAAACACAATTGCGTCATCTCCCATACATTGACTATGTAAATTTCGATGGTCCTTCCGTTACCGTCCTTCCGTTACCGAAACCAAATTTAGATTTGTCTTTGTTTCTAATTCACCAACTTATTTTTTTTTTAATTGGTACTGATTAGGTATTGTGGCACAGGCTATAGATTCTATTCAATACATTTTCAACATTATTGACTCTCACACTTCAGAGCGTTTAAAGGAAATACGTGTTGAGTGAAAAAGCCATGTCCATTTTGCGTCCTTCCGTTACCGACCTCATTAAATATGCATATTTTGTCAGTGTAAGATTTGACTCACATTTTTTTCAGTGAAAATGAAAGATAGCACCAATGGTCACATAACTATGGTATTTTGTTTTTGATATTAGGTAAAGTCTCTGAAATATATGTTCTCAGAAATAGAAAACTGCCTGTGAATGTCCTTCCGTTACCATGGAATTGCCCAGAGGACCTGCTGTGAACGATCCTACATGTACAGGAACATGTACATGTACATGTATACGTGTACAGTACATGTTGCAGGACCTTTCTCAATGGCAGAATGATTGAGAAAGATCCTGCTAGGATCAAAATGTAAGGCCGAACTACATTTTACAGAGAATTATTTGAGCTGCATATACAATTGACATGTATAGGGATAGGCCCGAATTGTACACTGTAAGCAATGAAGACATTTTCATTGTCTGACACATAGGCCTACCAAAAGTTTTCAGAGTAGGTACTGTACAATTGTACATGTAGGGCCTATGTAATATACAGTAGGTTGGACTTGGAGAAAAATGGCAGTGTTTAGTGTTTACCCTAATGACATCAGTGATCAGTCAACTCAATCACTCCATTAAAATTGTAACTGCTCCTACATGTGAACATCTTAACAGTCTGCCATGAATTCTTGTACCAGAGGAGCCATTATTCTGTCCAAGCTTAGAAGGGAAGGGGGAGAAGTACGTATGTGAATTTATGACTTCATTTGGTCTTGATTAAAGTGGGCTCGTCATGCTCACTCCGGAAGTTAGTAATGGCACAAGCCAAGATATTGCAGATTTTCTCTTTCTCTGTTAGCAATGATACACTGCACGTGGCTAAGTACTGTAACCATTGATATTAAACATTTACGGTAGTCGTTTCTAATTAAGATCCATCCATATTTAATCTTAATCTTGATATGACGCTTCTGCATGTGCGTAGGACGTAGGTGCACTCCGCTGAGCTGTGCCTTCGTTAGTTCGCCCGTAATTCTGCCCCGGACAAAATTTGATTTCCCCCCTCCGCCGTCGAATCCACGATGAAAATCTCGTGCGGAGTATGAAGATGCTCGCTTCCCTGGGGAGAGAGAGAGAGAGGACGAGGAGGTGGAGGAGGAGGAGGAGGAGGTGGGGGAGTTAATAACATAGGTTTATCTGCTTGGCTGACATCGGTATTGGCTGGCAGGGGTTCGGGGGGCGAGGCTTAAAGTGACTGTGCTGGCAGGCTTTTTGCTGTCTCGCCTCGGACCGTCTGGCTAGGAACGGACGGAGGGGGACGGACCAGGGGGTCTGCTGTGTTGTTAAGACTTCCATCTTGGAAGGAAATTGGTGTTCTTGGGTGGGGCGGAGTTAGAGCCTTGGAGGTGGGTGATGACACCTCGCAAATGACTGCAGTGCGCTTGGGGGCTCTTGCAATGAATTACTTCTGTCAGGATGCTCACTGCCCTGAACTGGTCTTCCCCTTAAAAAAAAAAGATAAATACATTTTTCAGTTTTCGTGACAATGCACTAATATACTGTGTGTGTATACTGTAGTGACTGTACGTACAGTGTACTTTACTGTGTGTGCACTTTACACTATACTGTACATGTACATGTGTACACGTGTACATGTACACCCATACAAGCTGTAAGCTGTGCAGTACTGGTATATCCAGCATACCATATGTATACATGTACCTGTAGATGTACATGTACACATACATGTACATGTACATACATGTACATGTACATGTACACATGTATGTACATGAAGATCTCACTGCATGCTGTACTGTACAGTACATGTACAGTATGTTAAATCAAACCTTATTACTCCATGCTCAAACCATGCCATTTGGGTGATGGAAAGTGAAACTGACAATGTACATGTATGACAGATGCGATTATGAAATTGTAAATAGTTTTGAGAAAGAAATTACTCATTCAGTACATGTATACGATTTCTACACTCTTTAGTAGTTTTTGCATTATAAACAGTAGGGGGCCTACCGGTAGTCCGGTACAAACAAAAATTAAGATGCATGTAAAATGTAAACATACACTACATGATACTGTGACTGTACATGTATCACCATGCAGATTGCAGAGGACTTTGACCCCTTTGCTTCTAAGGGTTTCTCAAGGAGGCCCATAAGCCAATATTATTTCAGTCTGTGTTGAATTGATATGGAATGTTATTCAGTGAGGGTTTGCCTCGCCCGATGTATGTACATTGTATGTACTGTAATAAGCACTGAGTGCTCAGTGCTTTGCCCGATACCTGATGAAAACATTTCAGGCAGCTCAGGCGGGATTCGAACCCGCGACTCCCGCTTTCTAGTGCAGACGTCTTAACCACTTGACCACCGAGCTGGTCAAGGTTGTGTGGCGAATTCAAATATTGTATAGCGGCGGGTACCACATTGCATGTATGTATACAGTAACATACATGTACAGTACATGTACATGTACATAATGTGTATGTACCGTACATGTACATGTACATGTACACGTACTTGATGTACATGTATGTTACATTCTCCAAGATGCAAACATCATCTTACATCTATGATGTATGGAATGACCCAAGTGGTAAAGCTTACTCTTTTTAAATTTAAGGGATGTGTCGGAGTGTATCCAGCCTTTTGGAGGATTCTTTGGAGTAGTCAATGGATTGCAGTGTACATCGATCTACAGAAAGCATGACTCAGTGGATCTCAGAGCCAGGCGTGGTTAGACCACATGCAACCACATGCACCTTAATAACCGTTCCAACTTTCCACTTCACCCTCGTCCCAGCGCAGAGTGCCTGAACATTGAACAGTGGACACCATTTCAAGTTACCATGTTCGCACGTTGCAGCAGGCAGTGGACTGGCTAGTACAGATGTTAGTGAGGACTGAGAAAGCTAATTGCTTGTAATAGGATTATGCTGAGCTATCCCTTCTGCAGATTCCATTGGATTAGGCCATCCAGTCTCCATCCTCAACCCCCCAGTATCCAACACTTAAGCCTCTTTTTATTTTGCTTTTTGCCTAAGTTATTCAATTGACGCTGGCTTGAGTTAAAGAATAGCCATTTAGTACTTGTGTGGTCCATCATGCACAGTGCATCTTCATGCATTGTGCAATGTGCATGTATCACGTACCGGTACATGTGGAGCACATAATTATGTGATCCGGCACAGCATAATGAGGAATAACCCCACTTTTGAGATTTTGAGATTTTCTGATGATGTGAAAGAGTATATCATTAGCTTTCAAATGTTATCAAAATATAATATCCTCTAATACTTAAAATTTCCGAAAATACACAAAAAAAGAAAATTTATTTGTAATCGAATTGTGAAGATACTTTAACTTCAGGCGTTGTTTTCTCAAAAAGTGTTTTGGTGGGATATTCCTCATGTCGTTGTGCCGGGTCATCTGCATGCGAAGACGTGCGTTGATTCTCAGAGTTGTGCAAACCTGCATGTACATTGTAATTTTGTAAAGCGTCCCCGAAGATGCTCGATTGCTCGGTGCAAATATTTAGTTTTAATTAGCATAATCTCTAGACAAGCGCGCGATATCCCAGTTTCCCTGCGCATCACACGAGGGCAGGCTTTGTCTAAATCCAGCCGATGCCAAGGCAAACGAGCTCATTCAGCAGAAAGTGGTGTAGAAGCAGAGTTGCCCCCCCCCCCCCCCCCGCCCTGGCACAAATGCTCCCTGCTAATAATTCTTGTAATTAATGTGCACAACTGCCTTTGGAATCTAATTCACATATGTTTAATTCAATTCCGTCACCCATGGTATTTACTCAGTTGCGGAGCACTGGAACTGACGGACTGCTATTCTTTTTAAAGCTGTTATAATGTTTGGGTTTTTTCTCTCAATTTTTTAAACTTCTTTAGATGTTGTACTACAGGTACATTTACATGTACACTCTATATTTTGACAAAAAAATTGGAGGACTTACAAATGCACATATATTAGATGGCACTAGCCATCAGCATTTATGTGAACTGGGGATCCTTGCAGCAAAACGTCTTCTTGTTGACCCTTTCCTGTGTTCTTCAATTATCTTTAATATTTTGTGTCTTTGTGTATGAAAAAGACAGGCAAAGATGTACATGTACATGGTTGTAGTTGACTGGATTTGGGAAGGCCGCCATCCAAGGGCTGGATAGCTCAGGCAGTGAGAGCACTGGTACAATGTACGGTACACTACATACATGTACATGTAAAACGTGTAAAACATGTACATGTGTAGATGTGCATAAGGGTCTAGTCCAAATTTTCTTTGCCGATTTTTCAAAATGTTGAACATTTCTCAGTCAGTTTTCAGTGACTTTGATTATTAAAAAAAAAGGGTAAAATATTACATTTATATGTAACTTTCAAAGTGCTTTTTTCAAAACAAATCTTTTCTGCTGAGTGCTGAGTGGATCTGTGCAATGTGTGCATGCCACTGAATGAATTTGTCAGTTGATTGAAAGTATTTCTTTCTGTCTTAGTTTGAAAAGGATCCTGCTAGGATCGAAACGTCAGGCCCTCCTAATTTTGTTCATTTAGTCAGTAAGCAGTGAGCAGTTTACTCCAGTTCATGGAAAAACCAAACGATAAGCATACGTACTGTGCATATATATTATTATTTCCTGTACAGGAAGCATTTCAAGGCTTGTGAGCTTTCTACACCTGTACATTACAAAAAAAAGGTTTCTTTAAGAGAACTGCCTCCTTGGATTCCATGGAATTATGGCCTGCCGTGTGTTTGCCTGCTCCAAAAATAATGTTCCCAGAAAAATTAAATACGGAGTGTATTGATTTACAAGTTTGTGTACGTACGTACGTACGTGCGTACATGTGCATGTCAGGTTGTCAGTTTTCTGTAGCTTCATCTTCCTCCATTTCACCTCCAAGCTGTTGATGACCGGCCATTTCTTATGTTAGTTATCGTGTTACTCCTAGCTCCATGTAAGTGAAACCGTGAGCCCTATCCCTACTTCTTCTCCCTCTTCAATTTAAAGTGCGGTTTGTCTGTCCCTTAGTAACCTCCGTCTTCCCAACACTTGTCCCACATTAAAGCCGCGTTTCCACTGGACTTATTTTGGTCAAAGTAACCGAGACTATGGTTACTTTTCCCATTTTAAGTCAAGTGGAAACGGCCCAGTTAACTGAGCCGAATGGTTACTTTTACCGGCCAACCTCTGCCCAGTAAAAGTGACCAGGTAAGTTTAAGCGAGCCTATTAGTCCAGTGGAAACACACCACTCGGTAAAACGTGACTCGGCATGCATGCACTGTGCACAATATAGTTTTTGCCAGCTCGGTTACTTTAGCCATCGTCTCGGTTATATTGACCGACTCAAAAGTCCAAGTGGGAACGACGGTCAAATTCGACCATTGAACATTTATCCATCGTCTCGGTTAAATTTTAGTCCAGTGGAAACGCTGCTTAAGAGTCCATGTCTCCTGAAAAATGTCAGACAGTACAGTTTTAAGTGGCAGGACCCAAAGTTGTCTTGCAAAGTTCAGTAAGTATGAACCCACATGACAATTCCTTCGTGGGTAGGTCACTGCCCTATTGCCAAGGTAGTGAGTCCTTTTTTTGTGAATCAT
Organism: Luidia sarsii; assembly: GCA_949987565.1. Classification (NCBI taxonomy): domain Eukaryota; kingdom Metazoa; phylum Echinodermata; class Asteroidea; order Paxillosida; family Luidiidae; genus Luidia; species Luidia sarsii. The sequence goes on along the minus strand of OX465104.1, from coordinate 7,599,634 downwards.
TGATCTTAGGATGTACATGTACGTCCCAACCCAAGATGGGATGGGACGCTTGCTATCCGTTTCTTGAGTAACACACCCCCATCTGGAGATGAGACAAGACATTTGGTTCATCTCATTATTAGAAAGGACTCTGAGGTTTGCACGGCAGAATGGAATCATATTGTGGAAAGTTTGCATTGACATTAATGCAGCTCAGTTTCCTAATGGCAGGCAGAGCACACACTGTCTGGAACCTACATTGTATAGAATCATAATCCTTCTCAGAAAAGATGACTCAAGGGCCATTCCCACTGTGCGAACAATCTCAATTCGATTCGCGATTCAAAACTGGTGTCCATGCACATGCACATAAAAATGGAGATCCAAATCTGGTTTTTTTTGGGAGGGACAACGATTCTTTAGTGTCAATGCAAACTTTAGACTTTGACCTTGTTTACTCTCGATCCCACAAGGGGGATTCAATCCAGCCAGGCGGATTGCAGTCTGCTTAACCGCTAAGTGTAAACGCGAGGGGGATTGTGCCTTTACCCGAATCGACTCCCCCTTCCTGAATCCCCCTTTTGGGAAGGATTGAATTCCCGCAATTCCGAGATCCAATCGCCCAATTGTCGAGTGTAAACGCAAATGGGGGAATCGGTCCCCGCAATTTGACACAGCCTCATCCGGTAAATTGACACTGGATTGTGGGAAGCCAGAAAGTCTGCAAAAATTGTTCATTGGGGAGAGATGCGTAGGATGCACTGGTCCTCACGGGGTTTCTCCTACATACATGTATGTCCAGTGATGGTTGTTACTGGCGTACCGGCACATGTACAATGTACTTTACCTTTGAAATCTTTTGTGCAGTTGATTGCATGAGTAACAACCATGACTGCTGGTAGAGAACTTTAAGCCGCGATTCAAAGTTCCGTTGTTTATTAGAATGGTAGCGAAAACATTCATCTTGGTGCAGCAAATTCAGAAACAAAGCGCAAAGCAACGACAAGCACGTGTGCATGAAGGCCTATAGTTTGAACATCGGATAGTCCATTGCATCACTGCATGCAGTACATGTACAGGTAAAGTATCACCAGTTGCTTTGTAATTGTAAGTAGGCCTACGCGAAACAATAGCCTCAAGCCCTCAAAGGCTGCTACACCTGTACATGTACATGTACGTGTACTGCGCATAAGTCAATGACCTTCTTTCCGTTGAAACGGGAGATTGGAGGGGGATTGGAATCAAGTGTAAACGCGGCACAAGTTACATTATTTGCAGTTAGTTTCCCTGGAGTTTTATTGCGACCACAGGATTCTATCCACCTTTGCAGGATCCAGTGTTAGCGCAGTGTAAGTGCTTCCACCATGCAATCCTTCTCATCTTATCCGAGCACACGCTGCTTGAAAGGTTGAGTTACCGCCTCTCCTCAAAGCCGCACTCAGACAACTTAAATGGTTTCACCATAATTTTTCAACGTAGTAGTATTTCATTGAATCAGATACAGTACAGGTCTGGTTTTAGATCGAGCAACCTTTCTGATAATACTGCACAATTTCTTATGCACCCATACACACACTGTACGTGACATGTACATGTATGGCGTACATGTCTACCAGCACAGTGCTATAAAGTACCGGTACTGTATCAAACTATAGAGGTTCATGATCAAACAGATACTTGTACCGGTACTGATATAGCGCACTTGTACAATGTGCTTGTACTGGTACTTGAACATGTTTGGCAAAAAGAGCTCTGATGAAAGCATTGTGGTGAGAGTTGCCACAGTCTAAATCTAATCCTAATCTAGAATAGAGTTTACCCAAACTCGGTGTCTCTCTTTCCCTGAACTGATTGAGTCAGGGTGGACTCCCCACCTCTGGCCTATCAACCATTATTGTTTGCCTGTTCCAAGTACAGTTTGGAGTGCTCGATCACCTCCACCAGTCTGTACAGTGTCTGACCTTCTTGTAGCCTAATTCAATATACTCACTAGAATTTTCCAACTGTGAACTTGTGAAGGGCTTGCGGGGAAAAAAAAAAGCCTTCCTTGAAATCCCACATGTACCGGTACAGTTGTATAGGTTTGTGAGAGACCAATATTTCATGTTTATACAATGTGGAAATGTCAGGGACAGTGAGTGGTTTGAATGGCAGATATTGGCAGTTGAAGCTCACTGGCATTCACAGTTTCCTATGGGTAACTCGCCGCTGCTTTTGATTGGAGATTAGTGCTCCCCGCAAACCCAATCTCAAACAAGGGAAGGGAACTGAACGGGGTTATAAAATTTGAACAATCTTGACCTTCATCGCCACCAAACATGATTTCTGCTTTAAATACAGTAAAAAATAAATTTATCAAAGTTAAAGGGTATGAGCGTAATTTTTTTCTTCTTTTCTATAGGGTTATTTTTTTAAATTATTTGTATTACCGATGGATTTACAAATAAATGAAATGATCCTTCTCCAAATTGTCAAAAGTTAGTGGGCCTGACGTCTCGAACCTAGCAGGCCCTTTGGGAAAGGTCCTGCTAGGATCGAAACGTCAGGCCCTCTCACTTTTTAAAATTTATGTATTCATTGTGCAGTATTGCAGGTCATGTTAGTCAGTGAGCAGTTTGCAACAGTTTTAGTATTAACTTCTTCAATTGTCCTGCTAGGATCGAAACGTCAGGCCCACTAAATTTTAAGATTTGCATTTTGGTAATTTTAGTCAGTAAGTAGTTTGCAACATTTTTTTTGTATATCACTTCTTCAAATTGTGTTAACACTTTAAAGACATTCGTCCACTTCTCTCTTTGATCTTTCCTCCTTTGATCCCTTCTGTAGCCTGTACTCCTAGCCCCTCTCTGTGATCTCACTCTCGCTTGCCTACCAGCTTATCTCCGATGCCCTTTTGCAGTCATCTGCATCCCAGTCTCTCTCCTTTCTGTCTAGTTGCGTCCCAGTCATTCTGCCTCGGAGAGAAATGGTCCTGCTAGCATTGAAATGTCCGGCCCTGTTGTAATTGGTTGGAAATATGTACATGTATGTCCCTGACTATTTGCACTCTTGACTTGAAATTTCTCTGACTCGAAAAATTCTCACATTTTTCACTTTCAGAAAAACAAGGCACAATCAGAAAATCCCCTCTGAACTTCCAGGATGAGGACGGGTAAGTGAACGAGGACGGAAAGATGACCGCCATTTTTGTTTCTTGTTTCTCATCCACAAAGTCTCCTTGTGGCAGAGAACCCTGATCAATGATTCAGTAAGAAGACACTCTCTGAGTACATGGGGGTCTGGATCATGGTCCAAACTCCACTCCTAATCGCAGTTATTGTGTCCGCACGCTCCCCCTTAAAAGTTACGTTTAGTTCGTGGCCCTTCTCCTATATAAACCCGGCTTTGGCTCAGGCTCCGGCTTTGTCTCTATGAGGGACTTACTTCGAGACTAAACTTGAACGGGTTAGCCTGACTTACAAAAGTTGTCGTTGGGACACAATTTTTTTTTGTTTTTGGGGGGGACTAAATTCGAGGCTAACATGATTGAGTTCAGCCTTCCAAATTCGTGGGTCTAGTCCCATTCCTATGCCCTGGGGGTGTTCCTTTACGACCCACCACCCACTGTGTTATTGTTTAGACAAGGCTTACCCATCACTCAGTCTCAGTCAAGCACATCTGATGTTGGTGGCCCCTAGTGGGTTGCGTAATCATCGGGTGTCAGCGGTATCGTATGAACATAAGGTGATTTTGGACTTTGCAGTCAGCTACTCGAACCAAGGAGGTATGCTCGAACCTCCGCTGAGAAAGACTAGTGACCACACACTTAATACAGAAGCCAGTCCCTCGTCTGAACATACTCTAGTTCTTTCGTCTGGACATTTTAAAGTACAAGGCATGAAAACGGAGAGCCTTTGGCTTCATTTTTGAATGTCATACTGCATTTTGAAAAAAGGAATCCAAAAGCTTTGACTTCAACAAAGAACTTCAACCTGTGCTTTCAGCTTTTGGATAACAGGGACGAAGCTGGAGCCGAAGCGTAAATAAGCCGGGTTTTGAAAAAAAAAGGGTCCATGAAATAGATCAAAACCGCTAGCCCAATGATCAGCATTGGAGTCTGGATTCTGCCTTTGAGAAACCATGATTTCCTTCCTCCATGGAGAAACCTACATGTACAGTAGATATGTACATGTACATTGTACATGTACATGTACCTTACATGTACATGTACCGTACATGTACACACACATGTACACACACATGTTCATTGTACATGTACGGTACATGTACATGTACCGTACATGTACATGTAGATGTACATGTACATGTACATGTACATACATGTATACATTGTACATGTACATGTACGGTACATGTACCTGTACCATGTACATGTACCTACTATACCAGGATCAAAATGTCAGGCCCTCTACTGGCTCTGCATACATATGTACAGTGTACATGTACAATTGTATGTACATATGTACATTTCTTGGAGTCCAATAATGACCAGCCGCCGATTTCACGAAACATCAAATGTTGCGTACGCAACATTTTGTTGCCTAACTATTCCCAACTTTTTGCTGTCTTTTCTAAATACCGGTAGTGCACAAAAGAGCCATTGTGGGGCAAGACTTACGCAACATTTAAACGTTGCGTAACTTACGCAACTTTTCTTGAAATAGGCTGCTGGTTGTTTTTGTCAATAGTCCAAAATGGCTCTTGCACGTTGAGTTGTTGATTGACTTAACTTCACGCGCAGAGCAGCGAGAGCGCACGTTGTGAGCAATTGCTTGAAATAATAATATTCCCGCTGTCAGGAGAGGTGAATTCCTTGCATTCCCGAAAGTTAGACACGTGGGCCGGAGATTTATTTAAAGCGCGGAGGAGATGAATTGCCCATACACTGTGCCATGTAACCACTAGTGCTATTATGTCCCATGCATGAGTTGATTCGGCATAATGTACTGTGTACTGATCCGCAGCCCACTGAATATTTTACAGGAATAACATTGTGGAACAAAGAGAAGACTCTAAAAGCAAAGATACTGGCAACCAGCCTACTGCTTTAGTGCTTTGTTGACAGGAGTGGATATATTCAAGGCTTGATTGTCACTGAGATGAAATTGAATATGTGCACATACTACACATCCACCTGTCTGGTAGGCTTTCCGTCAATGTCGGATAATTTCCTGCAAATGATTTATCAGAGAGGCATTTGCAGCATTTCAGCTGTCACTTTGCGGCCGCGACAACACCAAGATGACGAGGAAGAGCTATGCTACACACACGCGCGCATCGAAAGGCCCCGACGTGCTTAAACCGCGGTGATGCGGAGATGGGAGCCTACCAGTACCTTTGTGCACGATCTGTTTTGCTGGCACCTTTCTCTGCTGAGGAATGTCCCGAAGAGAACTAACCGCCTTTGAGAAAAAAAGGTCCTGCTCGGATCGAAACGTCAGGCCCTCTACATTTTTTTGGGGAGAGTTTCTAAAGGGTGGCACGGTGCACTTGCCCTCGTAAATTAACTGCTTACAGGAATGCACCTCCCACTGGGCAGGGATGATCTAGGGGTTGACGGGTAATTTGTGGTGGGTGAAAAATCATCCCTCCAACCCAGCTCTTGCAGAGGTTAATTGATTCAAAATGAGTCAACATTGAACATTCCAACTTGTTTTAGGCTCTCTCTCTCTCTCTTTCTCTCTCTCTCTCTCTTTCCCTCCCCCACTCTCTCCCTCCTTCCACCTCTATTTCTCCCCTTTCTTTAGGATCCCCCCTCTCTGTTTCCCCTCTTTCTCCCTCCCCCTCTTTCCCCCTCTCTCTCCCTCCCCCTCTCTCTCCCCCTCCCCTCTCTTTCCCTCCCACCTCTCTCCTCTTTCTCTACCTCTCCTATCCCTCTCTCCTCTCTCTCCCTCACTCTCCCCTCTCTACCTCCCCAGTCTCTCCCCCCTTCCTCTCTCTCCCTCTCTCCTCTCCCTCTCTCCCCTCCCCCTCTCTCTCTCTCTCTCTCTCTCCCTTTCACTCCTCTCCATCTCTCCCCTCCCTCACTCTCTCCATTTCTCCCCTCTCCCTCTCTCCCTGCCCTCTCTCTCCCTTTTTCTCCTCTCCCTCTCTCCCCTCCCCCCTCTCTCTCCCTCTCTCCCCTCCCTCTCTCCCCTCTCTCTCTCCTCCCTCTCTCTCTCCTCCCTCTCTCTCCCTCCCACCTCTCTTTCCTCCTGTTCTCTCCCTCCCCTCTCCTTCCCTCCCCTCTCTCTCCGTCCCCCTCTCCTCTCCCACCCCCTTCTCTCTCTCTCTCCATCTCTCTGTCTCTATCTTTGTCTCTGTCTATCTCTCTCTCCATCTCTCTCTTGCAGTGAGAATTAAAGTAACACAGTCTGTTCTTTTGTACATTTCTAATACTCGGTACTGAGGGATTTCAGTGATCAGAGATATTCAAATCTTATAAAATTGAGATGCCCTGGCATTAAGATGTTAACAATAACACGAGTGACATGACCTCTGTCAAAGGCAGAGACACAGTAAATGCAGGTCCTGCTAAGTTCAAAACATCAGGCCGGACGGGCCCATTGGTACTGAAATAATTTCCACTGGCCAGTATACACGTACATGTATTTTGTGCTGTATGTAATTAATATGCAGACATGGGAAATGTACATGTACACAATGTACAATATACATGTGTATTTTGTAATGTCTAATTTTAAAATGTGCATCTATAGTCTGCATAATTATGTGTACAACTACATTGTACATGTACATGTACATGTACATGTACATGTACAACAAATGTACAGTACATGTAGAGTGTACTCATTAACTGACTAAGGACCAATCGTTTTTTATCTTACACGTACATGTACAGTGTAGGTGTTTTGCCTTCGATTTGCAATCTGGATGAAAAAGTCAAATCACGTACATGTAGTATGTAACTTTTGAGATTCTGTCCACTTTATATTATTTCATTCAGCAAGCTGTTTGGAACTGGAAGATCTTTGTATTTGATCTTTGTATGCAAGAATAGATTAGCATTCCTTCAACTTCATTTTGACACGTGCCACAATTTTAATTATTATACAATGCATTGCCCAAATGCCTGTATATTGCTTACTAGCCTTTAGCCTTTCTCTGAAATCAGAATGTAGACAGGGTCTTTGGTAAAAGCACATGTCACTTTTCTTCTTGAAATCACGGAAGACCAACTACAGTACATGTACTAGTGCCACGATGGTAAAGTAAGACTACAAAAGTTGCCACATGGATAGATCAATTGGTTTATTGGTCTGCTCCGTGCCCCATATTTTACACAAGACTAGTTCCCAGGGCAGGAGCCTTGTCCGAGTTTGTCTGCGGCAGGCGTTCAGGCTCCCCCCCCCCACCCTAGCCGTCTGGATTGCCGATTCCTGGCCGGAGTTTGTTTACCCTTATAAGGGGGTGGCGGTGCAATACGATAGGGTGGCTTGGCCTGCCTGGCAATCCGAACGGGGATGGAATGGGCACGGCCAGTAATTAAGACATTGTGCAGACTCAGCCAATGCTGAAACTGCATGCGCATGCACACGCATGTGCCATCGCATCTGATGAAGTACACACACTGTACACTTACAGTAGTTGTTGCTACGTACAGTGTGTACATACTGTACATGTACATGTACAAAAGCTCATGCAGTCTCTTCCTGAGGTCAGTCTATACTATAGCCCTTTTCACACTACAGGGCGAATCCCCGGGAATACCTGGGGATTTTTTTTACCCCACCTATACATGTACATGTACATGTACATACAAATTTAGAAGGCTTGCTTATAAATGGAATGACCTGAAAACATACAAATTGTGCGCTGTAAAAAAGGAGGATTTGATCTTTCAAGTTCCAGGGTTAGCAGGACCTTGCTCAAACTATGGAGGAATAAGGAGAGATTCTCCCATGCTCAAACACATCATGACATCTTATCAGAAAGATCAGACAAGGATTGCTCATGTCAGGTCCTACCAGCTGCCATCAACCCAGATTGGCCTGCTGACCCTTTTGCAACACCATGGAAATATCTCCAGGGAAATCGAGTCCCCCTTTCTGAGCTCCCAGGAATTCCTACTCTCACCCCCACCCCCCTCCCCCTCCAGACCTGTACACAATGTAGGCTACCTTCAGCTGAGTTGACCTCAGGAGGAACCATGGTTGCCCAAGGTCATGTTCGGTCATTTCACTCTTCACAGCCCACAGTCTTCAATCTCTCTGGCACATATTGTCCAAACTGCACTGACCCATAGAGACCACTGCATGAGAAATTGATATATGTATCTCAGTACAGTACTGTACATGTACATCATGCATGCAATTTAGTATTAATATTGATGTTTCAATCCGAGGAGACGCTTTTACAGAGCCTGAACATTTTGAGAGAGGTCCTGGGAGGATCGAAACATCAGGCCATATGAATTTGTGAGATTTGCATTGTATTCATTTGTAAGTCAATAACCAGTTTGCAGGATATTTGTAGCGCTTTATGTTTCCACAACTACTACCGTGGATTATACGTGTACGTGTACATGTACCCGGTACTGTAAGCTACACAAACGTCTGCCTTCGAGAAAGATCCTGCTGGGATTGAAATGTCAAGCCCTCTAAATTTGTGAGATTTGCATAATTGTGGTTGCTTTAGTCGGTAAGCAGTGCGCTGTGTGCAACATTTTTTTTGTATGCCAGCACTGGCACATGCATAGACTGTAGGGCCATTCCCACTGTGCAAATAATCACGATTGGAATCAGGATAAAAAAAAATGTTTCTTTTCTGGAGGTCGAACAAACGAAGGAAAAACTCGCTGGGAACTTTCGAACAATTTGAAAAAATTTGCAAAGGAAACTTTGACTGGACCGGGACTTGAACCCGAAACCTCGGGTCGCATCCAGACACACGTCAAAATGGCAAATATTTGCGAGCAAATTGTGGTCAGCAGTTGTGGTTAAATGGTGGGTGTGTCCTTGGGGGTGACCCATGAAGGGAGACATACATGTAAACAAGCACAGCGCTTCTTGTCAGTCAGAGCGCGATTGGTGCATTGTGGGATTTCAAAAAATGGTGCGATTTCTTGGGAGTGTTCCCACATGCACTGCATGGCAGATCCCACTAATATAATCGCATTTATTGTGTCCACCACACATGCCAAAGAGTGGAGTTTGAATCGCGACTCAAATCGTGATGCACATTTTTTTGGGACAGTGTGAAGTGAACGGCCCTTGTGTAGCTCAAGAGTCAAGATGCTTTTTCCACAGTGCAGTATGCTATTCATATGGCATATATACACGTGTGTAGGATAGACTCACCTCATACTAGTGTACCCCCGGTACACTGTATACATGTACAGTGTTCACAATTTGAGTGTGTCGCCAATATCTGTATTACACCATTCCAATTTCCAATCTGTCAGTGATCTGACACGTATCTCTCTATCTTCTCTCCGTCCCACAGCCAAATCCCAGGCCTACATGTACATGTAGTAACCCTTGGCTGTGTTTGGGATATTTCCATGACTCACACTTGTTGCAACAAATTTTGAGGGAAAACACACGCATGTAATACAGGGGTTAACTCACCCAAGATACCGAAGAAGGTTCGATAGGATCTCATCCTAATGCACTCTCTAAGGTTCAGTCAACCTACATGTATACCATAAGTAGTGCATGTGGGGTAACCCGCTTGTACATTTGCAAGTGCTTGTACAATCATAATACATGTACATGTACATGTACCTGGGCTGGATTTCACAAAGCCTTACGATGCATCGTAACTCAACTTACGATGGGTAACCCATTATAAGATGTGATACACTGTACGGTTTCTGTGCATCGCTCATCATCTTGCGACTGATCGTAAGTTACGATGAGTTAATTGAAATCCACCGCAGGCCAGCAACCTTTTAAAAAAGATTTTTTTAAAGAAGAAGATTTTGTTGTGGCCTGGTTTTAGCAACTGAATCTTGTAGTACCGGTACTTACTTTCTGTGAGTAAAGTTTGATCCCTTACAGACTACACCTGTAAAAAGGCTGTATTGGAGTTTTTATTTGGCACCTTGAGTGCAATCAGTCAGTAAAATTCTTAACACTGGCCAGCTGGGCCAGCAATACATCATCAGGCCAGCAAAAAAAAAAAAAAAAATAGTGGCCTGGTTTGAGCAACTCACTGAAACTTACAAAAGTATCATACTATCAATTAAGAGGAAAGTTTGATTCTGGCAAACTAAAAAAATTGAGTTTTCATTGACATTGAATAAATTTGAGTGTGGGGGGGGGGATGTAGGCCCGGTGTTGATTTTTGATATCCTGATATACACTGTATGTACGTCTACATGTACATGTACTAACCCTGCCCAAACTTAAAAAGGAATAATGCATGAGTTAACATTCTATCCCAACCGACCGCTGAAGGAAAAAGTTACCGGGGGGGGGGGGGGGGGTAGTTGGAACATGGTTGGAAGGAAGCTTTGGTGTACCGTTTATCTAATCACTTGGTACACTTGGTGCATGCAATGTGTTTTCATTCTGCCTTTGAGAAATGTGCAGCTGGGATGGCACTGCCAGGCCCACTCACTATTTGACATTTTGACAAACCCAACTGGGTGTTTCTGCAAGTATTATCACTCAGCTTGAGTGGGTGTTTGCTTGGAATTGTTGCATCCACGCAGGTTGAAGTCCGACACAGCTGGACGACCGCAAATGGATCACAAATTAGCAGGCTTTTTGTGGTCATTCCATGCTGATGTGCACCCCTAGTGTCCCTACATTCTAGACATTTATCCTCCCACCTAGTACCTCTACACCCTTCAACATGTACCGGTATTTGGCTACAAAGTTGATTTCTAATCGTGCTTGTGGTCTTTCTGTTTTGTCAGAATTCTTTGTACACCCCAGTTTGTGTGATTCATACACATGTTTGTGTTTCTTTACTTCACCCTTATTGTATTAGATTTGAATTAATACTAAAAAAAATGCAAATTGCATTGCTTTCTGACTTCAAGGACCAAAATATAAATTTCAAAAATTTCAAGGATCCGATGTTTCTATCCTAACAGGACCTTTCTTCAGGGCAGATTCAGGCAGAATCATTCTTCTGCCCTTCGGGAAAAAGTCCTGCTAGGATTGAAACATCCAATATAGAACTTCTCATGTGCAATTGAAAACGCGCATTCCCATTTACAGTGTAGACGTTACACGTTAAGAAAAAACCCCAAGAAATCTATTCCATTGACGAGGCCCGGGTTTTCCCTCAATATCACCTGTCACATTCCATTATGCCTAACTGGCAGAGCAAGAGCAAAACATTTACCCGTCTCTCGGAGAGAAAATGTCACGATGTGCCTTTCACACTTTTCTGTTTCTCTCCAATTGCCTCGTTCTGATCAGTCTAGGGCTAATGGAAAAAAAAAGAGAGGGGGGGGGGAACACAACCTAGACGAATAACGGGCTTTTCCCTGTCCGCAGCCTTAAAAAATTCATAATTGAGCCTCATAAATAAAGTGCTCATTTCACACAAGATTCAACAATCAGTCGTCTGAAATTACAAGGAGCATGTTTGCCTGTGGGGGAGGAGAGGAGAGGCGAGGTGAGGCAAATAGGACCGGTTTTTTTTTTTCCATTTTTTTTTTTGCCGGCTGGCTTGAGGAGGAGAATAAGAAGCTGGCGATGGGCCTCATTGATCGCTGATAATGCTTCTGGGGTTGTCTCAGTTGAAAGGAGACCAAAGAGTGCTCCGAGCAATGGCTGCTATGGTTGTCCCCACTCCCCACTAAGCATCTCCCTGGACATATTGCTCGGAATTAAGGCGTTCAAGTTGCCCATTTCTAGAATTCCAAGACACTCTTCTTCTTTTTTCACGCCGACGTTTTTTCTGTAATTAACCCCTTTTTTCCTTAACATTTCAGTCCTATTTGATTACGATTGACCGACATACATAATATATTATACAGTTGTCCCACATCTAGTAGCGTGAAAACTTGTTTAATAAAATTGATTTTCTGCTTGTACCCCTGTGGAAAAGGGTTCTGCTAGGATTGAAACATCAGGTCCTCTCGATTCTTTTTGCTGTCCTCAACAAACTAAAGGAAACTGTGACTTGGAACTTAAAGCAATTAGAAAATGGCGTAGAAACTTTGACTGGACCAGGATTTGAGCCCAAGACCTTGGGTACCAGCGCTGGAATGTTAAGCCAGAGTCACGGTCCAGTCAAATTTTATATGCAATTTTTATTTTTTAAATTTTTACTGGTACAGTATTTATTTTCTTTATTGATCTCTATTATTATTGAAAATTTGGAGGGCCTGACGTTTGATTCTAGAAGGACCTTTCTCAAAAGAAGAATCATTTTGAGAAAGGTCCTGCTACATGTAGGATCGAAACGTCAGGCCCTCCAAATTTTTGATATTTGTATTTGGGTCGTTTTAGTCAGTAAGCAATTTGCAACATTTTTGCATAAGCCTTCCAGTATATTTACTCAAAGTTGATATTTTGGGAGCTTGTCACTCTGCCTTTGAGAAAGGTCCTGCTAGGACTGAAACATCAGGCCCACTAAATTTTGAGATTATTTTTGTTAGTACATGTAAATGTACGACGTAGTTTTTGCAAAATATGTGCATCACTTTACATGTCCTTAGCACGTAAAAATGATTGACATCAACAATTTTCAGCTTTAATATATAAAAAATCCGGCTCGCCATTCCTCTTTAATGTTCCCCTCCCCCCATTCTGTCATAGACCTTGTTTCATCCGAGTTCCCCGTGAATGGTTGTTGACATCACATTCACTGCCCGCGGTCGTTTGGATATTTTGCTCTTAATGCAACGCCGGCGCCCCGAATTGAAGCGCAAGGAAAAATCATCAACTATCGGCTGAAATGGAGTCCGCTCGATGCGTGCTCTACATACATACATACATGCATGCACTGAAATGTGCCGAAATTTGCCCTAATTTCAAGTAGGCCGTCAATCCATGCGTCTATTCACAAGCCATGGCAAACTGCAGTCATGATCGGGCTGCTACTTCACCCCCCCCCCCTCCCCTCGTACTTTTTTTTCTCGTGAAAACTGGCTGTCAAAGACCATAGGGGTGGAATGCCTTCATCTTTGCCCGTGCTTCCGATTTTGATGACATCGAGCATCAAGCCATGTTGATCAGGCCTGGCGTCGCCGTCACGGTCGATTGGAACTTGGAATTCAGTGAGCGTGCATGCGTGTCTGATGGACAAATGAAGTGTGCCTCCAGAGCTAATTGCCAGGAAAATCACAGACTGATTGTTTTAATGTTTGTCTATTTGGGGTTATGAATTTTTGAAAGGGTGAACCGGACCGTTGGAATTGCCAAGTCAAGTGGTGTGAAATTATTTAATACTTATTTCAATGGTCAAACAGCAAATCTGAAAACTTGACAGTGCCCGGTGTTTGAATCATAGCAGGACGTTTCTCAAAGAAGATTTTTCTTTTTGTTGAAAACTGCATTCAATCTAATGTACAGTACACATGTGTAGCCATACGTACCGTACATTCTACAGTCGTACAATGTACCGGTACATCATGTACACAGATGAAGCATTGATACGTTGAACATGTTCAGGTTTGTACATGTGTACATGCGGACATGCTAATTAGCCTTTGGCAGGCAAATGACGTAATGTGAAAAACCTCTATAGTAACTTAAATAAATTGGAGAGTGTATATACTGTAAATGTTACAATGTACACGTCTAAAAATCTTTGCCACCCAGCTTTTGCAACAGATGTACATGTACATGTACATGTATGTACAGTACATTGTATACGAGTGCGAGTGTATAGTACATGTACAGTATGTACAGTACATTGTAAGAATGCGGTACACAAGGATCACAACTGCACATGTACACACATGTACAATGTACAATGTACAATGTACATGTACAATGTACAATGTACAATGTACATGTACATGTACATGTACATTTACTGGTATGTCTACATGTGTACAATGTACATAGTCATGTGCTGCATGTTTTCAGCCAATAAAGCTTGTTTATACATACATGTACATGTATGTTGAACATCTTCTCCACTAAGAATTTGTGCACAGTAGCAAAGAAAACTGGTTCAAGTCCGCCTTCGACTGTCACAATATTGCTTGTTCCCTCCTCAGCCAGAAAAGAAAAATAAATTGTCTGGGAAAATTGTCTGAGAGTGGCCGACATCAGTCACTAAGGAGTGGTTGTTATTGTTGCAGATTTTCTGGGGGAGCTGCAAGGGGGAAACATGCAATGCAAACAAGCCCCATTGGGATACCTGTTGAGTTGTTCACCCCGGTGTCATTGTCATTCTGCCTGCCAGGAACCATGCCCAGGGGGGTAGGGCGCAGACCGAGCCTGACTGAGCCTGCCTTCCAAAGTTCAAGACCTTCCCATTGTCTGTTTTTACGGCAAGACACCAGGTCGGCCCCGATAATATAGAGTTTACTTTGATACCACACGCAGTGCTCATGAGTAAACTGATTTTTTTTTAAAGGAGGGAATGCGTCGCATTCCTGTGATGTCAATTGATGATGACCCTTTCTGGGAAAATCATGTCATCGTAAACGTAAATGCATTACGAAATTTGTTATAACAAAATGTATGCCCTCAAGCATAGGCCTACTCAAGCTTAACTCGGTTGAGGAGTTCACAAATCTTGATGTCAAAAGCTCTGTTCATGCTGGACTCCCCCCCCCCCCCCCTGTAAAACTTACCGAGACACTTCCCAGTTTCTTTACACATTGTTTTAGAACTTGTTATATTTCCCACTATTTTTTTTTGTCCGGTGCAAATGCGGCTTGAAGTCTGGTCTCCTTTCCAAATCCTGCAATATTTGTAAGGGTATAAAAGATGTCAGAGATTCAGAATGTTTTGCCTCCGAGTAGGACCTCTCTCAAAAAAGGTTTAATTAGCATTGAAACGTCGGGCCCTGTTGAGATTTGCATTTTTGGCGAGCTGTGAAGCAGTGCGAGCGGAGCCTATGTAATACCGATCTCCGTCGGTCGGTCTATCCAGCTGGTCGTCTGCATTCAGATGTTACATTTTTTTTTTAATTCAGATGAAATCTTTTTTCCCCCTTTTTAAAAATAAATTTCATTTCTACAGCTTCAAATAACAGTATATTTTCATAACATTGATCTATTACTGTAAATCGGGAAACTATAAAATTGTTTTTGTACAGTATACATATTCCAGTCTGTACACTGTGACATCTACATTGTACATTCAAATCATGCGTGGCAGACACATGTACATTTTGATGACAACTTACTGGTACATGTACCATCCATTCTCATTTTAAAGTACAGTGTGTACATATTGGAAACTCTGCCTTTGAGAAAGGTCCTGCTAGGATCGAAACGTCAGGCCCACTAAATTTTGAGATTTGCCTTTTGGTAATTTTAGTCAGTAAGCAGTTTGCAACATTTTTGTACATGTATATATCACATTGGAAACTATTGCACCACCACACTGTCATCCCATTAAAACATGTTCATTTACTCGGGGATACTATGGAGTGGACTGAAGTTGGATGGCATTGATGGGTAGGGATGGGTGGGGTTATGTTTGGGATGATACGGTGTTAGCATGGAGCTTTTATGGCTCCATGGTGTTAGGGTGATGGAATAATGGGTTGTGATGTCGTTGGGAGCCATGACAGAATAGTCATTGAAACCAGTTAGCACTTTCTGAAATTACCTTTGGTATGAAATTTGATTTGATTTTTTTTGGCCGCCTCACAAATAATCTCAATTGGCTACATGTAGGTCATGTGTGTGCCCCTCTTCTCCTACGCAGTCAGTGAGTGCGTAAGTAAGGTTGTCCACGAATTGAAACTTACCAGATGTTCATGTTCACTGTACCCTTTTTTTTTGCCCAGCTTAGGAGTGGACTGAAGTTGGATGGCATTGATGGGTAGGGATGGGTAGGGATGCATGGGGTTATGTTTGGGATGATACGGTGTTAGCATGGAGCTTTTATGGCTCCATGGTGTTAGGGTGATGGAATAATGGGTTGTGAGGTCATTGGGAGCAATGTCAATTAGTCATTGAAGCCAGTTAGCACTTTCTGTAATTACCTTTGGTATATATACACTGTATATATATTTTTTTGGCAACCTCACAATCTCGATTGGCTACATGTAGGTCATGTGTGTGCCCCTCTTCTCTCCTACCCTGTCAGTGAGTGCGTAAGGTTGTCCACGAATTGAAACTTACCAGATGTACATGTTGTACACTGTACCCTCTTTTTTTTCGCCTAGTTTCCCCCCCCCCCCACCCCTCCTGACCAGATGAAATTTGATTGTGATTTATGAGCGACCGATAGAGACAAGCAAGCCTCAAGGAGAGTATAATTACTGGCAGGAAAAATTGGGGGAAAGAGGAATTCGTCACGACTCTTCGTTTCTAAAGGGGCTGACTCTGGCGTTCCGGGGGCTTGAAGGCGGCGATTTTCCACCTCGAGGCAGAATAACAGAACGTGGAGGAGCATTTTGATTCTCCTTTTCTTCGGAACAATTGCAGCGCAGGCCCAGGAACAATGTACCGGTAGTACGGCAGCCGCCGCGTGAGCTTAGATTTGACACATTGAAATCCAAGGGCTTCCATCCTCGACACCGTTTGGTATTTGGCTTCCTCCAGTCTGCCAGATTTGCGGATGGCTTCCGAGCGATTTTTTTTTTTTCAACCCCTCTTTTCAGCTCTGTCATCTTTCATTGAATCGCCATAGAAACACAGCCCCCTCAATATGTCTTGGTGCCTGTGCCACTGTGCTCTATTCCATGAGTGCACAATATCAGATGTATTTTCACCAAACATTTACCAATCAATCTTTATTAGGTATGTATCACCCAGTAATCAGTATTTTTTCTTGTTTAATTCCATTGTCTTCTTAGTTTCCTGTATTAACAGCTACAGTGTACTACATGTACAGTGTAACTGTTAATACTGTATTTTACATACTGTACATTATTGAGCTTAGTTTTAGAGCTCTTCTTAGTTTTCTATATTAACAGTTACACTACAGTGCTGGTGGCCTACTTACTGTATTTTACGTACTGTACAATGTTGAGCTAATTTACATGTGCAGAAATATCACATAAATTTTCTTTGTAGTTTCCTGTTTTAAGCAGTTGGCACCATTTTCTGTTCATAAGTACAGTACATTATAACACCATGCAGATGCACCTGATCTCTCCCGAGTCGACAAGATCCAGACAACCTTTTCATTACTCCACATTCATTACTTTAATCTCTGGCCATAATGAGGTTGGTTCCTTGCCCATCCCTGCCAGCCAGCCAGCCGGGGCCGGAGCCCAGAGATTTGTACCCATCTGCCAGTACGTCCAACTCATTACAGCCCAGCAGTGTTGTTGAGGTCCCCGATAATGACCCCGGTTACAAATCTCTGACCCTGGTGGTGGGCTCTCAGGGGCACTCTGTGTAAATCAATCACCTTTCACTATGCAGTAGGATGGGACAGTATGAGTACCAGTAGGAGGTGTGCGTAATAATACTTGCACTATCGTGTACACACCAAACTCCCAAGGATATCATCAGTATTAGAACTGCAGAGGAGGGCCCATGGGTTTTCAATGGCCGGAGGTGGTAGCTGATCATTATTTTGATGAATAAGCGAGTTTGGTTGAATCACGGGTCTTCTCCTCTGATAGTTCGCAGATTAGACATGGGACGTGCAGAAAGCACCATTAATGTTATCAGTATGCACTGCAGAACCTTGGACAGGGCTGTAAAGCATTGGTTTGCCCAAGATTAATTTCTCTTTTTTTTCTCTTTTTTTCCTGGGATTCTTTTGACCGCTGAGGTGACAACTTTTGGAGACAAATTGTCTGGGATGGCCCATGAAAGCTGTGGGGTCGACCACCTCACAGTTTTAATATGCAGGGGAAATCCTGCACTTGTGGGGATTCCGTCCTACTCCAGCCCACACACACCCCAAAATACTGCACCGATCAGACATCATTGCGTCCCAATTCATTGACATGATTAATAATTAATATCACTCCTCTTTATTCACAATTTTTACATCCATTCATGGGTGAATTTACCTTTTAAATTTTTTTTCACCCAGTATTTGATTTCACCAAACCGATTTCATGTCATTCATTTCATTAATTATTTTGCTGGGAGGAACATAGTCTAGAACATATGTACAATAGTATACCGGTTGAAAAACACCCCAGAAAAACAGAAATAATGATAACAGAAATTAACAGCATCCCCCAAATGCGAACCAAATCACAAAGAAATGTCTTTCAAAAATGCTGATAACAATCACAAGTCAATGAGCTTTGCATGAAAACTATACACTGTCTTGTAATTTTACAATGCATTAATTATTGTAACCGTGAGCTGAGTAACGATGGCTCTTAAGGCTCTGTGAAATCCACCCCAGTTTTCTTTTGCAAAATGATCACCGGTGAGTGTACATTGCGCGTAATTGCGGAATACCTGCCGCAGAGAACAATACAAATGAATTTGATGGACAACAAGAGTGACAACAAATCCCATCAAAGGACCCCTCTGTCAATGGAGAGCTGAACGGATCCAACGGCGCCCGATTGTTCCCGGTGTTGGTTATATGGATGTGCCCAGTGAATGGACTGAATTAGAACACCTGGACTGGCCAGTCATCTGTGTTTACCCACCTCCGCGGCCTAATGCTATTGTTGGCAGTTGATGAGCCCAGCGTGTAGCGGCGGCATGTGTCCCTGGATGCCCCTGCGTAGGGACACACTCTCTAATCAATGCCCTTGTGAAGGGGCTTCGGGTAGGCGGCGGGGGCGGGGGCGGCGGCAGGGGGGGGGGGATTGAGAAGGAAACTGTCCTCTCCTATTTGCTCATCCCAATCATGTGATGGTGATGCACCATCAGGTGCAGGTATTGTGCGTGAGAGAAAGCTTACCGTATCTAGGCAACGTCGTTATCATCTTCTGAATAGTTTTAACATGCGGGGATGTAATGGACTGGTGTACATGCCTCCTTGTCTGTCCTTCATATTAGAGGATTATTTTTTCCCCCTCCAATTTGACAATTGAGGAATCTAAGCACCGTTTGATCTTCTGTCCTGTACTGAGTCTTAGAAATTTAATTGAAATTTATAATACAAATTGAAATTCATGTAATACAAAAAGAGGGTCTGATATTTTGATCCTACATGTACAGTAGCAGGACCTTCTGCATGGATTAAATGTCAGGCTCTTTCCTTTTATGAGATTTGCACTTTGGTAATTCTACTGTAGTTAGTAAGCAGTTTACAACATTTTTGTATATTACTCTCATACAAAAAAAAGTTAATTCCTAACTGTTGCAAACTGCTCACTGACTCAAATGACATGCATGGCATAAATCTCAAAAGTCAGAGGGCCTGACGATCATTGAGCAGGACCTTTCTTAAAGGCAAAGAGAGAGAGAGAGAGAGAGAGATGAAATTTATACTCGCTTTATTCTCGATATTTATACTCAAAGTGATATACAAAAATGTTGAAAACTGCTTACTGACTAAAATTACCAAAATGCACTCTGCCTTTGAGAAAGGTCCTGCTAGGATCGAAACGTCAGGCCCACAAAATTTTAAGATATTTATGCTCGCTAGGGTTTGTACATGTACATGTAGAGACCTGAAGTGGTACAGATACATGCATGTTGCCAACTGCTCACTGACTTGAATGACAGAAATTGCAAATCTCAACGATTTAGAGATCCCAGCGTTCCGATCCAAACAGGACCTTACTCAGGCAGACAAGGTCCTGCTACGATCAAATCGTCAAGTCCTACACCTTTTTGGGGGGGAGATCCAGAAGACTTGGTCAGTGTGGGTTGAGAAAAGTGATTCTGAACGGGATTGGGTAAAGCAACACGGAAAAGAACGCACAGCAGGTTAATGACAATCAGCCAAAATGGCTACACAAATATTCCTACACTCGTCTCAATCATTTGTCATTATGTGGGCTGTTGATGTACAAACCACAGACATATATTTTACTTTTTCCTCATGGATATGGGTACCGTAATTCCATAAATCAGAGTTCCAAGTTCCACCTTGTGACATTTTGGTGTACCCATCATGAAACCATTGAGCTTTCAGGCATGTAATATTTAATATTATAACAACGTAATGAACCACTTTGTAGATTGAACAGTACATGTATGTTATACATGAAGAGTAAAGCTGGTGTGGAAGGGAATGGAAGTGCAAGGAGTAGGGTAGGGATTAGTGAGAAGAGGGGGAAAGATCAACGAGAGAAGTATGGAGGAGTGAACACAAAAGAAGGATTATCAGAAAGTAGCATGGTGTTAGTCATTACCCTCCTGGATGTTGAGACCATTATGGTTGAATCTGTTTTGTCCTTGTCACTCTGCCTTTGAGAAAGGTCCTGCTAGGATCGAAACGTCAGGCCCACTAAATTTTGAGATTTGCATTTTGGTAGTTTTAGTCAGTCAGCGGTTTGCAACTTGTTTGTATACCGGTATGACTTTTTGTTTCATTAAGTTGTTACAGTATTACATGCAGGAAAGCTGAATGGTTTTATATGTAAGTGATGGGACACCACAATGTCACAAGTTGGTCCCTGATTTATGGAATACCCTACCCGTATAAAGATATTTCTTGGAGGGGGTTGGCCAGATGATCAGCATTTATTAGGGCTATTAGGGCTACGAAAATAATCGCGATTTAAATCGCAATTCAAAAACCCACTAATAATCGCGTTTATTGCGTCCCCACACGCAAAAAAAGTGGAGTTTTAATCGCGATTCCAATCGCGATCCAAATAATCACGTTTATTTGGTGTAGTGGGAACAGCCCTATTGAGGTTACCGTATTTTTACATCAGCTACTGTACTTGAGCTCTGGTGGAGAGACCAGTTTGACGGCTCAGTGACCTATGATGCCTCTGCCAGTCCCTTCTATGCGATTGTCAGCTGAAATCTGATAAGAATCCATTGGCCTTTCATTGGAACCCTGGTCCCCTCCTGGAGTCCTGGTGACATGTACTCGGCTCTAGCTAGCGGCTCGGTTACCCATAAACCCTACACGGTGGCATATGCCCGGGCCTTTTCACTTTCAGATACAGAAAATGCATTTTGAACTCGGGAGTCGTCGTCAAGGGTTCCCTCGTCCAAATGCTAAGACGACATCAGTTGACTCGTGTGCAGTGAGGCAAGGAACGATGCTTGCTATCAGATTTGACCTAATAGTTTTTTTTCGGGGGGAACAAATTGATTTATAGAGTGCTTTTGGCTGCAAATGCAATTTGATTAAAGCTGGGACTGGTAAGCTGCGCCGGGGTGCACAGCACAACATTGCCAGTGTGCGTGTACCGGTGTACATACGTGGCTCAACTCAAACCAGAGCTGTCAGTGAAATCACGGAATGACATTTTCTGTGGTGAACGTGCCCGTGGATATGGTTCTCATGACCAAGGGTTTGACCAATCCAAGACCCATTCTGGCATTTCATTTCAGTCATTATGTCACCAGAAAGAACACAAAATATGTGTGGATATACAGTACATGTACCCATGTGTATTAAAACAATACAGCATTGAATCCAATTAATGAAAACAAATAGACAAAATTAACAGCACCCCTGCCACAATAAAAAATGATAAAGAATACAAAATGCATAGTAAAAGATAAGACCCAGTTTATAATTATGATATTTATATACACCACTGTACAGTATAGTGGAACGTTGCTATAACGAACGCTGATATACCGAATATTCGGTTATAACGAACATGCCCTTTGGCTCCCAAATTTTGTGTACAAAATATGTGGCCGCAACTGCTATAATGAACGACCGCTAGACTGAAAATTTTTCATGGATCCCGGGATGTTTGTTATAGCGACATTCCACTGTACAGTAGTTTGCAATATAATATTAATCAGTGACAACCTTGTCATACTGTAGTTCAAATTCACTTGACGTTTAAGAATTTTTGGGAGGATGAATTTGAAATGAAAGAGGAAGAGTAAAACACGAAGACTTAACGCTCATTGGCAAACCCTCCCACAACAACCTCAGGAATCGGTACAAGAGGGGACGGCATCGCGTAAGGCATACGCTCTTGAGTACTGGTTGTGAAATTTGATAGCATGCAAATCAGAGCTGAGGACTGCTCAGTAAAGATACCGTGTATTGTAGAATGTTGCGGGACTGCCGCATATAACCAGTTATCCCTTTCGTACTGAGAGCCTCCTTAAATTTTTTTAATTTTTAATACCGTCATTAAAAATGATAGTATGCAAAGATGTTCTGACTGACTGAAATGACCAAAAGGCAGATATATAAAAAATAAGGAGGCCCTGACATTTTGATCTTAGCAGGAACTTTCTCTGGTTTTCTTCTGCCTTTCTGAGAAAAGGTCCTGCTACGATGGAGACGTTAGGCCCTCCTAATTTTTGATATCATTAAAAATTAAAATGCAATTTTCCGTGGGTGGGTTTGGGTCTGAAGGCCGCGCGAGTGTAAAATTTGAGGTTAATCCCTGGCAGTTCATATGAAAGAGAGATTAAACTCCAGGCAGCCACCTAGTGGTATTATTGTCTAATGCTTGAGTGGGTGGGAGTCTGAGCAGAAGTGTAGGGTGAACCGATCGGCTTGGAGTGAAATCAGCTGCAAACAGATTGATACAGCGTAACAGCACCGTCACCATATTGAATTTGCACTGGCGGATGAAAATGCACTCGGGGTAGTGCGTTTGGTTGGAGCATTGTAAGCAGAGGTTTACAGTGTTTGTACCGGGTACCTTCAGCCTGGTGTCCAAATGACAGTTGGAAGAATTGTCTTAGGCCAGTTGAAGACCATCCCCAACTGATCTGGCTAGCCAGGTGAAGGTTATCCTCGACTAGCCTGGCTGGCCAGTTGAAGGCCATCCTCAACTATCCTGATCGGCCAGTTGAAGGCCACCCTGAACTGGCCTGGCTCGCCAGGTGAAGGCCATCCTCAACTGGCCTGGCTAGCCAGTTGAGGACCATCCCCAACTGGCCTGGCTGGCCATTTGAAGACCATCCCCAACTGGCCTGGCTGGCCATTTGAAGGCCATCCTCAACTGCCTGGCTGGCCAGTTGAAGACCATCCCCAACTGGCCTGGCTGGCCAGTTGAAGACCATCCCCAACTGGCCTGGCTGGCCAGTTGAAGACCATCCCCAACTGGCCTGGCTGGCCATACTTCCAATCATGGTTTTTGACTGTGAGTGTTCAAAGAAACATTCTAGACCATGAAGAACAACACTGAGAAGAACATACGGTACAAGTAAGCAAAATCACAACCATTCTCTCTATCCCAATCTGGCCTCAGTTCCATCAAAATGCTGGGATTTTTGCCATGTTTCTGTAATGAGGCACAGCTCTGCAATTCCATTGAGAAATGTAGGTCAGTTGAAAAAAATTGGCCGGCCAGTTTGAATTGAAGTCTGGTGGACTGGTGGCCAGTGGCTGGTCAGTTGACGAAGTAGTCAAGGTGGACCCCCGATTGATTGTAGGCTTATACACTGTAGTGGGGAAGGAAAGACAAAGACAAAGACAGTCCATTCAGCTTGGGCTTCGCTCCTTAACTCTCTCTATCATTCTGCCTGTCATGGATAATACATTAGACTCTCCATCAGCCTCAGCACAAGGCCCACTCTCGGTCTCCCACTGCGGTTAGTTCGTGCGCTCTTCCGACGGCTGAATTGATTTGGATAAATACTGCAGCGTGCAGTTAAAGAGATGGCTTGGCTGCCGTGGAACTGTCAAAATTGATGCATCATCCCCCCCAAAACCCCCCCCCCAAAAAAAAAACCCAAAAAAAAAAACCAGCAAGCGTAACATGAAAGGGTCGACCATTGTGTGGACTACAGTGTGGAGTGAATAATTTTTTTTTTTTTACATGCACCCCTTGCAAGATGTTCTTAGCTCTGGAGCTGAGCAAAGTACACGTATAGATGCCGATGACGAATCGTGTTTGCCGCGTGAGAAATACTTGTTAATCTTTGATACCGTTAACAGAAGTTCAACCGCAAACACCGGTACCAGGGAAGTGGCATTATATTTAATTTTCTGGGGGTATTTGCGGAAAGTTCTCAAATTACCTGGTATTTTATCGCATGTTCATGGTACAGTACATGAGTACAATGCATTATTTCCACTATGGAGTGTGCAGCATTACAGTACATACATGTAGTACCTGTATCCTGGTTCAAATTCCTGGTCAAAAGTACTGGTACGTTTTGTTTTAAATAGCTTTTGAGTAAGGTTTAAATTACAAAGGTCGAAATCTGACAATCAGATCGTAGTCACGGATTATGAACTGGCTTTAAAGCCCCTACACAACATTGGTCGAGGTCAAAGAATAGCATCCATACGTTGTCTGATCCAACATATGCATGAAATAGCACACCTGTGAAAATTTCAGCTCAATCCGAGTCTCGAGAAAATCGTGAAAACCGCTTCATTTGTTTTGCGAAAATGCAGCATTCAATGCCGTACTGTTACCGAAAAATAGTTTAGATCTCGGTGAGACGTAAACTATTTCTTTTACTCATTTCTCCCAAAATACATCTCTTTAGGCAGAAATATATCAGTGAGAGGTTTCTACTATAACCATCTTCAAACTGTGTAAGTTTTTGTGTGTAACATTTCTGTTTTTCGATCTTACCAATGTTGTGTAGGGGCTTTAATTACCGTAAGAAGCTTTACTTGTTTTTATCTGGGGGGGAGCAATATGAAATGCTTTGTATTGTCAGAGAGGAAGAGAACACCGTATCCACGTACGGTAGTACCAGTAGGGGAACTTCCTTATACTAGCAAAGTGTGGGAACCGCATAGAAAGGAGCTGTGATGACCATGTTACCTTGGGCCTTCCAGAGGGCACCCTCACCCCCTCCCCCCTTTTACTAGGCAGTTGTGTATACATCCAGCCATTGTCTGCTGGAATTGTTGGAGTAGGGGGAGGGGGAAAGAGGGGGGGGGGGATTCTTTTCTGCCAGTTTTTTTGGTGGCCCTTGCATTCCTGGCTTTACCTGGGCTTTTCATGTGCCGATGACTAAGTCAACAAAGGTTGGGAAGACTGACACGAAGTGGAGGGGGGTGGGGGTGGGGGTAGGTTCTCTTTCTTGAAAGCGGCCACCTCCCACTCGCTCGTTGGACCCGATTGTCGACAGCGGTGTGCACTTTGCACTGCGTTGTGAAACTGGTCAAGTCAATTGCTGGAAGGTGGTGCATGCTCTCTATGAAGGAACAGTACATGTAGGGCCTGTACATGTACATTGTACTTGTCAACAAATTGCCCAAAATAGATAATACAATTCCAGAAGAATTGGAGAAATTTGATTCCAGTTGTCCTTAAAAAATCTTGGCAATTACATTCCCAAAATAGATTATTCATACGGACCAGAGAATTTCACCTCCCACATTTTTTTCAAAAGAAAATTCAGTGTGTGATTTTAAGTGTCTCTAAATTTTGGACATGCAGTGTAAGTGCGATATACATATTTCATGCTTATACTTAATTACCGTTAATTAATGTGCATGTATCTTTTACCAAAAGAAAATGTATGTTAAATTATATTTTCAAGTGATATTACCAGTGTGATGAAATCCTATCACGTCGTTTGAAATTTCATAATGGTACCATGGTAATAAACATGTGCAGTGTATATTACGTACACGTGTATGGTATGACACCATGGCAGTACAATGTACTTCACATGTAACACTAACAGTGATTGCTTCTCAAACTAATTAATGTCAAAGCTCCATGTAAAAGCTATAGGAGACCTTTTGCAGAATGCCTTTTTAAGAAAGGTAGGCCTACTGTGATACAAAGATGAAAATGCCAGGCCTTCTTTAAAAGCTGTGTTCACACTGGATTTTTTTGTAGATCGTGGGTAACATTCCAGTTGGTATATATCATACCGGCGTCCGCACTGTAAAAGTTACATCACCTGGGAGGAAAACTTCCTGGGCTGTCCGCACTGGACTTAAAATGGTCAAGTTACCCATTTGCTCGGTTAGTTTTCCCCCCAAAAAGTCCAGTGCGGACAGGGCTTAAATCTTATAGATTTGTCTTTCTGTCACTTCAATCATTAGGCAGCTTTAGTCAGTAGGTAACAGTCTGGAGTACATGTACTTTGTACCTTTGTACACTACCATGCTGCTACACTGTACTGTACTCTGCACACATTTAGACGGCCCGATATTTGTATCCTAGCAGGACCTACAAAAAATCCTACATTGTATCATACATGTAGAAGCAGACTGTTGCCGAAAGCGTTGACAAATTACCATTATTCATTGCAGTGTGAGGGAAGCTAGTCACTGGGTCTGCACTACACTTGATACTAATTGGAGTCCCCTGTGTAATTCACCCCCCATCCTCCAGACAACATGAGCATGTAACTGTATACCACTTGTGTGTGTGTGTGTGTGTGTTGGGCGTGGGTGGAGCTCTTGAAGATCTAAAGGTAGAGTATTCTTACATAACTGCCTCATTGAAGCATTAAGATATTGACAGCCACTCTTGTACGTCATACATGTACACATGCCTTTTGTATCTCACACCCCTTCCGTTTTCTCAAGGATACAATTCTATTTAAGTTATTGTACATGTACATTGTACATTGTACCACGGATTGTACCCTATACTGGTACATCATAGTACACTGTAATAGAAAAATGTTACATGCACAAATGGCTTACAGACTTAGATGAATACATGTACAACTCTGAAAATGTACAAGGCCTCACGTTTTGATCCTTAGTTGCAGGACCTTTCTCAAAGACAGGAAGGTTTTGTGAGGATTAGAATGTCAGGCCCTTAGTACAATTCAATGATTAATGTGCTCGGTTCAAACATCATGAATATTTTGTGAGGGGCAATGATGAGCCTACTATTAGTAAAGCTAACAATTGAATGGGTACAAAATACCGTACATTACTTTGAAGGGACATGAGCAAACTTTGAAGATTCTGTCTTTGAGATTCTGCTAACATCAATTGACAATTTGACATATTGTATTTGTAAGTTCAGGAAGAAGGTACATACATATTTCACATGTACACATGTACTCATCGGTTCCTCTTAAGCCCATATGAACCTCTTCCTTGTATGAGTATAGTTACCCTCGACATGGGTCAGTTTTTCCCACAAGCTCACACAATTTAGATCTAAGTGGTCTACATTGATGTACAGTATCTAAATCATCCAGTTCACTTGCGATGACTTGTGCAATGTACAATGAGTATTTAGGCCTAAAGGTTAATCGGTCACTTCTATTATCTGGTCATGGATTTTATAAGCAGTGTCTAGACACTGGACACTGGAACATCTACTGTTATTCTAATACAAGCACATGCTGCACAAACAGTATAACGTTTAGAGAACATTTGCACATCAGTGAACTACAGTACACTGCAGTTGTGTACACTGTATTTGTACACATGTACTACACTACATGTACATGTTAATGTGTCATCTCATTTCCAGAACAGTGTGGTATACATGTACACGTACATGCACATGTCTTACATGTGTCTTACACGTACGTGTGTCTTGTAAGTGAACATATGATATTACATATTACAATGGATTACAGTGTAGTACAGTAAGTTTGTAATTCATACATGTATGTACACTGTACATGTACATGCATATGCACAATGCACATGTGGTTCAAAGCAAGCATTGGATTATGGGGGGGGGGGTGGGAAGCATTCAGAATGGCTCTCGAAAATTAGGAAGTCCTAACGTTTCTCACTCTCAGAGGCAGAAAGGTCCTGCTAGGATCGATACGTCAGGCCCTCCTAAATTTCTAGATTTCAATTTTGGTCTTAAATGTAAGTATTAGCACTTTGCAACATTTTTGCATACTATTCAGAATACTTTACTGTATATGTAACAGTTAACAACCATTCCCAATTGCGATTGTGTGTAAGACCCTCCATGGTAAGACAAATATTTTCCGAGGCTCCAGTCTCAAGATTTGTTGCAGGAGGGGGGGGGGGCAAAATGTCTGGTACATGTACATGTACATGGAGGTTGGGAACTGCCTGCGGAGTGTGTCAGTCTAAATTCAGTGGGTGTTTCCAAATGGACTGAAAGGATTTAAGAGAGAGAGAGAGAGTTGTGGTTTACAATCCTTTGCATTGGGACTAAAGCTTGAATCCAATGGTAGTAGCCCGAAGCAGGGTTAAATCTCCTGTTGAGTCTACTAACCCGTACTGCTCCATACCACAGCACTGGGTATCTTAGCAGCTGAGGCCGAGAGGCCAGATATGTGATTACAACTGGCATTTGAGGGCTGCAATGGGCGAAAAGTGGTTTAGGTTCGGGGTGGGAAGGGATGATTGGGATGGGTGGAATGGGTCAGAATGGTGGCCTACAACTGTCACTCCCTGAGTCCCTTCCTCCTTCCTGTCTTCGGTGATAGACCACAGAGGGATAGACTGACAGGGATTGCCTGTTTGAAATCCCATCTGGGAGTTGAGGCAGAGGCAGAGGCAGAGGCAGAGGCACAGGCACAGGCACAGGCAGAGGCAGAGGCAGAGGCAGAGGCAGAGGCAGAGGCAGAGGCAGAGGCAGAGGCAGAGGCAGAGGCAGAGGCAGAGGCAGAGGCAGAGGCAGAGGCAGAGGCAGAGGCAGAGGCAGAGGCAGAGGCAGGGGCAGGGGCAGGGGCAGAGGCAGAGGCAGAGGCAGGGGCAGAGACAGAGACAGGCAGGGGGAGGGGCAGGGGCAGAGGCAGAGGCAGGGGCAGGGGCAGGGGCAGAGACAGAGACAGGCAGAGGCAGGGGGAGGGGCAGGGGGAGGGGAGGGGGAGGGGGAGGACACACCTTGCTCAGGGGATGGGTGTGGTCAGTTATGTGGAATGGAATTCCATTAGAGCATTACAAGTGTTAAACTCCTCCTAAGCATTGGCAATCACAGCTACTGTACACAGGAATGGGCTAGAGTAGCAAGTGTTCATCTGTCAATACTCTCGCGTAATCGTCCTTGTGTAATTGGTGCCAAGTGGGTCTGCTAATGTGGCCCATGTTAATTATTTATTCATGCCATTCCATTTACAACACATACACATGTACAGTTCATGACACAAGAACATTATGTACATGTACATGTACATGTACATACAGTACCACGTGCCTTCAGATCTATGCAGTATACACTGTACATGTACAGTACATGAATGAGTACAGTCTAATCATGGACTGATGGAGTCCATTGCATCTAGAGCACATGTGCAATGTTCATGTACAGCATTCAGCATTTACATGTACATGTAAGTCGGTACATATACCGGTACGTGTATAGTACTAGTATTGTAGTACTGGTGCATGTGTACATGTACATGTATATGTACATCTTGATATTACATTATTACACATGTACTATGATAATTATTACAGTACATACACTGTAGACAGATAATACATACATGTACCGGTAGAGTCTGTTCATTAGTACACATACTGTATTACTCTACATGTACATGTACATGTATGTACATGTACATGTACATGTACCGGTAGTGTGCAGTGCACACGTAGAAAGTGTACTGTACCCTGTACATGTACACGCACTGGTACATGGACAGTGTACATACATGTACATGTACGCATGTACGGTACGTGCAAAGCATTGAATGATGTTCACGATGCACGTACAGGACTGTACATGAACTGCATACCTGAGTTGAAGTTACACCACTATCTATTGATCCACCCACGCAGGCCTCCACTGTACTGGTACATGCATGTACATGTCTTTTCAATGTCTAGGATTGTCTGTATTTCTTTCCTGAAATCGTCAAGGTCCACTCATTGTTGTTCCACAGGATGGGTCCAGCTCATGATTGTTTTGGTATCACAACTATGGATTTTGGCAATTTTCTTTTCTTTATTATTTTAGCTGAAGGCGGTTTTCATAAAGCATTACCTCTGCTTTTCAAGGGCAAATATTCACCAAAACCAAAAATTGCAACATTATTCCATTTACCAAAGGGCGGTTATGCCAATGATCATACAAGTTGTAGAGATACAATCTTACTGTTCTAGATGAATGGACAAATAAAAATAAGCACAAATGTTGTAAACAACTTGCTGACTTGAGTGACCCAAAATTGAGAGAGAGAAAGAAGGAGAGAGAGAAAGAGAGAGAGAGAGAAAGAGAGAGAGAGAGAAAAAGAAGGAGAGAGAGAAAAAGAGAGAGAGAAATAAGGAGAGAGACAGAGAAATACAGACAGAGAATGAGAGAGAGAAACAGACAGAGAAAGAGAGAGAGACAGAGAAATAGAGAGAGAATAAGAGACAGAGAAACAGAGAGAGAGAGAAACAGAGACAGAAAGAAGGAGAGAGACAGAGAAATACAGAGACAGACAGAGAGACAGAAAGAGAAAGAGAGAGAAAGAGAGAGAGATGGGGAGAGAGACAGAGAGAGAAGAAGAGTGAAACTGAAAGAGGCAGAGACAGAGAAAGAGAGAGAGAGAGAGAGAGATGGGGAGAGAAACAGAGACAGAGAGAGAAGGGGAGAGAGACAGAGAGAAAGAGAGAGAGAGAGATGGGGAGAAAGAAGGGAGAGAGAGAGAAAGAGAGAGAGATGGGGAGAGGACAGAGAGAGAAGGGGAGAGAGACAGACAGAGAAAGAGAGAGACAGAAAGAGAGAGATGGGGAGAGAAACAGAGACAGAGAGAGAAGGGGAGAGAGACAGAGAGAGAAGGGGAGAAAGACAGAGAGAGAGAGAGAGAGAGAAAGAGAGATGGGAAGAGAGACAGACAGAGCTGTAGTCACTGGCAGAGAGAGACAGAGATACAGAGACAGAAAGAAAGAGAGAGAGAGAGACGGGGAGAGAGAATATGGGGGAAGAGAGAGAGACAGAGAGACAGAGACAGACTGACAAACAGACAGACAGAAAGAGGAGATATCCGTAGAGAAAACTAGAGCTTTTCACGGGAGGGCAGTAGACTGTCAGTGTCACCATCTGACATCACCAGCAGGCAGTGCGTGTTTGTATAGGTTGATGTGGCACTGAGAAATGAGAATTCAGATCAAGTAATACCACAAATAATTCCCATCAGGGAACACAATGTCTACAATTACCCGGGGAATATCCACGGTGGGTTTGGTCTAGGTTGTCAGAAAGCATCAGGGAACACAATGTCTACAATCACACGGGGAATATCCACTGTGGGTTTGGTCTAGGTTGTCAGAAAGCTGACTGCAACAGTTTTTGTCTCATCGTAACAATTCAGAGCAGTGAGAGCACCTGACGTTCCGATCCTTGCAGGATCTTTCTCAAAGGCAGAAGGACAAATATTTTCATATCATTTTAATATTTCTATAACACCCTTCTTCTTTTTAAGAGATGGTTACAAATACGTTTATGCAACAAGAACATTATGTGCCTCAGTTTGTAAGAGTATCTGTAAGAGTCTATACAAGTATGTAAGTTATCCCAGCTATTGATTATTCACAATGTTGCTGGTTCCGGTCTGAGATATCTTATATTATTTTGGTGTTTTTTTTTTTTATTTTTTTTTTTGGTGTGTGTGTTTGTTTGTGTAGATTTTCCGCCCTCCACCATGCGGCACTCAACAGTAACTGCAACATCATGGCTGCATTGCTGGAGTGTAACCAGATATCTGTGGATATCAAAGACAATAAAGGTAAGAAACTAATGTAACCCGGCACTGTCCAATCTTAACAAGATTAAAGGGAGGGATCAGCTTCTCTCTCCCCCCCCCAAAAAAAAAAAAAATGAAAAATCATGAATTTGGTTTTTGTATTTTCAAGCAAACATAAGAATGGAAACTGGTTGTGCATGTTTTTTTTTTTTTTAACATTCCATATTAGATTTTGTGAAAATGCCAAAAGAATGCTGGAACAGGTCTCGCTTTCGAGTTCTGGCGCAGTCAAATTCCCTGTGCTGTTTTCATGAATTGTTGACATTTCTCAGTCTGTTTTTCTTTCCCACGTACATGTATTGTTGACTAATGTTGAGAGTTTGAGGAAAGACTTGCACAGTGGAATCGCTGTGTTTGCACAGTTGAATCGCTGTGTGTGGAGTTTGCAGAGACACTGTATGTATACATTACATGTACATGTACATGCAAGTCATCTCTTGGACTTTGGAGAATGAGTTGAGTCAGCTTGAGTGTAGTTCCGAGAAGAGCTGGTAACTCAAACTCATTGTCTTGGACAGTGTGTAGCTGTGTGTTCTGCTCTTCAGAGGGCACACTCACCCACATGGTCTCAAATGTTGAGTTTCCAGCTCTTCTCAGAGCCATACTCTCCGTAAGAGATGACTTACATGTAGTTTCACAGTGTCACCACAAATTTTCATCCAATTTATGACAATAAGAATACTCAGCTAACCTAGCAAAGATTAAAAAAGAAAAGAAAAAAGTAACGAACTATAAAAAAAGAACCAATTTAAGCTTCAGACCACAATGTCAATATTTTGACCAAGGCTGGTGAAGATATTGGACGTTTTTCTGAGAGCTCTATCTTAATCCCAAATAGTCTACTGCTTCCAGCAGGGATAGTCATTGAATTGTTATTAAACCGCTAAACAAATCAGTTAACAAAAACAAAACCCCAGGCCTTTATTAAGACCAATTCTGGTGAAGAGTGGACGTTTTCCCAAGCCATCTTGCCCCTCAGGTAGGGGATTTCCCCCACTTTCCCCCCAACTGGTCAAATGTTCATTCTGCTGTGGAGAGCAGTTGCAGTGCATCTTTGTATAGTGAGTACCGGTACTCCC
Source organism: Luidia sarsii (assembly GCA_949987565.1). Lineage (NCBI taxonomy): Eukaryota > Metazoa > Echinodermata > Asteroidea > Paxillosida > Luidiidae > Luidia > Luidia sarsii. The sequence continues at coordinate 7,566,898 of OX465104.1, read as the reverse complement.
CATATCTGCATAAGCAATGTGTGCTCAGTCACCAGTGTGAAGCTCCCGATCAAAGTTCACCCGTTTCCTACTCTGTGTCAGATTCAGTTCAAGAACGCGTACTTGTACACATACATGCATGTACATTGTGTGTACATTTGCAATGTACATGCACTACACCACTCTTAACTTACGAGTGGATGTTGTAACACATTCACAATGCACTTCAACTTTCCTACAAGTATATTCAGTAGTCAGCACTCCACTTAATTGAGCGCTGGTACATTACTGTACACTGTATGTTAGGAGTTTCGGGTTTACATTCCCCGTCCAGTCAAACTGTCTTTGCTAATTTTTCACAGATTTGCTTTCAGTTCAGGCTAGCAACATAAACCCAGTTCGGCATAATCACGGGAACCACTTTTTGAGAAAAAGGGCTCCAAATTTGGAGGTCATGCACATGGTGTTCCGACCTTGATTGCAGAATACATTGTACATGTACATGCAGCGACATACAAATTCCCTGATTTTTTCAACAACTTACAGAAATTTCTTGAAAAATTCCTGTGGACAGATGATTCTCTAAAGCTTTCCGAAAATGAAAAACAATTTAAATTGATTTGACAAATTGACATGCATTTTGACATAACTCTGACTTTTGACGCCGTTTACTTGAAAAGGACTTTTGGAGTAGATGCCTCATTATGCCATCCTACACTGTAGGTCCCTATTTGCAAACCCTGCCTGAAACCCCAAATTGCCAGGTTGTGTAGATTTTTCAGTTTTGCATCACTCAGGCTCAAAGCTTGGTTGAGTTCACTTCAGCAATAGACGACACTAGGAGAGCAATAGAAGACACTAGAAGAGCAATAGAAGACACTAGAAGAGCAATAGAAGACACTAGAAGAGCAATAGAAGACACTAGAAGAGCAATAGAAGACACTAGAAGAGCAATAGAAGACACTAGAAGAGCAATAGAGGACACTAGAAGAGCAATAGAAGACACTAGAAGAGCAATAGAAGACACTAGAAGAGCAATAGAAGACACTAGAAGAGCAATAGAGGACACTAGAAGAGCAATAGAGGACACTAGAAGAGCAATAGAGGACACTAGAAGAGCAATAGAAGACACTAGAAGAGCAATAGAAGACACTAGAGTAGAAGGGCAATAGAAGACACTAGAAGAGCAATAGAAGACACTAGAAGAGCAATAGAAAACACTAGAAGAGCAATAGAAGACACTAGAAGAGCAATAGAAGACACTAGAAGAGCAATAGAAGACACTAGAAGAGCACTAGAAGATCAACTGTGTTGACGGTTTTCGTTAGGAGTAACGGACAGAAAATTCACTAGATTCAGATTTCAGAGATGTTCTAAACACTTAAAATACAAAGTTCTCCAAGGTTAGGGACACCATTGGACACACACTTATTGTCCAACATTGGCATACTGTGCATTTGATGGGGCCGGGTTATGCCAGGGCAAAGCTCCCCACAAAATATTGATATTGCCTTGTTTGGATTACTAGAAATATCCGTTGTGAAAACAGCAACTTGATTTTTTAGGGGGGTGAGTCCTGACCTCGTTGTTTGGAGGGTGAAGTCAACTGGGTGCAGCTGTTCATTGTTTTTGGTCTACCCCCCCCCCCCGAACTTTTTTTTAGAGGTCAGTGTTAATGTGGGAGAATCTGGTAGCCATGTGTCCTGGCTGTGGTCTCAGGGGTAAATGGTTTGATGGGATCGCCTGATGCCTATCTCCAAACCCCAGGGGGGAATTCTGATCAGGGACCTAGGAGTCCTACTAGTTCTACAAACTATATAAAGCACATCCTGTTTGGCTTGGAAGTTGGAGTTCTGGTTTGTGATCCATGGAGGGTTCTGTCAACTGAGCCACCCCTCCCCCATGCCAGGTTAGAGCTCGGCCCGTAAAAACCAGCAAGAAATTTCCGACTTGGGATTGAGACATCGTCTCTGGCCGCTCATTCCGGCAGCTTTCAAAGCGGCCGATGAATCGGAGAGAGAGAATGTTTGGCGGGTACTTCAGACAGTTGAGAGAGAGAGCCAGGAAGCCCAGAAAAAAAAGACGAAATCCTCCAGGAATTTGACTCAAAGTTATAGAAACATGTACCATCGTAAAAATGATCCAAAAGCGAATCTCCTAAACCCCAAAACAAAACAAAAAGGAGGGTCTGCCGTTTTCGATCCCAGCAGGACCTTTTCCCGAAAGATTATTCTGCCTCGCAGAAAGGTCCTGCTGGAATTGAACCGCCTGCCGGCCCTCTGCCGTTTGTGAGACCTCCAGGAATTCCTGTGAATTGCACTCCTCACAATCCTCTGACAATACCTCGGGATAGCCTGAAGGGGGATTTACTCCGCTGAGGGTTTGCCCTACTCCCCATTATAATGGTGTACAGGTATAATTGGGTGTGTAATGCTCAGTGCTTTTACAACAGATCCTGCAGACCCCTCATTGAGACACGTACTCGTGTACACTCTCACGGGGGCGACAAATCATATTATATCTACTAAACGTATGAAGGGGTATTGTTGCAAGACCACTGATTGGGCATAGGCTAAGTCCAGATAGTTGGCAATTTTGAATCACACTGTGGAGAGCTTGCAGTCCCACCATGTGTGTTATTTGTAATCTTTTTAGAGAAAGAGCGAGGCTATGAGAAGAGTCAGTAACTCAATAGGTGCATTCCAAATTTCCCACTAGCACAAAACTTTTTTGATTTTTGAACTGCGGTTCAAACTTTAAACATTGATTTTGGGATGAGCGGTCGTCAAACCGAATTGATGAAATATTTGGTTAACTGTCTGTGAGCACTTCAATGGGCTTTACATATGCTGATGGAGATGGCATTCATGTTATGGTGCGACTATGGTATGAGCTGCCATAGATATCTGTTGAACTAACCAACCAGCATTCTTATCTTATCAGTTGTCCCTCTCTTGGTGCTATTGACGTCTGGGATCATTTCATGTCCGTGTCTTGCTTTCTCAAGCAGCTCCACCTCCCGATGTTTGACTCCTCTTTCTTGTGGCCAGTCATTGAGGCCAGACATCTAAAGCCGCGTCCGCACTGGACTTAAAATGGGTAAACTAACCGAGCAAATGGGTAAATTGACCATTTTAAGTCCAGTGCGGACAGCCCAGGAAGTTTTCCTCCCAGGTAACTTACCCGACTCCAGTGGGTAGTTTAACCGACCAACTTCTGCCCGGCTAAATTGACCAGGTCAATTTAACCGAGTCAATAAGTCCAATCCGGACACGACGTCTCGGTAAACGACTCGGTAAAAAACCACATCCGGCGCCCCGCACGTTACGTTACTGTATGCAAGACTCGTGCGGGCGCAGGGTAACAACGTGTTTGTGTACCTAGAGTACACACACATGTACACGAGTCGGTTAGTTTTACCGATCGTCTCGGTTAGTTTACCCGAGTCGAAAAGTCCAAGTGCGGACGCCGGGAAGATTTACCCATTGGAATGTTACCCACGGCTCGGTAAAAAAATAAGTCCAGTGCGGACACGGCTTTAGACATCCTTTGCTTTCTTCCGCTTCTCTTCTTCCCCTCGATTCTTTTCCTGTCAGAGCCGGGTTTTTTCCACGCCATCTTTTATTATCAGGATGCTATCAATTGCAAGGCCAGACTTTGATAGATGAGCCCATGGCCTTTATCATATGGAACAAACAGCTACTAATTATCATAGGGGGAAGGATAGGGGCATGAACTATTGGAAAAAGAATGGCTTTAGCAAATAGATTTAGTGACACTGACAGATGCAGTAAAATGAGTAATTACTGATAGGAAGTACTCACTAATCAAAGCTGGTTTTTTTTTAGACATCAGGAGAACGTTAATATCTGGGGATGTTTTGCAATTCAGCCTAGAAGTTTGATTTTGGTCAGTTACTCTTAGAATTTAGTGGGCCTGACGTTTCGATCCTACCATAGCAGGACCTTTCTCAAAGGCAGAGAAAGACCCTCCTGGATGTTGAGACCATGTGGTTGAATCTGTTTTGTCCTTGTCACTCTGCCTTTGAGAAAGGTCCTGCTAGGATCGAAACGTCCGGCCCACTAAATTTTAAGATTTGCATTTTGGTAATTTTAGTCAGTAAGCAGTTTGCAACATTTTTGTATATCACTTTTGGTCAGTTACACTACATGTAAATGTACCTGCAAGTCAGTGAGCAGTTTGCAGCATTTTCGTTTCACTTTTGACTGGGACATGCTTCTCGTTACTCACGTAGTGGGCCAGCCACCTTGGGGTGGGATCATGTTGCGATCGGAAGTCATTCACACCTGGCCCCAATTGGGTGTCCCTGATGTGGTACAAAAACAAATTTGTCGCAAGCCGGAGACAGGTTACGTGCCACAGAATAACACATATGGCAGGTGATATCTCTCCAGTGTGTTCATTTTATTTGTTGAAGCAAGCCGTACAAAATTGGTGCAAACCACTCATTAGGGCCGTTCTCACTACACCAAAAAACGTTATTATTTGGATCGCGATTTGAATCGCGCTTCAAACTCCACTTTTTTTGCTTGTGGGGACACAATAAATGCGATTATTAGTGGGATTTAAATCGCGATTCGAACTCCACTAAGAGCGAGACTTTTTGAAATAATCGCGTTTATTTGCGACGCGATGTGTGTGGGAACGCTCTGCTCAAATCGCATTTTTTTTTTTTTAAAGCCCACGATGCATTGCGTAAGCAGGCATTTTCTGCCAGCAGCTTACTGCCAGGAATTGCAGCACAGCGGGACTCGTCAGCGAGTCCCGCCATTTCCGCTTGCGCAGCGCGACCACATGCTAACCGCAATCGGCTCGCGTGTATTTGCGATGCGATTATTTGGCCTGTGTGGACACGACCCCCCCAAAAAAGGTTTTTGAATCGCGATTCAAATCGCGATTTTTTTCGTAGTAGGAATGGCCCTATTGACTCAAAGGACCAAATCTCCATCATTCAGAGGGCCTGATCCTAGCAGGACCTTTCTCAAATTGCAGAATGACAAGGACAAAACTAATGTACATGCAGATAGGGAGGGGAAGAGGCAATAGGATGTGGATGAACAGCACAAAGGAGGACAGCTGATAGATGGACCAGGGTGAGATCAGAAGGAAAGGCAAGCAGTAAGGAAGGGATCAAAGGAGGAAAGCTGGTCTCCCCCTTATTCCTCCATGGGTAGACAGACGGTGCTGAGATCAAAGGGAAGGGTAGGGAAAGGGTTGAGGACATTGAAGCAATTTGTGTTGGCAAGTTGTCTCACTATGAGTATGAGCAACCTGAACACATGGAAATGAGGAATAATGGAATCCTTCCTAAAACAGGACCTTTCCCAAATACATTCCGTCTTCGAGAAAAAGTCCTGCAGGTATCGGAATGTTAGGTCCTCTTTCACTGCGTTTACACTTGATCCCGCGAGGAGGATCAGATCCTGCGGTCACGGAGGATCTGATCCAGTGCCGCGTTTACACTGGATCCTGATCCCGCGTTGATCGCGCGTGGAGCAGCGGAAGCGCTCTCCAAAGGTTATCCACATAAGTCAGTAGTCATGCGCAGTAGAACGTCAGCCCGGCCATGACGCGCGAAATCCGATGGACTCTTGCAATGGTACAACCTCTATGCATACATGTGTACATGTACATGTACATGTACTGTACATGTACTGCATACATGCACGTGCACACGTACATTGTTGAACACCGCTGTGTTTCTGGTGGTACCGTCCAA